>CM037777.1:65128746-65170789 GCA_021229015.1 Solen grandis
AGGGATTGAGTTACAGGGACAACACAGAGGGAGCATATTCCCAGCTGTTTACAGACAGAAAGCCTGCTGTAAATGCAGCTTCTGATTCTGTCGATGGGCATGGCTACACAAATCTGGCAAACAGACTTAATTAATCCAGCTGTATTTATATAGCAGTCTTATAGTCTCGGTAGCCATTCACTAAGTTACAAAGCACCGACATACGAGTATAGTGTTTGGTCGGTTAGAGTAATGTCCCATCAAGAGTAGTTTAGTCAGTAGGGGACTTATATTCATGAGACAGGTACAAACTACTTTTTAAACATATAATGTATACATGTATTGCTATCTAAACTTAATATGAATTTGTAGAACTAAGCTTAATTTATAACACATATATGTTAATGTATATTAGGTAATCATTAGACGTTATACTATACTAATTATATATTATATATTTATATAGGGATTATATGTTTATTGCAATGTTAAGCCACTATAAGCCACTATAAGCACTATTCCACTATAAGCGTGATAGGAAGACAAAATAAACATTTTCGAGTAAATGCATTTTCTATGGCTACATGTGAAACAATGAGCGATCTAACCATGACTACAGTTCATTTCGTACAATCTCTGTACTTTAATGTAAAGATATTATGAATAATGTACTCTAGACTATATGTGTGTTTATATGGTAGAAGGTCATGGTATGACATACCTGAATAAGCACAATATCTATAATATGCATGTATTTTACTATGTATTATCAGTAAATGTTTTACTTGTAATTATGATATAGTTTCAGAGATGAAAAATGTAACTATTTAGATAACTGAACACAAATACCATACCCCCTTTTTTTCCATGTAAATATTTATTAGTCAACGAACATGACGTTTGTGTCCCCAAGTTGTGTATCATACTTATTGTTCTATTTGTTTCTTGTTTTGACATTATCGTGACGCAATCTAAATATGTCTTAATACCAGCGATTATATGTAATTTCCATTGACGTCCAATAAAGATACACTTATCGCAATTTGATGACCTACCAATATGGTTCATGGTTTATACTGAAATGCTGAGAGTCTTGAAAATGATGGACAAGTTTTATCTGTACAAGTATGTATATTCTTTCGATGTGAGATATTTATATGAATCAGAAGAACATAAATAAAACAGTAAAAAAGAAAACTTGTGAATATCTTCTTATCAAGGAGCCATCTGGACAAACGTGTATCTTACCCACCGATAAATTAATCAGAGCAGTTATCAGATTAGTTTTGGTAGTGACATGCTGGATTTCCTGCTTGATTAGATGAAATATCCTATTTATTTTCCGTAAATTGTAAATAAATATGTCGCTCTGTTTTCAACTTCTAAAAATGTTTAATATTATCTTCCGATCCTAACCGTGCCCTTAACCTTGTGCATAGCAATAAGTAATCTGGTAGTCATATTAAAGTCTCAAAACGCATTTTCGTTTCGACTTTAGCAATGAAAATGTGTGAACACTTGAAATTTGCATGTCATTGATTGAAGAGATAAATGCGTTTTCAAGTGATTTCTGTGAACACAGAATTTTTCAATAATGGTATTGTTTACTTAGATTTACTATAACAAATCGATTTCACATAAACATACATATACTACTGGAACGGAAACATCGTGTTAAATTTAAAACACAATGCAGTTAGTCAATTACAATAAATATTTAGAGCGTCTGCCCCGTAACAGATAGTTTATAGTTCGATCTCCGGCCGCCATAAACACAAGTCGTTAAAATAGGTCTGATGAATACCTATCACATGTGCTTGGCACTCAGCCTATAATGATATTGTCTAGTAACAAGATAATGTGGTTGCATGTTGTATCAGGCAAGGTATTGCAGTGAGCATTATATCTGTCCATATAGCAAAACGTCCCATAATGACAAAAATACTGTCAATAGGACGTTAAAAGTTATCGTTGCAAAAATGTCGTTATCATTAGGGCATATACATATGTATTTCATTAAATAACCTATGTTTCAAAACGATCTCATAAGGATACTTACCGTACATAGAAACTCGTGAAATGTAGATAAGAAATATATTATCAAGACACAAAGAAATTCTTTTCTCGAAAAAGACTTGATCACCTCTCCTTAAAAAAAGAAAAGAAAACAGTTTACTTATGTCAGCTAAAATCATCTAGTTTAAACTTTTGAAACTGTACAGTTTAAGTTTCATCGCAGTGTTTAAACTACCACATCTATATGTACACGAAGTTACTGCAGCAAAGAAGACTAATACAATCAATAATAAGAGTTAGTGTTTATTGCATGAACACGTTTGTATTTCTTTGAAGTCGCGCATGAGGTAAATTTATGAAAGCAATAAATATTGTTTTTCGAATGTTTATTTGCCTGTAGAGTGGGTATAAGCCGTGTAGAGTGGGTTAACGACTTGTAAAAATTATGAACGGAGCGATAGCGAACAACGGACTCGAACAATAAAGGTAGTTGGGGCTTTCTCAAACTTTCTTATGTGTTCATAGATAGTACCAACAAAATATAGCTGTTTCAAGCCCTTTTCAAACATGATAACATCCAGGAAATGATCAATCTTGATCAGTGTACTGTTATGTATTAAACCACAGTAATCAGAGATCAGGTACATATAATTCGCCCCCGTGATGTAATTATTCGCACCTGAACAAGAAACCTGTGGTTAGATTAATAACAAAACAAAGATCCATTGATTATTTTGATTCTTATCCGACATTCATAAATTTTCATCCGCACTTTTTTTCTTGAAAGGCGGAACCTACAGGACAATTAACGTCTGTCTTCAGTCCTCTCTGAATATTCAAATGACCATAAAAGACGTATGTATGTGTGTCAACAATTCTTTAAGTACACTTTTATATATATATATATATATATATATATATTAAATGTAATCCTTGCAAAGTGAGCATCAAGTCATATCTCGGCTATTTTACTTCATTTTATTTAACGTCATTTTGTGACGTCATCATTATATTTTCATTAATAAATATTAAATAAACCACGTAAGCGAGTGCGAGCGACCTGTGTTTTATTTAGGAAATAGAGTTTCGTTCTGAGTTCTATACCGCTATATCGCAGAACAGTGCACGGTGCTAACTTCAAATTTGTAGTAATCTAATCACGAAAGCCTAGGCGCCGAAGGAAGACCAAATTACCCAATTGTTAAATAGGAAGCAATTATTTTCTCGGTTCATCGTTCTCGTAACGTTCCAAAAAAAGTTAAAATGTTGGTTGTAACACACAAACAATCAGAAACACAGGGGTTTGTGACGTAGTGCTGTTGTTCTTGCCAGAATTTGCATTCTGCACCTCCTTCACGGATCGAGGCCACGTAGGAGTCTCCCATTTTCAATATTTCTTCATCTTTTATAGTCTAGCCATACTTTTACCACACATAAGTCATATCTTAGTTTATGCTGATAACGAGTATCATGATTCTATCCATCAGAAACATTTATTTAGAGAATTTGACTACTTAAATGTACCATGTAATATCATATGGTAGATAGGTGACATGATACCACAACCAGTCATATGTCTTGGAAGTAAGCAATATTTCGTTGCTAAGTGACAATCAGAAAGCTTCTTTTCAAAGTTAGTATATCGTATCCAGGGTTCGATACTAAGAGGAAGGCTTAACCACTAACCATCGGTTACGGTTCATAAGTTTAAAACGCTATATGTGAGCTCAGGTGCTACATAGCCATTTAAGTATTAGGCGACATCCCAAACCAATGTTGCCACCGGTTGCATAACTTGTGTGCAGGCGAAATCAAATTGTATTTATAGAAGTACCAACCATACATACTGATAAAGGTTTTTGAGTTCGTCCCCTTTTGGTAACTGTTGTCGTGCAATATAACAATAGACAGTATAACAATTAATTCCCGCGTCGGTTCGAATATTACACAGCGGAAAACCCCAGTCTTCTCCTTCAAGACACGGTCATTCACGATTCCCAACTGATAACAGGGTGTAACTATCACATATTCTACTGGTATACGAATATCATATTGTCACACTCACATTTATAAATTGAAATGAAATAAAAAAAAAACTACCAGATATTGACGCAATTCATGAAACGGTTTGAAACGATTTGCAGCAGGATGTGAATATCATCCGTATTAGATAACACCTCTATTGAAAATAAATTAACGTTGGTTTAAAACTTCCCGCTCGATATTTGTGTTTGGATTTTTCTGATGTGAGTATCTGTCTTTATTTACAGTGATCATTAGTTTTAGAGCTTTTATTTTTTTATTTTTGAAGTTTCTATAGATACTCTTTGGTTTAATAATAGTACATGTTTTATCATCTGCAATATGTTTCATTACTTATAAATTTCGGTATCCAGTGTCGTGAAAAAGAACTACTCAATTTAGTAGTGTGCTTGTCAAGATGCTTGTGATATCCTAGATTCCTGATATGATAAAACCCTGTTCTCAGACCTTTGTTGAACTTGCAAGTGTTCTGTAATTTAACAGTGTTTGAAATTATAACATGAGCTACCTTGCTCTAGAAAACAACCCACACACAGTCAAAAGTGTATATACAACAAACATGTGCATATGTAGTTTAAACAAGCTTGGTATACTATGCCCTAATGACCTAACTAAACAGTATCCTATTGTATGTATATCTTTATTTGCGCATCAGAAAAGAAGATTACAGCATGTAAATTACATAAACAAAATATAACATACAAATACGAAGTGAGAGAGAGAGAGAGAAAGAGAGAGAGAGAGCAAACATCGACCACCTTACACTGTAAAAGTTGCTACAAAAAAAGACCCAGATAAGTTACATGATAAATGATATGACCATATGCAAGAACTAATACATAAGCAAACTCACTCTAAATGCGTATAAATAAATATGTATACATATGCATACACCTATACCCAGTGATAACATATATACACACTCACACACATACTACAAGTCTTTACCCAAGATAAATACAGTAACTGCAAAATACGCACGCACAAAATACACATGTTTATCAATTCATATACATTATGTAAAAAAAGTAAAAATATAAGACCAAGATACTATGCCTCCTTCGAAACGAAACATGGAGACACAGAATGTTAGGTAAATCTAGTGCTCTAAATATAAGTAAATTTATAAATGATATGACTATATGTAAGAACTAATATATACGTAAAGTCATTATATATATATATATATATATATATATATATATATATATATCCAGTGATACATATATACACTCTCACACACATACACGTCTTTACCCAGGATGAATACAAAAACTGTAGAATACGCACGCACAAAATACACATGCATATCCATTCATATACATTATGCATAATTACCTACTAAACATATATGCATATCAAAATAGTATAATACAATGTAATATTGACATTGATTTTTAAGCTGTTATTATATGTATTGTTTCCTCATCAAATGTATATGTGAAAATAACAAACAGACGAAAGAATCGTACATGTCCCCCAGTGTTTCTACGGTAACTTGATCACGAAATCCAAGCATGATATTAACAAGTTTTGTTCTTTCAATATCACACAAATACATGTGTATAAAACAACCATACGTAGTATTTTTTATCTTGTTCAGCAGGACACTGCGTAAATTATGAGACATAACTTCCTCAGCAAATTTGAATACAATACTCACCAGTATCGGTTAGAGTCGTGGACTACAAATCTCTCAGCCCCTCACCGCTGTGGGTTCGAATCCCGGTAGGGACTTCGGATTTTTCATGTGAGAAAGCCTTCCAGCTGGCTTGCAGTAGGTCGGTGGTTCTACCCGGGTACCTCTGTAAACCCCATTACAACAACACTTAAACTATTTGAAACTTCGTACATGTATGTAAAACACAATTAAGTGATTACTTATGAAGAAGAACACAGAAGACCTACGTTATGTCAGTAAAAGGTAAGCAATTTAGATATAAAGGAAGCAATTTTAGCACAACCTATTTACAGTATATGTACAGATGATTTTTTGAAACGTAGCAACAGACAGATAAAAAAGTTCTGAACTAGTTTTCGAGAACATATCTTTTATAATGAATACTAAAATGAAGCAAATATCGGTAATATATCCGACTTAACTAAAATAAAGGACACATTTTACTTATTATTTCATGTTTTATTCTTTGGATATTTTACAGATCGGTTGAAATACTGTCCTAGTGTATAAAGGAAATCATTTCCATGAAAAATATCTTTGAAAAAGACATTCGGCGAAAGTAAATCCAAATATCAACTGCAAATCTAATTATATATTTTGCATATTTAAACGTTATTTTTAAAACATGAAATAAGTATTTTTGTGATCAAAAGTTAATATAGTTATATTTAACTAAATACAAAAATAATGCATGTTGCAACAAAAATAAACGTTCAAATTATAAAACAGCAACACATAGCTCGCGCCGATTACTTTTTTTTTTTAGCTCGAGCCGATTACTTTTTGGTAAGCTGAAAGAATAAATTAAAGAGGTTAATAGGCAAATAACTGCTATCACTATGGGATTTATGTCTTACTTATGTTTTTAGTATTATCTGTGTTAAAACTTTACATAAATCAAATGCACTGATGTCCTGTTTAGTGAGGTTTTACTGCGCTACATCTATCACAATCGGTATATGTAAACACGAAGAACTTCCATGTCACCAAAAGATAGCTCGAACGCAATAAATTTGCAGACTTCCATTTTTATAATAAGATGTACTATATAATAAAAAAATGCCAATATAACGGATGACCATGATGAAATAACATACATGTAATTTGGAAACCGAATATAACTCTGCAAGCTTAAACAAGACATTACAGAAAACAACAAATATTTCAGGTATAAAGTAACTTACATGGTTAGTATGGAATAAAGACATCAAAGTTTAAGATCGCAATTGTCGGAAATAAAAGTGTTACAATAAAAATACAAGATTTTAAAGCCATACTAACCCTGGAAAAGACACATTGTAATTTTAAATGATCTCTGATTTAAAACCAATGCTAGGAAACGTATTTGTCGCTGAATTTAGATGTACTATGCTAGTCAGTGAAAAAGGCAAGGGACAAAATGTAGTAGAAGCGAAATATAAACAATAGCTGTCATGTATATGATAGGACTATCGTTTCTTTTTGACAAATTGGCCTTGATTTTTTAAGGCTATAAACATGATCTTGCATATTCCACATATCTAAAAGCTTTTCTGTGCCAAATTAAAAACAATGTTATATGTAAAAAAACATTGAGAGCCCGCCCGCAGAAAAAATGTCACTTTTCAACATTTGACCCCGGAATGTAACATTGATCTTGGTGCTACATACGATACATTGTCTTCTCTAAAATAACAATTGTGCCAAGGTATTTCTATATCCATCCATGAATAATTGAGTTAGAGCCCGGACACGAAAAAATATTCACCATTTCGACGTTTGGCCCCAGATTGTGACCCTGACATTTGATGTAAAAAGTGCCACGTACCTGGAAGCCTATTTGTGCCGAGTTATTTCAAAATCGTTATATGTAAAACAACATTAAGAGTCCGGGCACAGTAAAAAGTGCCACTTTTCAACATTTGACCATTGATTGTTACTTTGTCATTTGAGCTTGACCTTACAGACTTTGGTCTTACACAGGGCACATCGTCTTCTCTGGTTTAACATTCGTGTGCCGAGTTATTTTAAGATTCACCAATGCATGACTGAGTAAGAGCCCAAACATGAACACAATTTCTCCTTTTTGACATTTGACCTCTGACTTTTGACTTTGACCTTTGAAATACAGACCTAAGTCCTGTGCACGACATACCGTTTTAACATGGAGGATATTTGTTCCAAATTATTTCAAAATCCATCAATACATGATTGAGTTGTAGTCCAGACACGACAAAATGTTCCATTTTTTATCTTTGACCCCCCCCCCCCACCCACTGGATCGTGACCTTGACATTTGAGCTACAGACTCTCTCTCTTCACCATTGAGCAAATACAGCCGTGTAATATTTTTCATTATTATTTATCACCTATCTATATATTTATTTGATTATAATTCATCACCTGCCAGACGGAGCTACTGATTCTCCATAATTATCTACCCTTGACATGACACACCCTTGAAGTGTCCGAGAAATTGCGATGTATATAAGATTCGTGTCCTTTATGGTCGGGACAGTTATTTTCTCCGTTATCAGCGGTACCAGAGGTATGTCTCTTAATGTCACCCAGAAAATTTATACATAGCTATAAAATTCATATATATTGCCTTTTCATCCTTTCAAAAGTGTGGTTCTTCGTGTCATTTTAGTTGCAAAAATTATAAATAAAATATTATACATATATCGAATGCCATTTAATTATTTTCAGGGTTTTCTAAGTAGGGCATTAAATCAATACTACTTATTGTTAGACAATTTTACTGAATATAAACAATCTTGAAGGATATTATTTTTCATGTTAAAATTAACTGTTCCATTGATATGCATCTGCTTGACTTCAGAAAATATAGCCCTCCACAAAAATGCCAAGCAATCGTCCACGTTGAATTATAGTAACTACTCATGGGACGCAAGTCTCGCTACAGACGGCAACACTGACTTTAACTTGACATGCAGATGTTGTAGTGGTACACATAATCTCGGAGAACAATCCTGGTGGGAGGTTGACCTGGGGAGAAAATACGACATCGGGAGGATTGACCTGTACGGTCGGAACGACAATTTTAAAGGTACTTTTGGAAAACAATAATCTAAATAAATCTCAGCTTTAGCCGGAGACAGCGTTCTGCTTGTGAATTTAAAGTCTATATGTACTTTTGACAACATATGTATATTAAGAGTACAATATTAAGTACAAACAATATTATAAAGTTTATATATTACTCTAATTTTTACACACGCATACTAACACATAGAAACCTTGTCTAAACATGTCTGCACAACACAACTTACATGTAATGTATATTTGTATTATACATTTAAGCGTAATCCCCATAACATTTTAATTAAATTTTAAGTACACTTTACGTGGATCTGGACTCGATAATGATTAAATACGAAACATATGTCTTTGCTGCAAAATATACAATTATAATCAATCATGTTACATGTTAACGATTAAAAGATAATAAATGCATGGACGTATCATCGTTTCGACCCAAGGCCGCGAAATACCGTGAAAATTGAAAATTGTACAAGTAGATCTCCCGTGTAAGGTAATTGTTAAAGGCAAATCATGACAATACATCTATCTCATGCAAAAAAAAAAATGAATGTTACGCCCAAGGAAGCATATACATGTTCACATAAAGAGAGAGATGCGCTTACATTAACACAATACATAATTAATGTACTCCTATGCTAAGGTTATGTTTTACAAATCAGTCAATATGTATAAAAGTAATATCTATGGTAAAAATGAACACACACATATTTGACACATAACACTGGCTATATATTGCTATACACTCTGTGTGTGTGTAACTTTGTTTAAATAGCATCAGTGTTAATAAGATATTTATTAGATAACTGTTACTGATAAATTACAAGTATGCGCTTTACCATCATTTATGGAAATAATGATAAAACAACACCATGCTAGATATGTAAAATAAAAGGAGCGTGCTAAAAATTCTGCAACGAAAGAATTCTTATATCCTTGAGCTTTTTTTTTTTTTTTTTTTTTTTTTGCTTATTTTTTTTTTTAATTTATCGTATACATTAATGTGCATATGATATGATTATGAAGTATAACTGAATAAATATAAAAATAAGAAAACTTATATACTTTCATCAAAAGCTTCAAAGTCGTTTCCTAAGTAATCAAGTGTATAAGTATTGTAAATCTACGTAAAAACGATTGTTTATCTGTTAATGCTTCTGTTATGCATGGATGTTACTCCGTTTAATTTGAATACAATTGTGAAAATGTGATAGACGGATGGCATGAAGTTATGTCAGAAAAACATGAAGATCATTGTCACGTGCATGATTGTTGTTTTACACTAGTCAAATGTTATTTTGGTGGTCAAGATAAAAACAGAGTATAAATGAGAAGTATTGGGATTAATGTAAATAAAAATAGAAATAAAATAATAATAAAAAAACAGTAATAAGATGAAGATATAGAGGATATTTGTTGAGTTCGGTGTAAGATCGCATTTTATATCTCCGAGTGAGCCTAGAAAGTAATATTTTCACGAGTGGCGAAACTATGAGTGAAAATATAACTTTATAGGCTCACGAGTAGAAATAAAATGCGATCTTACACCGAAATCAACAACTATCCTGTTTCTTTCATGCATATTTTAGCGTATATTTATTTTTATTTACGATTTCTAATAATTACATTCCCCGTGCGGAGCCTCTTTCCGAGTTTACCCCCGTTTGGTCACCCAACCAAATAACGCCACGAAGACAAAAAATAGTCCCAGCGTTTACTTGTTTATTTTTACAATATTTGCCAATATTTAAACAGCAAATCAATTTGCTTCACAATAAAAGATAAATTTAATTGCAACACAGTTGTAAACTTTAACAGTTACAGTGAAATTTATCTCAGGAATACATGTATATAAACAGGATGGCAGCCGCATGCCAGAATAAACATATGACTCGAGCGAATATCAACAAATTCCTTAGTAATATTCCAGAAAATGGACTTAAATCATTGTGCATTAGCAGTATTGAGATCTGATATGGCTCATTCGTGCTGGGTTATTCGCTGCCACTCTCAGAAATGAGCCGAATTCGCTTGAAAATTGGTCGCTCAACTGGCGAATCGGGGTCAGGTCGTGAACGTACATCCAGGTGTTGTTGTGAAAGTGTATTTTGTTCATTCTTCTAAATGATTCGCCACTCGTGAAAATAATATCACTTTTTATGTTCACTCAGTGGTATTATAAATCGATCTCACACCAAAACAAACAATTTTTCTTTTTATTTAATGCCTCTAAGGCCAGAAATTAGCTGTTTTATTCACAAAAGACGTCAATAATAGCGGGATTACCTCGCGTGCGTGACGTTTTTATAACGTCATCTCTAGCGTAAGACCCAGCAAAAAAAAGTAGTTCCGTTTTTTGTTTCTTTTCACTGCTGTTTTCATTATAAACATAGGTATTTCATCAATAAGCATGACAGAAAACTTTTTGATTAACTGATTTAAGTTAATCAAGCAAAGAAGTTTAAACTTACGTATGAAATCCATGCAAAAAGGACTATACCCAACGATTCAAAAATATACCACGTACCCAATTAAAGTGATACGCAGTGGATTACTTTTATCAAAACTATAATTGTTTCAACTCTTTTCACGAACAAAATAGAGGAGAACAAAAGAAGCAAAATCAATCAATCATATTACAATTAAACATTGGTATTTTCGTGTGAAGCTACACATCAACTACTACTTTTATAGTCCCATTGCCAGTTTCAATGATATTAACAATTAATTATTGAACCGGACGTCAACTTTTTATTCGGATCAGCACATGGAAATTTGATTGAATTTGCACTTGTTATTTATTCCAGTTCAGTTACAAGGATTCAATCTGTACATTTCCAACCACTCACACGCGGCTGGGTCAAACACGAGAACGGTATATCATGACAATGAGACAAGCGTGGCTGAGTACCTGAAAAGGAGAGGCCACTACACCATATTAGTTGAGGATATACGTGGTCAATATGTGTCCGTCACATATGATACACCCGATCTCGTTATTTGTGAACTGCAGGTTTTTACAGGTAAATATAAAATGAAAGGAAAGAATACTTCATAAAAAGGAAGAATTATTACTCTGCTTCATTTTTCACAAACTTTAAAAACGCATTTTGCACGAGACTGCCATGTGTGTGCATGCGGGTTTGTGTGATATAAAGGAAATAGTTTTATATGTACAAGTATTTAGATCATCCATGCATATAAAGAGTATAAATATCAAATTCAAATTAAATCTGAATACGAGGTTGTAAAGATATTTCGCTTAAAATCTATACATTGTGCATGATGTAGTAAACGTTATAATTGTAAAGTCAATACAGCGATTACTCACGGCAGAATGATTGCTCCGGTAATCTACGAATGCGCTAAATCTAAGCATATTTTACTAAACAGTTCAATCAATCAACAGTTACCGCGGTAATTTCTGCAGTAAGACGAGAGGTCACCTGGATAATTCATGCTGACTGTATGTTAATGCTGAGTGCTTCATCAGTCAATTGTTGCATACAAAACACAAATAGATAATCATACAGATTTTGGTGAACGTCAAGGAAATATTCATGACATCATTATTAAAAACATAAAAAAAATAATTACGTCACCTTTTTTTTACCCCTCCCCCAAATCATCAGAACATTAAAGAATTAAATAACATGTGATAAGTAACTAATATCTGATTTATTTACTCGTTTGCAAAGATGTACTCCAGAAAACGAAAAAATACTTCCGTAGTGTATTTCTATATCATATAATAAATCGAGGATTCATTAGGTTTTAAATGTAAACACTACTTTTATATAACACATATCTCTGATCTCAAAGAAAATATATGTGTAAAGAAACTAGTGCAGTTGCTTCCGGAAAATTAAAATGCCATAATTTAAACAATTAATGTTTTAATTGCACATTTTCTTCATATTATATTACAAAGACATTTATAATCGTAATCAAGCTACTGATTTGAATTGTCGAAGTTACCATTAACATAATATGTACTTTGAAAGTCACCATATTTACATTTTGAATAACCACAGAACAATGTCATCAATTATACTTTATAATTGTTATTCTGGTTTGTACGCGTATTTACCTTGTTATCTGACAGCCTGTCCCGACTAACATTTTGAGCACGACTGTACCGACAGTAGTTGTGGTCTTGTAGAGGAAGTTCCTGTAACAAATCTATTGGAATCTGTTTTGGATAGTTAAAACAATCGTTAGATTACACTATGTTGTTAAATATTGAGACAGATTCAGTACGGTATGTAAGCCGACAATGTTTTATGAAACAATTTGTGTTCTGGTAAAAATGATATTGACAAAAGTGGAAATCAAGATTATCTACAAATCAGGAAAATTGACTCTCACGTTAAAATACCACTCCTCTCCCTGTATGTCTCCTCTATCTCCCTGCCCAAATGTTTTGCAACGAGTTTTGCATCTATTGTTGCAAATCACAATTTTCGCTTTATTGCAAACCAAGTTATAACATGTCGTATATTTATACATAATGAAACAGCGTATTTATATAGTCTTTGACTATGTTTCTAGGTTATCAATAACATTTCTATCAGCTTGTATATAGATATTTGAAACTGTATTTCTGAATACATATATTAAGCACAGTTATTAATGTGATGCATTTTCAAATTCAAATAAATATATTTATTTTGAGATATCAAAAGTTATTATAAACCAGAAAACTTTTATTGGTAACATAAAATATAAGCTACAAGATGAAGTATTTGATAGACTGCCCTGCCGGGAGCTATGGTGTCAGTTGCTTGCCCTGTGGACACTGTCTCCACGGCAACCTGTCGTGCAACAAGATCACTGGACAGTGTCCTGCCGGTTGTGCGGCCGGAATCACTGGACCTACATGTCATCAAGGTATGTTTAAGCTTATGTTTGAATTTACACCTGCTACGTTGCAAATATTTTAGATGCTGAAAATAAAGAACAACTTATACGGTGAATTTTAAAAACGGATATTTTCCCTAAGGTGTTCTGTTTTCATATTTGATCTGATACCTAGATAAAACAAGGGCAAATTCATATCCCCCGCCGAATAATTACATTGAAAACTTATTGAGTTACATTCCGATCAAATTTAAGTAAGAAAAAAAAAAAAACAAGAAAAAAACAAAACAAAAAAAACAACAACAACCAAACACCCCCCACAAAGAAACACACAACAACAACAACAAAAAAAAAAAAAAAAAAAAAGGTAGTAGCCAAAAAGTCATCAAGTGAAGAGTTAAAGTTCCTGCACTGCATCACTCCTGGCATCTATATTAATAATGGAAATCATATGGTGGAAAAGTACTTTCTATGAGCTGGTCGGGACAATCATAATTTGTAAGAGTAATTTATGGTTTAGAAACCGGACTTAACACTAACTATATCAGGGTCTAAGGACGCGACTGAGGTTGGTATCGTGCCACTTGACAACAACATGAAATTGCTTTGAGAAAAAGCCATATAAATCTGACTTGGATACAGTACCTGAATGACTGAAAGTGTAGAGCTGCAAAAAAGTCATATAAGAAATCCAACATATATTATAAAAGAATTGGCCCTAGAAGGAGGTGCATGTAAATGGGCAAAATCAGAGACTGGACTTTATAAAGCATAGAAAAATACCAAAAGATAACGCTTTGGAGCAGTCAGTCGGCAAAAGGACCATCTGTGGTGCTCTGCACATGGATCGAGTTTAGTTTAGCAACTTTTGTGAATATCCACTCATAGATCATTCATACCAAGTTTCATCCATTTCTACTCAGCGGTTTCAGAGATGTCTTTAAAGCAAATTGTTGACGACACACGACGACGGACGACTGATGATCACATTAGCTCACCGGTGAGCTAATAAACGGAAAATATGACGTTATATAAAGTCTAAGTAGTGGGCGTAGTTTTTAAGTTTCAAAATGAATTTAGTCTCTTGCAAAAGAGCACCACTTTTGGTACTGGTTTTTCAGGAAAATAGTTATTGAAGAGTCCGAACATTCATACTAAAAGAGCATACAATGAAAAAATAATTCATTAACCTATTTTTTTTTCGTAGTGTGTACATGTATTCAGGTTGTTGTTATGGGGTTCTAAAAGGGCGGTGCTAAGCTGTTACATATGATGAAATTAATATCAAATAGCTTAGGTTTAAATGTGATTTTGTTTATACATTTTGATTGTTTTTTTTTTTCAATTGGTTAATTTTAAAAATATGTACTTGAAAATGTAATTATAAAGACTGAATTTGAGGTTTAAAAAGCGACTTTAAATGCACTGGTCTAACTGACAATGTATTCAAGTAATTTTTGACCATTGTATCAAATATCCTCTGAATGCACACAAGATGAATATTGATCTTTAATCAACCTGGTTTTTTACAATATATGTTATCTAGAATGACTATAGTTCTTAAAGTCTCATAGTGCCGAGACTGGTGTTTTTGGTTCGGCAGTATACTGTGATCGATACATCGATTTTATCATGGTATTATAGATGCAAATCTAATCCAGCTATCAAATGTGAGAATAACTTCACTTGGTATAAAATCAATTTTCAGTGGCAATGTTTGTGAGTGTAACTTATGTGAATGACACATGGAAGTACTATTTGCTCAGACAAAATAATGATGTATCACAGTCACAGATAATGTGCTGCATGTATAGACATGTGGCTTTACCAAGTCACATTATCTTTACATCAGGCTAAACAGCCTTGTAATTACCCTCAGTTTTTTAGTAGAGGCACCAAGAAACTATCACCATTTATAAAAAGCTTAATCAAAGCTGAGCCTCCGCTCCTGTGGCTTTTGCTCTTTGTATCAAGGGAAGCTCAAAGACTGCAAGTACCATTTAACCATAAATATGCCGACATTTCTTTTAAGCATTTCCTATTACTTCCATTTAATTTATACAAGCAAAAAAGAATATCGGCTGACAAAATCATACATGTGTATACATGTACTTAGTTTAAAGAAAGGATTTTTGTTTACCAAAGGTTTCTGCCCGTATTAAATTTGAATTATTTATTCACTGGGAATCAGGTTTCCTATAGTTGAAGGGCCATAATATTTCCCAAAAAGTACCCAATTTATATACATTGTAATAGGCATGCTTATAGGTTGATCTAACGCATGTAAATTATTGTTTGTATATGTATTGATACAATAATTTGGTTAATATGATCTAATCTAGACCTACCTGTATTATTTTCAGTATGATTACATGAAATAAATCAGTAAATCTAGAGAAAAATAAATAACAGTCTGACTAATATGGCCATTACTGTTGTTAAGCGTTGTAATAAAAGAAAATGGAATTTTTCAATAATGATAATAATAATAATAATAAATAGATTAACCGTATAAATGGTCATAATCTCACATATTCGCATTTTAAAGCTATTGTTGGGTATTTCGAAAAAAAAATGGACAAACTAGTTTTGATTGGACTAGTTTCTCTATTAAAAGGCATACGCGCCCAATACAATTTTTTTATTATAGAGACAAATAAGGAAAATTAAAACTATTCATGAGAATTTTCTTAAACTTTACACAATTATAGAGAATTACTCTAGAAGATGACAGAAAAAAAACTGGTGGCCCCCATTTCCCCCCATAAATTTGTTTCTAGTGTAATTCTCTATAATCATGCAAAGTTTAAGAAAATTCTAATGGCTAGTTTTAATTTTCCTTCTTTATCTATATAGTATTAGAAAAAACTACTGGGCGCGTATGCATTTAAATGCATACAAAATGTTAAAATTGCCTGAAAAGAAATACTTATTTCCTTATGTATGCAATACTGCTGCATGTATACTTACAATAGTATTGTAATAAAAATAGTTTAAGGAGTGAAAAACGACATTTGGCTTTTAGCTTTTTTTCTTTTTGAAAAATGCTCTTTTCATACCATATGTTATCATGTGTCTTTCCTAAATGGATTGGAAATTGTCATTTGAAAACATATGTAGTTACGTCAGTGTTGGGTTAGGCGGTCGATATATCTTACAATTAATATACTGAACAAGTTCTTTCTCATGTAATACATTCATACCTGAACCACTTGCTATTTTTTATTTATATATTTCTCTCTAGAGTGCACAAGCTTAACATATGGACCCAGCTGTTCCGGTACATGTCACTGTAGCAACAATGCCAAGTGTAACCATATATCCGGAGAGTGTCCCGCTGGATGTGAAGTCGGATTTTGTGGTTTTAACTGTAGCACAGGTATTAATATTTGATGTGTAAACAAATCAGTCAACAGATTCCGGTGGTGCATTTGTTCGAGCGTCTAACGCGCATTCGAGAGGTCGTGTGTTCGTCCCCCGGCAGCGACAAAATGTTCTGGTATAGCTCGCTTGCTTGGCGAGCAATATATATGAATAATTTAAGGACTGGTTGGTGACTGGACCATTGTCTTGGTGTGGTATCATGCTACATGTCTACGGCGTGATACGGCAGTATGGCATTATTTTTTTTCTGTTTCAAGTAGACATAGTCTCCAAATGACTGAAAAACTGTTTGTGGGACGTTAAACCCAATAAAGAAAGAGGCCATCAAGTCAAACATGAAACAGCCATCGATCGACATTTACATTTTCGTTACTCGTCATTTTAAATGATAATAAAATCGGGAAGGTATGTACTGTTTATCTAGTATGATAAATACACATACTTTGTATTTGCGGTAGGTCTGTGATTCTACCAGGATGCCTCCGTGCATTTGAGGGCTTTCTCTACCTGTAATTAGCTGGACGTCGCTTTATGACTGAAATACTGTCGATGCGACGGTAAACGTAAATAGCCAAGTCAAGTCACATACTTTGTATTTTGTTTGTGTGAGAGATGGAGTTATATATTTATGAGAGGCAGAAAAATCTTTCTTCGGGTTATCTTTTTCGGTGTTCTGATTAGGTCAATTGTTATGGTTTGTGCTTGTGGTTTTGTTAGTTCCTTATTAATAATAAAATTGAATTACATACCATATTAAGTTTGAAATATTTATGACTTTTAAGCAGCTCAGCGAGAATTTCTTTTTTGCCATAATGAAATTATCACATACAGACGAAGACTTGCTACACACTATACGGACACAACTCTTGTCATCCATGTGGATCCCAGTGCATCAGAATGTCGTTTTAATTTGCATTACAATACTGTACATTTATAATTCAAACATCACACACAGATTCAGATTTGCTGCCCATAATACACCAACGCCTAACAGTATCCATGTCGACCCCGGTCTATTTTGGTATGAACGCCAGCTTGGCTATAGACGGGTCGGAGGGCACACTACCGGACACCTGTCATTGTTGCAGTGTCACAAAGGCAAATCAATCCTGGTGGAGACTGGAGCTGGGACAAATGTATCCCATACGCGGGGTCAAACTTATCGGGAGAAGTGGTAAAAGGTTTTATTATTTTCAATTTTATATATTATTTTAGTTCAACTTAAAAAAAAAAATACTTAAAAAATTTTTTTTTATTTGTTCCACTTATGATCACAGACGCGATAAATGCTCCATTTAATTTATTTTTATAAACAGTTTTGGCATGATTCTTGCAATTGATTTATATATAACCATGAAACTTCCCCACTCCCCAGAGCCGACAAAATCACACCAGAATGGTAATTACACTCTTCGCCTATCAAACACATCACTTCGAAGAGAGGAGTATGGAGATCCACACCCAGTTCCTGGAAAACCGCACGTCTTCTATTGGAACTTGTCAGATATAGTAGCGTCAACAATCACTATCAATAGGAAAATCTTACTTGTGATCTGTGATATCAAAGTGTTT
This sequence comes from Solen grandis, assembly GCA_021229015.1. Taxonomy (NCBI): domain Eukaryota; kingdom Metazoa; phylum Mollusca; class Bivalvia; order Adapedonta; family Solenidae; genus Solen; species Solen grandis. Next base: position 65,147,324 of record CM037777.1, read on the forward strand.
CAAGGAGGTAAGTTTACTCATTCTCTGTTTATGTCATGTTGTTTTATATCTAATTTATATAAAATTAGGTATATTTTAGCATATTCTTCAAAATTAAGGTTAGAATGACCAAACATTTAACGAATAAAAGCATGCATTATCTTATTTCTAAAACAATCAAAATATCATTTTAGTGTCACTATTTAAAACTAGAAATGATTATATTTTACGGTCCGTTTTTTAAGATGTTTTTAATGAATTCTGCATACCCTATAATATCCCGGTCCACGTGGTACTGAGCCACAAAATTGATGTTGTTATTGCATCACATTTCTTTTATCATTATGAAAAGGTATTTCTTAACATTATTTCGAAATAACGAACTTATCGGAAGTATTATTTTTTATCGTTATTACGAAACAATACTTCTTGAAAATAAAATGAATATTCTGACTTGCTTATTTGTACCCCTGAACATGTTCATATACATGATAATAGGCTTTGTTACCACAGTTTAGGCTTTGCAGCCAATACAAGCACACAAGAATACACAAATAAGAATCACATGATATTTCAAAATAACTACCGGTATATTCAAAGCTCAATAAATAATGTTCACAAAGTATAATAGATTTATTTTCATCCGGTTTAAATGATGGAGAAAATAGGAATCAATAAAGTTGCATTTATGTAAACGTGTACTTTTTTTGTTTCTCTCTCTCGTTCTCTCTCTCTCTTTAACCTATTTCTCTCTCTTTCTCCATGCACACACATTCGCACATATAGCAATATACATGTATATGATAAATACAAAAATATCTATAAAATATACACACGTATAAATATATACTCGTACATATACACATACACATTATCAATGAGTAGATAAAACAATGACATACCTAGAAATATCAACATATACACGCAAATAATATCAATACATAATCAGTGTACTGATTAATAAGAATAACTATACTTAAAATATTCTTGTTTATAGGTTTATCAATCATTATTATATAATATTTCGTTCTTTTTCTTCATACTCTTTGATATATATACTTAGCTAAGATTTTTTTTATTTGTGTTTTATTTCCTGATGTAAGCAGTTCAATGAATTTAAGGATATTTTTTCGAGAAATATTTGCTAATATATTTTTGTCTTATTTCTTTGTAGATGTTACACACTAAAATAAAAAAATAGTGTTCTAACCCACCTCCCTGTTTCAATTTCCAATTTATGGCTTGGTACTCTGAAGTCGTGTTAATGTTTGGTTGTATTTAGTAATAAACATACTATCAGATAATATGTAATATTAAAACTTAAAAAAAAAAACTGTACGTATTTGCTCTTAAAAGAATTGATCTTTAACTCTAAGTTTAAGTGTGTTTAGGAATACTTTAGTATATCATACCCCTTAGTGTAACCAACTGCCATTGATTCCTAAATTTCCCTTATATGTTTTTAGAAGCGAACGCTTTTAAAGTCAGACACTTGAATTTCTACTTTCTACTTACTTCGCCTCCTATCAATACATTCGCGTTGAAAGATAGTACCACTGGTTGTATAAGTCATCATTGCAGTTTTGATAAAAGTTTGATATATTGCAGGATTTTGTTGATTTTGAAGCATTGGGTATAAATACAATTTTTTGGCAAATAAAACTGTATAAGAAACAAGTTTAATAATTCAATAATCATCCACACAAAAGTTTCATTCATTATCTATTGAGGAAACATAACATTTACTACGTTACGTAAACAATATCATTCCCCTTTTGTGTTGTCCTTGATTTGGGTCTTAGCAATTGTCAGGTGTTTCAGGTTAATATAGATCACCAAGGTATTTCTTTTCTTGTAAATATGCAATCGTTCATGAAGAACGTTTGGTGTAGTTAATGCAGTAAATTTGTCGAACTGTGTTGTGCTTGTGCAATGAGATGTAATCAAATTGAAAGTTTAAGCGTTATAGCTAAAAGTTTTTTTAGTTATATTCAAATCAACGTGTGACGAACGGACAGACGGACAGAAGGACGAACAGCCGGACGGACAACGCCAAATCTAAATCACTCCTCCTTTGACGGGGGATAATAATGGTACTATTAATAATGGAAATCATATGGTGGAAAAGTACTTTCTATGAGCTGGTCGGGACAATCATAATTTGTAAGAGTAATTTATGGTTTAGAAACCGGATTTAACACTAACTATATCAGGGTCTAAGGACGCGGCTGAGGGTGGTATCGTGCCACTTGACAACAACATGAAATTGCTTTGAGAAAAAGCCATATAAATCAGACTTGGATACAGTACCTGAATGACTGAAAGTGTAGAGCTGCAAAAAAGTCATATAAGAAATCCAGCATATATTATAAAAGAATTGGCCCTAGAAGGAGGTGCATGTAAATGGGCAAAATCAGAGACTGGACTTTATAAAGCATAGAAAAATACCAAAAGTTAACGCTTTGGAGCAGTCAGTCGGCAAAAGGACCATCTGTGGTGCTCTGCACATGGATCGAGTTTATTTTAGCAACTTTTGTGAATATCCACTCATAGATCATTCATACCAAGTTTCATCCATTTCTACTCAGCGGTTTCAGAGATGTCTTTAGAGCAAATTGTTGACGACACACGACGACGGACGACTGATGATCACAATAGCTCACCGGTGAGCTAATAAACGGAAAATATGACGTTATATAAAGTCTAAGTAGTGGGCGTAGTTTTTAAGTTTCAAAATGCAAAAGAGCACCACTTTTGGTACTGGTTTTTCAGGAAAATAGTTATTGAAGAGTCCGAACATTCATACCAAAAGAGCATACAATGAAAAAATAATTCATTAACCTATTTTCTTTTTCGTAGTGTGTACATGTATTCAGGTTGTTGTTATGGGGTTCTGAAAGCTAAGCTGTTACATATGATGAAATTAATATCAAATAGCTTAGGTTTAAATTGATTTTGTTTATACATTTTTTGTTTTTTTTTTTTTTAAAAATTAAAAAAGACTGAATTTGAGGTTTAAAAAGCGACTTTAAATGCACAGGTCTAACTGACAATGTATTCAAGTAATTTTTGACTATTGTATCAAATATCCTCTGAATGCACACAAGATGAATATTGATCTTTAATCAACCTGGTTTTTTACAAAATATGTTATCTAGAATGACTATAGTTCTTAAAGTCTCATAGTGCTGAGACTGGTGTTTTTGGTTCGGCATTATACTGTGATCGATACATCGATTTTATCATGGTATTATAGATGCAAATCTAATCCAGCTATCAAATGTGAGAATAACTTCACTTGGTATAAAATCAATTTTCAGTGGCAATGTTTGTGAGTGTAACTTATGTGAATGACACATGGAAGTACTATTTGCTCAGACAAAATATGGAGGTATCAAAGTCACAGATAATGTGCTGCATGTATAGCCATGTGGCTTTACCAAGTCACATTATCTTTACATCAGGCTAAACAGCCTTGTAACTACCCTCAGTTTTTTAGTAGAGCACCAAGAAACTATCACCATTTATAAAAAGCTTAATCAAAGCTGAGCCTCCGCTCCTGTGGCTTTTGCTCTTTGTATCAAGGGAAGCTCAAAGACTGCAAGTACCATTTAACCATAAATATGCCGACATTTCTTTTAAGCATTTCCTATTACTTCCATTTAATTTATACAAGCAAAAAAGAATATCGGCTGACAAAATCATACATGTGTATACATGTACTTAGTTAAAAGTAAGGATTTTTGTTTACAAAAGATTTCTGCCCGTATTAAATTTGAATTATTTATTCATTGGGAATCAGGTTTCCTACAGTTGAAGGGCCATAATATTTCCCCAAAAGTACCCAATTTATATACATTGTAATAGGCATGCTTATAGATTGATCTAACGCATGTAAATTATTGTTTGTATATGTATTGATACAATAATTTGGTTAATGTGATCTAATCTAGACCTACCTGTATTATTTTCATTATGATTACATGAAATAAATCAGTAAATCTTGAGAAAAATAAATAACAGTCTGACTAATATGGCCATTACTATTATTAAGCGTTCTAATAAAAGAAGATGGATTTTTTCAATAATGATAATAATAATAATAATAATAAATAGATTAACCGTATAAATGGTCATAATCTCACATATTCGCATTTTCAAGCTATTGTTGGGTATTTCGAAAATAAAATGGACAAACTAGTTTTGATTGGACTAGTTTCTCTATTAAAAGGCATACGCGCCCAATACAATTTTTTATTATAGAGACAAATAAGGAAAATTAAAACTATTCATGAGAATTTTCTTAAACTTTACACAGTTATAGAGAATTACTCTAGAAACAAATTTATGGGGAAAAATGAAGATAACAGAAAAAAAACTGGTGGCCCCAATTTTTCCCCATAAATTTGTTTCTAGTGTAATTCTCTATAATCATGCAAAGTTTAAGAAAATTCTAATGGCTAGTTTTAATTTTCCTTCTTTATCTATATAGTATTAAAAAAAACTACTGGGCGCGTATTCATTTAAATGCATACAAAATGTTAAAATTGCCTGAAAAGAAATACTTATTTCCTTATGTATGCAATACTGCTGCATGTATACTTACAATAGTATTGCAATAAAAATAGTTTAAGGAGTGAAAAACGACATTTGGCTTATAGATTTTTTTCTTTTTGAAAAATGCTCTTTTCATACCATATGTTATTATGTGTCTTTCCTAAATGGATTGGAAATTGTCATTTGAAAACATATGTAGTTACGTCAGTGTTGGGTTAGGCGGTCGATATATCTTACAATTAATATACTGAACAAGTTCTTTCTCATGTAATACATTCATACCTGAACCACTTGCTATTTTTTATTTATATATTTCTCTCAAGAGTGCACAAATTCAACATATGGACCCAGCTGTTCCGGTACATGTCACTGTAGCAACAATGCCAAGTGTAACCATATAACCGGAGAGTGTCCCGCTGGATGTGAAGTCGGATTTTCTGGTTTTAACTGTAGCACAGGTATTAATATTTGATGTGTAAACAAATCAGTCAACAGATTCCGGTGGTGCATTTGTTCGAGCGTCTAACGCGCATTCGAGAGGTGGTGTGTTCGACCCCCGGCAGCGACAAAATGTTCTGGTATAGCTCGCTTGCTTGGCGAGCAACATATATGAATAATTTAAGGACTGGTTGGTGACTGGACCATTGTCTTGGTGTGGTATCATGCTACATGTCTACGGCGTGATACGGCAGTATGTCAGTATTTTTTTTTCTGTTTCAAGTAGACATAGTCTCCAAATGACTGAAAAACTGTTTGTGGGACGTTAAACCCAATAAAGAAAGAGGCCATCAAGTCAAACATGAAACAGCCATCGATCGACATTTACATTTTCGTTACTCGTCATTTTAAATGATAATAAAATGGGGAAAGTATGTACTGTTTATCTAGCATGATAAATACACATACTTTGTATTTGCGGTAGGTCTGTGGTTCTACCAGGATGCCTCCGTGCATTTGGGGGCTTCCTCTACCTGTAATTAGCTGGACGTCGCTATATGACTGAAATACTGTCGATGCGACGGTAAACGTAAATAGCCAAGTCAAGTCACATACTTTGTATTTTGTTTGTGTGAGAGATGGAGTTATATATTTATGTGAGGCAGAAAAATCTTTCCTCGGGTTATCTTTTTCGGTGTTCTGATTTGGTCAATTGTTATGGTTTGTGCTTGTGGTTTTGTTAGTTCCTTATTAATAATAAAATTGAATTACATACCATATTATGTTTTGAAATATTTTGCATTACAATACTGTACATTTATAATTCAAACATCACACACAGATTCAGATTTGCTGCCCATAATACACCAACGCCTTACAGTATCCATGTCGACCCCGGTCTATTTTGGTATGAACGCCAGCTTGGCTATAGACGGGTCGGAGGGCACACTACCGGACACCTGTCATTGCTGCAGTGTCACAAAGGCAAATCAATCCTGGTGGAGACTGGAGCTGGGACAAATGTATCCCATACGCGGGGTCAAACTTATCGGGAGAAGTGGTAAAAGGTTTTATTATTTTCAATTTTATATATTATTTTAGTTCAACTTAAGCAAGGATAAATACTTAACATTAAGAAAAGAGTTTCATAGTTTCTTTAATAGTATGCTTAAATTTGTTCCACTTATGATCACAGACGCGATAAATGCTCCATTTAATTTATTTTTATAAACAGTTTTGGCATGATTCTTGCTATTGATTTATATATAACCATGAAACTACCCCACTCCCCAGAGCCGACAAAATCACACCAGAATGGTAATTACACTCTTCGCCTATCAAACACATCACTTCGAGGAGAGGAGTATGGAGATCCACACCCGGTTCCTGGAAAACCGCACGTCTTCTATTGGAACTTGTCAGATATAGTAGCGTCAACAATCACTATCAATAGGAAAATCTTACTTGTGATCTGTGATATCAAAGTGTTTCAAGGAGGTAAGTTTACTCATTCTCTGATTATGTCATGTTGTTTTATATCTAATTTATATAAAATTAGGTATGTTTTAGCATATTCTTCAAAATTAAGGTTAGTATGACCAAACATTTAACGAATAAAAGCATGCATTATCTTATTTCTAAAACAATCAAAATATCATTTTAGTGTCACTATTTAAAACTAGAAATGATTATATATTTAGATTTAGATTAGATGTTTTTAATGAATTCTGCATACCCTATAATATCCCGGTCCACGTGGTACTGAGCCACAAAATTGATGTTGTTATTGCATCACATTTCTTTTATCATTATGAAAAGGTATTTCTTAACATTATTTCGAAATAACGAACTTATCGGAAGTATTATTTTTTATGATAATAGGCTTTGTTACCACAATTTAGGCTTTGCAGCCAATACAAGCACACAAGAATACACAAATAAGAATCACATGATATTTCAAAATAACTACCGGTATTTTCAAAGCTCAATAAATAATGTTCACAAAGTATAATAGATTTATTTTCATCCGGTTTAAATGATGGAGAAAATAGGAATCAATAAAGTTGCATTTATGTAAACGTGTACTTTTTTTGTTTCTCTCTCTCGTTCTCTCTCTCTCTCTTTATTCTCTTTCTCTCTCTTTCTCCATGCACACACATTCGCACATATAGCAATATACATGTATATGATAAATACAAAATATCTATAAAATATACACACTTATAAATATATACTCGTACATATACACATACACATTATCAATGAGTAGATAAACAATCACATACCTAGAAATATCAACATATACACGCAAATATTATCAATACATAATCAGTGTACTGATTAATAAGAATAACTATACTTAAAATATTCTTGTTTATAGGTTTATCAATCATTATTATATAATATTTCGTTCTTTTTCTTCATACTCTTTGATATATATACTTAGCTAAGATATTTTTATTTGTGTTTTATTTCCTGATGTAAGCAGTTCAATGAATTTAAGGATATTTTTTCGAGAAATATTTGCTAATATATTTTTGTCTTATTTCTTTGTAGATGTTACACACTAAAATAAAAAAATAGTGTTCTAACCCACCTCCCTGTTTCAATTTTCAATTTATGGCTTGGTACTCTGAAGTCGTGTTAATGTTTGGTTGTATTTAGTAATAAACATACTATCAGATAATATGTAATATTAAAACTTAAAAAAAAACTGTACGTATTTGCTCTTAAAAAGAATTGATCTTTAACTCTAAGTTTAAGTGTGTTTAGGAATACTTTAGTATATCATACCCCTTAGTGTAACCAACTGCCATTGATTCCTAAATTTCCCTAATATGTTTTTAGAAGCGAACGCTTTTAAAGTCAGACACTTGAATTTCTACTTTCTACTTACTTCGCCTCCTATCAATACATTCGCGTTGAAAGATAGTACCACTGGTTGTATAAGTCATCATTGCAGTTTTGATAAAAGTTTGATATATTGCAGGATTTTGTTGATTTTGAAGCATTGGGTATAAATACAATTTTTTGGCAAATAAAACTGTATAAGAAACAAGTTTAATAATTCAATAATCATCCACACAAAAGTTTCATTCATTATCTATTGAGGAAACATAACATTTACTACGTTACGTAAACAATATCATTCCCCTTTTGTGTTGTCCTTGATTTGGGTCTTAGCAATTGTCAGGTGTTTCAGGTTAATATAGATCACCAAGGTATTTCTTTTCTTGTAAATATGCAATCGTTCATGAAGAACGTTTGGTGTAGTTAATGCAGTAAATTTGTCGAACTGTGTTGTGCTTCTTTGTGGATAAAGTTAATATCTAGATATAACCTTATTTACACCACCGTAAACGATTTTCTAAAGTCATATTTTTGGGGATATATATGTAGTTTTAAATACTACTTTTTGTTTGCTTTTTTTAATTTAAATCATAAACCACAGGTCCCTGATATTCAGTCAAAAAAAAAAAAAAAAAAATGGAAAAAAAAATCGACCTCTCTAATTATAAATAATATAATATAGAGCTCTATTTCTTAATATGAGGGTCCTGTGCATAGACAGGTTAGATTATAAGATCAAAATAGTAGAAAAAAGAAAGAGAGGGGGCAGTATGCTTATTGTTAGCCGTCAATTAAGGTACTTTGTTACTAATATGTTGAAATTATGCTTTTCTAGAGCATATTTTAAAAACTATTGAAGGAATTGATATCATTTATCACATATAGGTAGGATATGGAGTGGCAAAGAACAATAACTTTATCTTGTCCCATTGCCTAGTTTTTCTATTAAAATCATACTTGTCTGCAGCAAATCAATGAAGTATTAAAAGTATTGCGATGAAACTGGAATACATTGATTGAGGTCAATGAGAGGAAAAGTACTAAGAACCACAACTATTCCTTGTCCATTTTTTAAATTATCTGTTCTTGTCTATAGCGCATCTCAAACCCTTTAAGCTTCTCACTTGAATTGTGCAGTAATTAAGAGCCGTAATTCTCCCTTGTCCCTTTATCAATTACCCCCACCCCCTTTTCTTATTTAAATAATACTTCTGAACATAATTCACAAAGTATCGAAAGGTCGAGTTGGTACTCCATACATTGACAGGGACCATGAACCATAATCTTAGCTAAATTTTAGTAAGATTTAACTTTCCTGATTTTTTTACGTGCATACCACAAAAAGAAATATTGAAGGGATTGACTTTATTATTCACACCTTTTAACTTTCGCTTCTGACAGTATTCTCAATGCTTTATCTATATAAGTAGTCCAATTCATCTCATTTTGTCTTAATAACATATCATTTACAAACATATCATAAGTAATGCTAATCAACTTTCTGCCCCCTTACTCCAGTTTCTTATATTAATTAATCTTTACGTTCACAGGGGATACCTACCAATTTCGCCATAAATGATATTTTTCTGTGTTCGTGATCTACCTCCTAATACTTCTTACAGAACTGCAGATGAATTTTTTTCTAAATTATATGTCTGGATATACCAAATGTTTCAGAGCCTTGGTTCAAAATAGGGATTATCAATTTATCAAATAATTCAAGTGTTTGACTAATGTTAATTTCTACAAACTTACTGAGGTAAGACTTAAGCTTATTCCTTAATCCTTTAAGCGCTTCTCCACTTGAAGCCTCAAACGTTTTATTTATATGATCCCTCGTTTGTAAATACTATGCATACATAAGTAAAGTGTGAAACCATTTTTCTGTTTCTGTGTATTTAAAGGTTAAATTTATATCTATCCTCCCTTTTCTAAATATCAAAATTTTCGTTTTCTTTACATTTACTAATATCTTCAATTTAATATGATAAAAGAGAATAAAATGTCTATTTCCTTCTGTAAACCCTCAGCAGTCTCTGAAAATAAAACAATATCATCTACATATGATAGCAGTAATAATTTAACTATTCCAGTGTCGACTACTTCGTACCCATTTAATTATATATAATTTTCAAGGTCGTTTACGTAAAGAGAAAATATTATAGGGGATAAACAATCGCCTTGAAACACGCCTATATGGCATTCATACGGTTAACTTAAAGTATCGTAAATTTGCTTCCTGATTTAATATCACTATAAAAAGGAATGAATGAATAAAATCAAGAATTTCGCCCCCAATTCCTTATTTTATCAATTTGTAAAAAAAAATTCTCTCACGAAATAGTCAAAAGCTTTTGTAACATCTATAAAACATACAAACAATTGTTTTATAATTTGATAAAATAATGATGAAATAACGCATTTGAAACAAAAATTATTGTCAGTCGTTCTCATAATCTTTCTAAAAGCTGCATGTACTTCAATTTTTATTGAATAGTTTTTGATACAAAAAGACGAACTAGTTTTGACTGGATTTAATCCTTTTTCAATTAAATGCATACATAATGTTAAAAACGTTTTCGAAAAGGAATCCTTATTTTTGAAATACTGCTGTTTGTTGACTTACAGCATTAATGTGCTGAAAATAGGTTAAAGAGTGAGGTACGACGTTTGGCAACTCTAACTATATTTGATTGCTCCTTTTATATCATATCTATCATGTGTCTTGTCTAAATGGATTAAAAATATTTTTTTTTGAAATCATCGGCAATTATGACAGTTTTGAGTTTGGCGGTCGATATATCTTACTCTTATCAATGCTCAACAAGATATTTCTCATGTCGTACACTCAGACATGAAACACTTGCAATATTCTTAATCATATTTTCCTCTCTAGAGTGCACAAACTTAACATATGGACCCAACTGTTCCGGTACATGTCACTGTAGCAACAATGGCAAGTGTAACCATATAACCGGAGAGTGTCCAGATGGATGTGAAGTCGGATTTTCTGGTTTTAACTGTACCACAGGTATTGCTTTTTTAATATATATAATTGATGTTCTTTCGAAGGCGTCTACACAAGTCATTCAACCCGTTCCGGTCGCACAGTTATTCGGGCGTCCGATCGAAAGGTCTTGGGGTCATTCCCAATATCAAAAAATGGTCCTTGTATAGCTCCTTTGGTTTGTGTTCATCATAATTATACAGATAGATCCAAGACTGGTTTGCCCGGAGTCAGCATTGTGTGACCTAGTGTGGTATCGTGCCACATGTCTTTTGCGTGTTACGGCAGTGTGACAGCACCTTATTTGCTTAAAGTAGACATAGTCTCTAAATGACTGAAATAATGTCTTCGGGACGCTAAACCATATTCGACATTAAAAATGATATAAACAGCTAAAGTATGTACTTGGAAATAAACTTTGTATTTTGTTTGAGTGAAAGATGAAGTCATATAATTTTCAGGAGCAGAACACGTTTGCTTCAGGTTGTGTTTCTGTGCCCTTATTAGGTCAGTTGATATTGTAAGTGCTTGTTGTTTGGATAGTTTCTTAAAGATCAAAATAAAAATTGAATTTCATACCAATATATATTCTGAAATATTTGATATTTTTAAGCAGTAAATGAGCTGTTTCTGCTCATAATGGTAGAATACCATACTAAATATCACATACAGATATAGATTTGCTGCACAATATACGGACACACCTATTGACATCCATATCGACCCCTTGTGTATCAGAATGCCGTTTAACTTGGTATTACAGTAACATTATATATATATATATATATATATATATATATATATAGGAGGTAAGTTTACTCATTCTCTGTATTTCCTCTTGATGAATTGACTTTCTCAATTTCGTAAGAAATGATCATTTAGATTTAGTGTTTTTAAGAATACTTAAATATTTTCTACTCCTAGGTTAAACGAAACATCATTGAATGCTAAATTTTCTAATATGATTTTTATATCAATAGTCCAATTCATTTTTAATAAAATGATTATTTAACATATTTAAACCCTTAACCTGCCTGTGCTACATCGAATATAAAATAATTTTCCGCTCATGCATTAAGTATATTAGTCATTTTGATGGTAATCGATCTCCATTTTCCGAACCATATGTGATACATGACTACTAAATTCATTTAGTTTATCTTGAAAATATTGTTAATTAATAGCATTTACAAGCAAATCTTTCTTATCCTGATCCCATACATACATATATTCTATTCCTCTTGTATGCTATATGTATATGATTTTGTAAAATTTAATATAAATTAGTATTTTGTTATTTAGAAAAAACAATTCATTATTTCTAGTATTAAACGTTCAATGTCATTGCAGGGATTCTATAACATCTCATGGTGTTAATGAGGTATCGTTTTACTAAAAAATATCTGATACGATATGAATCATTAGTTTGACTTGTCGAAGAAAAGGGGAAATGAATTTTACTCGGTTACCACGACATCGTCGGTTAAAAAGTTGCCGCAAGCTACATCTAGAAAGGGGAGACATAACCTGAATAACCATAATTAACATTATGTTAGAACATCATAGAGAAAAACCATATATGGCTTTTAAAACACCATCTGCATTGTTCCTATTGGTGGTATACGTTAGTTGCAAATTGGAAATCGTATAAAGGATTTGTTCCCTAGAACTTCACAAGTTTAAAACATAACCTTTAAAAAAATAGATACATGGACATCTCTTGATTCATATATAAAAATTAACACATATGCATGTCATGCAAATCGGTGTCATGGTCCAAGGGTAGTGTTCAATGAATTGAAGTTGTGTTTTGACGATACTATTTCTGGACTTCCCGTGAATAGAAATAATCAAATCCACGAATGGAGAAAAGTATAAATTAGTGATACTGTGATTCCAATCGTCGTAAAAGAAAAATCAATGCAATATCAATATAATATGAGAGACGTTTATTTTAACATTTAAGAAGTCAATTTCAACTATCCCTTTAACATATATAGTGTGAATTTCCAGACTGTAGAGTTGGATACTACGGCACGAGTTGTGATCACGAGTGTCACTGTGTCGACAACAAACCTTGTAACAGAACCTCGGGCACCTGCTCCACACCCGGATGTAAACCCGGATGGAGGGGACAGGCGTGTAATAAAGGTAACGTATCGATACACTGTGTGTAGCTTAAATAGTTAGATGTGTGTGTGTAGTACCTTCTTTCTGAGCATCCGATCCTCTACTTTGAAATCTGAAGAACCTCTCAATTTTGTACAAATAATCGAGCGATTAAGCATAATTCTACAACACAGCTTTGCTGAAATTAGAAATGTTGAAAAATCAATTTTGTGTCAAAAATAAATATTTACGGGACACAGTAATTGTATGTGGCATAAAAACACATAAGAACTAATTTCTTTATGATGTTGCATATCTATCACTTGACTATGTGAGGAATATAGTTTGTTTTGATACAAAAGTGGCTCGTAAATAGTTTTGGATGGTAAATATGCAGGTCATTTTATTGAGTTACAATTAACCACGTAGTAAGCTTGAAGTCCGATACAAATCATCATCAAGCTATATACCTCAGATTCCCCATGGGGTTATTTGTTACACTAAATGACGGAAACCTGTATATCTACTAAAAGAAATTAATAACAAGCCACCCACTGACCATCGCATTCAACGCTTCAGCACTTTGGTGTCTTTTCTATTGTTTGGTGCTGAATGATCCGGAGATATATCTATAAAAGTAGTACGACGGAATTTGATTTCACTTGATATAAATATGTTATACCATCATGTAATACTTTCACATAGTTCATACAAGACTATTATTGCACCTTTTAAAGTTCACAAACTTGTTTATCCTGCCCATTCTTAAGATGCCTATGAATGAATTACAATATGATGTAACAGTATACGATGCTGCACGTGCCGTGTGTTAAGGTTCTTTCACCAGAGTTATTTCAATTCGTACTGATGAAAATAAAATGCATCAATAATTATTCCAATTAAACCGACTGATACATTTTAAATGACACTTAAAATGAATGTGCATTATTATTAGATAATAATGCACCTGTTATTTGATCTGGTTTACTGTTATGCCAATAATTGAAGAATGCATGTAATGGTATTTATGCAACTATGACCCCCTTCAGTATCCATCCTGTGCCAAGCTTTTCTACTGGTATTTTGATAAAGAACAATGAAACAAGTATGTATCACAGCAGTACAGAGGTGTAATATAGATGATATTTGTTTATATTATTATTTAAATCAATAATTCTGGTTGATCTATATCACTCACACTGTATGATGTGGATTTTATCTCTCTGACGGAACACAGTATTTCATCAGTTAGCATTTCATAAATACAGTTAGCCTTTTGAGATCTTATTTTAAATGTAAATCATTAAAACACTTTTAGATTTTGTGGATGGCATAAGTACAACAAATGTGATTGTTTAACTACGTGAAATGTGCTGTTTGTAATAAGGCAATTCATTTTTGCCTGTTTAGCATTTATCGTTTTGAAACGACATTATTTAATATTGTCCCTACATAATCGAATCTATATTTTTTGGGATCCGTAATCGGTATTAAATGCCACTTGAATAAAGCCCAATTTTTATACTGGATAGTGTAAACTACATTTAAAAGTGTTTAGTATGAAAGTCTCATATGTCATTTGACTTCTACGGTTATGGCTCACTTGGTTTAATCAATACAGGAAAATGTCTTGCCAAGCTAGTATTTTATTTATTAAATACGCACATACGTTGCATAACATTAGTTAAAATCAAATGTTTTATTTGAAAATTTATAAAATGAAATACAAAGACCTGACTATTTGAGACACAAAAAATTTAACATAGACTATTAGACAAAAGCATTGATACTTAACAGGTAAGTGGAGTCTTATTCCTGACCGGATTCACAGTCTACTATTTTTTTTCTTAAGAATGTAACAATCCCTCATTCGGCACCAGCTGTTCCAACATCTGTCACTGTATAAATGACAGCATCTGTGACCACGTGGTCGGCGCATGTGACCTGGGGATGTGTGATCCCGGGTGGCAAGGGCCTTCATGTGACCGAGGTATTTACATTTTGAATTAATTATGTGTAAACTAAATTTTTTTATTATCATTATTTTCATTTAATTAATAATCAATTTACTTGGATTTTGTGGCTAAAATTGCATTTAAATATATATACAAGTTTTGTTTTTTACCGTAATCATTACCTTCATGGTAATCGGGCCTGCCTCGGGAGGTACTTGTTATGTCAGTACGACATAGAGCCCGTCATAGAGCCCTAGAGTCATGTTACAGAATCTGTCATGCAGTTAATAAATTCAAAACAAATTTAATTTCTAGAATGTAATAATTCCTTATTCGGACAAAACTGCTCCAACATCTGCCACTGTATAAATGGCAGTCACTGTGACCAAGTGAACGGCACATGTGATCTTGGCCTGTGTGAAGCCGGATGGCGAGGATCCTCATGTGACACAGGTAAAAGTGCACTTATACATATTGTTTATTCAGCTGGTACAGTGGTAGTTAATTTCTTTTACTTATAATTATTAATTATCCTCATTTATAGACATAACAATTTGAGTGTATTTTTTTTGTTGTTGTTGATATTTTGTTGTTGTAGTTGACGTTTTAATTCAGTATCATTTAATATAATCATATAGACTATTATGAAAGTACCTTGAGGTATATGTTAAGCATGGATTTATACATATATTTATAGTTTACCGGTATTATCAGCCTAGTATTTAATTTTATACATATATTTATAGTTTACCGGTATTATCAGCCTAGTATTTATACATATATTTATAGTTTACCGATATTATCAGCCTAGTAGTATTACCGGGTATATGATTTCACCAACGGGAACGGCAACAACATAAAATGTGTGTTTTGCAAACTTGAAAGCAATATAACCTGGCCCTAATCATCATCTTATTAAATTCTCACGAAAGATAGATTTTAAGTATATAAGATGTACTATACTGTTTTTCTCCTCTTTGTGATATTACTAGTATCTTATGGAATTCTGTATGGAATTGTGCCATCCTTTATAATTGTTGTTCTAATTAGTATTACTGTTCTATGTTTGTCAAAAATATGCAACATTTAAGAGAAAAACATTCTGAGTTTCCAAATGTCCTAAGCTATGTAATACAATAAATATAGAATAAATGCACAAATATTTTAGCAAGTATTACCATAATTCTTGGCAATAAAAGCAACAAGTTTAACATTTTGATTGTGATTATACCAAAATTCTGAAAGCTAAAGCATAGACTTTGGAGATTGCTTAATTTAGATCCTTGGGCAATCTACGAGTACATGTACGTTCTTGTTCTTTGATTTTCATAGAGAACAAATAGTTGTTTCCATGAATATCAAAAGAGATAATATATTCTCCCCATGTCAGATTCATTCAGTGAAATGCCAAGATTATAAAGGGATACGTTGGGCATTAATGTTTGAACTTCTGTTGTCTCGTTGAAAAATAAGTACAATCTAAAACTGTAACTGAAATTGGATTCTCAAATCCTTATTGAATCTGATGTAGCTTTAAGTGCTTTAGCATGAGTAAATAGTTGACAATATCTTGGTCTAATTATCAATTAAAGCATTGTGATCTAGTTTTATTGAAAATGTGCCTTTACTGTGCTTATATCTAGGATGCAACAGTATTTCATTCGGATTCAACTGTTCCCACATCTGCCACTGTTTCAATAATAGCCATTGTGACCCCGTGGTCGGCACATGTGACCTGGGGCTGTGTGATCCAGGATGGAATGGATCGTCATGTGACCAAGGTATTTTTAAATCCCATATGATTACATTACTTCTTTGTAGAGTTTGATTTCCAAAAAAACGTATAGTTTTCTTGTATTGCTTACTTGTCTTTCTATCTGTTATCTGAAATCAGCCGCTTTTATTATAACTCCCAAAATGATGTACGTATATATATATATATATATATATATATATATATATTAAGCGAATTTCACTCTCTACTTTTACATGAAACTGAATAATTTTCTTTTCAACAGAATGCTCCCACCCCTCGTTTGGACCTAATTGTTCCCACACCTGTCATTGTGGAAATGACAGCCAGTGTGACCACGTGGTTGGTACTTGTGGACCAGGACTGTGTGCCCCTGGATGGAGGGGACCTTCGTGTGACCAAAGTATGTGTACATGCTTACTTCAGTACTGCTTTTCGATACATTCATATATAAGACACATGTTACACGCTCTTTCACAATTCTTTTTAATGTTTGACCCACATTTTGTTTCTAAAAAATCTCATTTGTACAATACTCAAATTTATACTTAAAATTACCGCTGTTCGCGATGAAAGTATCGATATTATAACTTGAGCTGAAGACACTATGCATTTAAAAAGTATTTAAAGAAAACCAGATCACACGTTTATTCTTGAAAATAAATAAATAAATAAATAAATAAATAAATAAATAAATAAATAAATAATGACTCATGGCTGTATTCGATTGGACAACCGGCTTACGCCGTTTTGAGCCGGTTGACCTTTATGACCCGGCGAGTGCAATCTTTTGGTTCATGCACTAGCCGAAAAACCTAGCCGGCGCACGCCGAATACGACGCTTTAAATTAGACCGGCGCACAATGGCGGATGTTGGCAAGTAAGTTTTTCCCGAAACAAGTCATAATGATAGTGCTAATATTTCTTATAAATGCCGTGATCATTTTAACCTAATCAAAATGCATTTTATGACGTACTTGAGTCCCCATATTCTTTCGTGCTTTCAAGAAAAGAACTAAATCTGTGGCGTGTTCAATAAACCTAACGGTCGCCAATGTCCTGTAATATCGTCGTGTATAGAATGCAAGCATGTTTTCATCTCGCAACCGTTAGATAACGTGAGCTGACGGTCGTCATTACTGAACGCACGGCATGTCACGTGTATGGTATATTTGTTTCGCCGGCTACACTCGTTTCACTCTCAGCCCGGTCACATGACTGGCGTACCCCGTTTTACGCAAATTTTGTCAAAACGAATACGGCCATACACTTCTTAGCCCAATCCTATTCAGGTATCTGATACATAAAAGTTTCAACCCATTTTTAAATGTTGACAAGTTATGTTTTCCTGCAATTGTCCAGAATGTTACAGTACCTACTTCGGACTGAACTGTTTTTACAAATGTCACTGCATAAATAACAGCCACTGTGATCACGTGGTTGGTACATGTGACCTGGGGCTGTCCGACTCCGGATGGCAGAGAACATCATGTGACCGAGATTAGATTCACTTTGTCAATGTTGAAATATAAACATCAACTGAGGTACTTTAACCTCTGGAGTGGCATAATTCAATACAATTACTTTTATACAATGTCTTACTGTAAAATGAAATACTTATTTACTGAAAAATAAATTTGATGATTTTTGTCGTAATGCTTTTCTTACAAGAATGTGCCAATTGATAATTCTGTCCAAAAGTCTGAACTTTGCAAATGCATCGATGTAATACGACATCAAGGGTAAAATGTAGTGAAGAAGTTTAGTGATCTGCGCAGCACGCTTACGGAGACTGTGCAAGTTAGGTATAGCTATATTTACTTTTTAACACTCTTCAGGAAAAACAAATTTACACGATTTTTCTTTCCGTCCTTGTTTAATGTTTAAGTCCAAGAAAATAACTAGACTTATTAATTCTTGAAAAATAAAAATAAAAAAAGAAGTCAATGATTTTATTTCCAGTGGGTTTGAATAATAGTGATACAGTATAAAAATACATTACCATTCTTCTAAATACGTATAAACAATAATAACCATATATCAAAAAGAGATACTCAAGCTAGAAGGTTAGGGCTAGAGAATATGCTATGTTTTATAAGTATTTTTATCTAGCTTTTTTTATTGTCTGAATTTATCTATGCTATGATTTTTGACATGAGCATGTATAGAATGGACACACACACACACACACACACACACACACACACACACACATATCTCATATCATTTGTTCATAGTCTTTTCTACTCGATAATATTTTTGTTAGAAACCTTCTTCTCTCTCATCCAATATTTAACGACATTTTGTTTATATTTCATGACGTTTTCCGCTGATTAAAACTGAATTTTTACCGTTATAATTTTCTGCCAAAGATTATAATTGTAGGATAGGTAAATCACCGACATATAATTAGTATAGAATATAACTTACAACTGGTAATAACAAATAAATTTATTTTTGTAGGTCTTACGATTTTCACCCGCCATTATCCTTAAATTCATTACAGAGAAAGATCTTTTGGTATTACAACAAACAAGGTGTCAAGATGGCTCAGACAGTATGGGTCTCGTTATAGCCGTTGTGGTGCTGGCAGTAATATGCGTTGCTGAATCTGTATGTTTCACTGTATTATGGACCAAACGTTGGAACACAGGGTACTATTTAAGTTCTGTATCATCTCAAACAGCTCTATATTTTCATCGAATTTAATGAACCTATCTATTCCAAATAATGTTGTTGTTTTTTTCATTTATATGTCACAATGTTGAAACTTCTTATGATTCTCATACTGTAGTTGATCGTATGCTTACAGACAGAGCAGTAACAATAATAAAGAGGGCACATCCGTTCCAGATAGATTTTGCGTAAATGAAATGGTTCAGATTGACGCAAACACCCAAAATGTCCCTGGATCACCAGAGAAAGACAATCAACCAGTTGTGAACGTTGAGGGTGTCAGTGTAGATGTACACCCAGAGTACCAGGGTTTGTGTTACAGAGACAACACAGAGGGGGCATATTCCCGGTTGCACTCTGGCAGCAAACTTGCCCATAATGCAACTTCTGATTCTGTCGATGAGCATGTGTACACAAATCTAACAAATAGACTTAATTAATCCAGATGTTCTTAAGTAGCCTCTTATAGGTTCAGTAGCCTGTCACTAAGTTTAAAGAAATACAAAACACCGACATACGCGTAAAGTTTTGGGCTGGCTAGAGTAATAGTAGTTTATTCATTTTGGGACTTTGTATTCATGATACATGTTACTTTATATTAAAATAAATTAAATGTGTATGTGTGCAAATGAGCTTTAACTATCAAAACACGTATCTATAAATATATATTAGGTAATAAATAGACATTATATTGTACTTATTGTATGTTACCTATAAATTTAAAGATCATTTGTTGATTTTAGTGTTATGTCGTAATGGTGATAGGAAGAAAATTAAACTTTTGCATATAAATGCATTGTCTATGGCTACATGCTAGACAGTATGCGATCTAACTATGACAACATACATTTTCAGTACATAAGGTATATCATGAAGATAAACTGTAGACTATATGTTTGTATAGTAGAGGGCCGTGATATATATATCAGAGAACTGACTCTGAAAATATAAGGGCCTCCGTGGCCGAGAGGGTAAAGTCGCTGACTTTAACTCTCACCCAGCCCCTCACCTCGTGGGTTCGAATCCCGGCAGGGTCATTCGGGTTTTCATGTGAGGAAGCCTTCCAGCTGGCTTGCAGTAGGTCGGTGGTTCTACCCGGATGTCTCCATGCATTCGGGGTCTTTCTCCACCTGTAATTAGCTGGACGTCGCAATATGACTGAAATACTGTCGAAGCGACGGTAAACTCAAATAATGAGTCTAGTCTGAAAATATAAAGGAAATTTGTCTGTTTAAAATTTATTTCGAAAAATATATTAAAAAAAAATCAGAGTTTTGGGATAGTTTTTGTATACATTTTGGTATGGGCACAAATGAGATTTTATGCCCGTTTTGTATTTTCAATGCATATTTGACAGTATTTTTATCTGTAACTTATAGAATACATTATAAGTTACAAATGATGATAAAAATATTTAAAAAATATCATTTTAATATACTGTTTCAGTATTTAGAAACGAAATCGTTCTTTTAATGTCATGTTTTTTCAACAAATTTTAGCAAATAGTGATGCTCAACCATAAGCTTGATCTCTAAAACAAGCCTGGTTACCCCCAATTTTTAATTCATATATCTTTTAGTTAAAGTCTAAAGTACTTACATGCAAATTTTTAGAAAAATCTGTCCGTTAGAAAAAACCCGCTCAAACACCTTTAAGAGAAAGACTCAAAATGACACCAGTATGTGAAACCAAATTTTGGCAAAATATTTTCATGTTAGACATCCTTATACATCCTGTATAGGAAAATTCTTGTAAATAGGAAACTGAAGAGTAGATGAAAGAATAATATAATACACAGAATAAAATATCTATACCAAACAATTATGTTCTCAGAACGTACATATTCCCATGATAGAGTATATACTGTTCATTTTTATTGTTAAAGGCGCGTAAAGAAATCCGTTTTAGATACAGAAATTTTCAAGCATACCGTAAGACAGTAGTTCTAACCAAAGATAAAACAGAAATAAGACTTGATGTTAAATTGAATGCGTTGAATGCGTTTAAAATTCGTGGAAACATGCGTTTGATTACACTTTTACACTAATTGTAAATAATCGAAGATATACGTATCCATTGTGTACGAGGATATAAATTATACAAAGTCAGCTTGTCCAATGTATCATGGTGTATCACCCATTTACTTTATAAACAACAGCAACAAAATGTGTTTTATATTATTCTGTCTAGCATCAATGAATTGTTGATAAGAAATGCAGCAGTGTATTTGTTTGACAACTTTAAGAGATGCAAATTTTTATTAAAAAATAACCTTCCGCTATTATTCTAAGGCACATCTTTATGTAGTATATACATGCTGATATGTGCTGTAAAGTATTCTATTTATATTTTATGCAAACTGCTGAAATACTGGGTTCTATCAGTGAAATATAACCTATATCAATCCACACTGTGGCTGATATAGATATACAGGAACTGCTTTTTTTTCTATAAAGGGAGATAATTGAGTAAATATGTAGTCTTGGTGTATTTACTAGTTGCCTGCCTTTTTTTCCTGCTTGTTTTGCCAAATAGGACTAAGACCACAATTACCTGCCCTTGGTTACCCTGTATCCGGATGTGCCTACACAGAAAATAGTGACCCTATTTAATGCTGAATTAAGGTGAGTTTTTGACTGAAAGACATGCAATAAAGGATCAAATTCTATAGAACACAGTTAAAATAGTCATAAAATGCCCAATTTAGAGGCCTTATTGCACCACAACCTTAAAATTTGAGCATTACTGAGAGGGGAATTTTTGAGAAAATTGGTGTGAAATGGCCGACCGGTGCACTAAATTCATACGTATGTTATTTAAGCTTAAATAGGTCAAAAAGTAGTCGGGTGACCCCATGTTTAAAATGTACAGAATTATTTCTCTTGAATAGATCTATCTAATGAGGGTAAGTTTGGATGTCAATTTCCCTTACAGAAATTGTCATTTGCATATATGCTTATATAGAACATATAGTAAAATTAATTGTGGTCTTAGTCCTGATATAGGCTGGATTTTGAGAGGGGGGTGACCTACTTTCATTATTAATAACTTTTTTATTATGCATGTTTTTTACTTGAAATTTGGCACAGTTATTGCTTATAAAGATATAAATGTGTTACTATGTTTGTTTAAGAAAATATAATATATATAAAAAATATAATTTTTTCCTATCTTACTAAAAAAATTTCAGAATCTACTTTCGGTTTGAAAGATACATGTTTATAATAGCCATGACAACAGCAGGGTTCAAAATAATAAAAAAAATCATGCCTCAGTTTGGTATGAAACAGCAGAATGGGACAAATGGGAGTTAAATATTCCATTTTACTAGTAGAAAAAATATCCAAAATGAGAAAACTGCCATGGTAAGTCAGGTTCCACAAACCAGAGACTCCTCAAGGACCATTTTTCAGATGCAGTTTAGCATACTATCCAAGTTGACATATTGCGACACAGTATGAATCATAGAATTCTGCTTGAAAAGCATGATTGTGATGTTCCGCATCTGTGCCATGAGTTACTCTGCATAAATGTGGAACACTTTAGACTTGAGCCCCATGATATGAACATGAGACAGCAGATTTGTATTAATAAGGGGAGATGCTTAGCTCATGATGGCTATCATGAATGCCGTGACAGCTATTGTAAGTATTTGGCAAATTTTCTTTCTTCTTATTTATTTATTTATTTTTTGGTTATGTGATTCTTTGTTTAAGGGATTGTGCTGTCTTTGGGGGACCATGTGTTTGTAGTGTTTTCATGCTTATATGTATATACTCCTCCCTCTCTCTCTCTCTCTTTATATATCTTTCTCTCTCACTCTTTATCTCTCTCTCTCTTTATCTCTCTCTCTCCCTCTCCCCCCCCCCCAACACCCCTCTCTCTCTTTCTCTCTCAGAAAAAGAATCAAAACAAAAAACTCAAATACACTATATTTTTAAGACAGAACAGTGTCGCTTTAATAAAAGTGGTTAGTTTTCATGGTGTAGACAAATGTGTACATAATTTTTCTTCATCATGTGAACTGGAGACTGCAATTAAAAGGCTCATTCACTGCCATAATATAAAACTCAGTGACACATTCCAGCATCTTATTTACAGGCACTTATGAAAACAATAATATTCAAATAAAGGACAAGCAA
>CM037777.1:65170889-65208362 GCA_021229015.1 Solen grandis
AAATAAACAAATTTTATAAAAATCATGCATAAAATTAAAGACGATAAATATGAAATGAGCATATTTTCCTCCTTCAGATCAACAAAACCAAGGCCGTATGCTCTTCCTGAAGCGCAAGAAAAAGGGCCCCGTTCAGAGTTGAAATGTTTGGCCCCGATAGTCTTTCTGTTTTCGCTTGCTGAGAAACGATTTGTCGAATCTCCATTTTGGCAAAATCAAGATGTTGGTACCTTTGAGCTTGTATTGATATGCCTTAACTTCTAAACCGAACTTTATGTACCATGGTGATTACGTTTTACGTAATGCAAATATCAAAATGTCGTATCTCCATTTTTTTACCATCTAGTCATTAACAAAATGCCCTATCTCAACCAGCCAATCGGATAACAATCCTTAGTCACGTGACAAAATAATTTAGTGTCCAAAATGATGTATATGTATATCCAATACACATTTTTCTTTCATAAATGAAATGTCGTAGGTCCAAATCTTTCAATCAAAATATTCAACTGAACCTTGTGACAAGCCATTACAACTACAGTTTCCGGAAACATTCATTATGAGCAGACATTGTTTTTGAACATAATAACAATAGAACATAATGTAAGTTATCGTAATTTCAGCTCTTATTTGTTTTATTTTCTCAAGGAAAAGTTGTTTTTTTTTTCATTTTGATGCTCATATTGTATAACACCTGAAATAAGTACGCAAAAAGGCAAGAACACACTATACGGGTTTTCCGATAAGCCAATTAAGATTTTGCATTTTAAAATATTTCTTCATTGCATTTTAGTGCTAACATATAAACTTGCTTTAATTAGTTTTTCACAAAATTTGTTTTGGCTACGTTTGATTGACAGTCCAATACCAAAGCTTGCATTTCTTCAAAATGTGCCAAATGTTTGTCTTGAATTTAACAGGATGAAAAAATCTAGTTGACGACGATTTTCACATTATACCAAGCTGTTCTAAGATGACTCAGTTATATCTGTCAAGTGTCACTAGCAACGGTTTTAAATTTGACGTATAGAATTGTATCAATAAATAAAATTTTCGTTGGTAGATTTACACTACAGGGGAATAAAAATGCTTTGGAGTATAGTTACAAGTATATACTGTTTTTCTTTCTTTCTGTAAAATTTCTATAAACTTCCAGGAGCCAATCTTTACACGGAAAATAGTAAAGTGTTACATGGGCTGTTCCTTTCATCCATACATAAATGTTTAGAAAGCGAATGGATTTAGAACAAATGGTAAAACTCATCATCAAAAACAGTGATAGTTGCACTGAAAATAAAAGATACTTAGAATAGTTATGAAAATGGTAGTGACACTGAAAAAAGGTGAAGAAACACATAGTCAAAATGAATGTGTTAGTGGCAATGATAATAAAAGAGAAGATAATAGTGAGCTCACAGTTATACCTCTTACTCGAAAAATAAAGGAGAGGTAACAAAATCCCCTCTCCTTCATTTCTTGAGGAGACATCAAAAACTGTCGAAAGAAATAAAAAAATCTTGAAAGTATGTGAGTTTTTTCCCCCGACGATGAAAAACGTATGGAAAAAAAACTCTGTAAAACTGGATAATGTGCCTAAATGGCAGTGGCTAAATTGTTGCCATAGTGACATAGTTTAAGAGCGGACTTTCTTTTAAAGAAGTGAATCTTAAATCTAAAAATAACACTATTACGACCTTGTGTTTGATAACAATTTATACATCTCGTCAAAGTTTGGTTTCGAAAAGTACCGAAGAGTAACTATGCTTTAATATTGACTTGGAGAGGAAAGTCGTATATTAAAAAAAACCCACTGACTTTCTTCCAGTAACACACTATTACCTTTTGTATACGAGTATATGACAAAACCCGTGTTTTGTTTTACCCTATGACTCTTAAATATATGATTTAGTGTTATCTATATGTATATAATGTATATGAATTTCAATAACTAAACCATCCTGATAGGATTTACTACTATGATTTATAGTTAAAGTATTGAGAGAAATTTCTAGCGGATAGTGGATACTTATGAGGGTAGATAAGTTGATTCAGTGAAATATATGTAAACTTCTATATTTGTGTACGGATAAATTGTTTCAGTGTGTTCTTTGTTCTCAATATCTTAAGAAGGATTTTAAGATTTAGTTACGATATTTTGTTGATGTAATATGAGCTTTGTTTCGCTATTTTTCTACCGAGGTGTGTAGGCATTTTCAATGTTTATGTTATATTTTTCCGAATAAATTGTTCAAGAGAATGACTGTATTTATCGTCAGAATATTAAATGAGGTTTGTCATGGCTTAAAACTTGTCTATACATGACTGCAGTATTTTCTATGTAACTATGTAAGTTTATTTTTTCAAGATTGATGTTAAGATTGGTTTATGGTATTATTACGAATGTATTATATGAACTTTGCATTTTTTTTCGTACAAAGGAGTGTAGAAATCAACATAATATCATGTCTAAACAATTTTGCGTTTTTCTTATTCCTACATTTGACATTCCATTTTTATTTTTCATCCATAATACTATACATAAAACCATGAAAACCAGGGTTTCAAAGATTTGTAACAAACGTTTGATCGAAATAATGGATTTGGTGACCTTTCGATTTCTGAACTTTCTGAGGGGTTACTTTAGCAAAATAGTTATTCGTAAAAGAACAACACGATAACATTTCTTCTAATTTTGAGGATAAACCAAGAATATGATGTTATATATGAAAAAACCTTAATAAACTGACGTTTTAACATCTTCATAAATGATACAATCATTTCACCATGTATTATTTCCTTTTTTACCTTTTTATTCACCGTACAGAACATTTTAACTTCAACAAAAATCTGTCTGTATTTGTATTAAATCTTCTACTCGCTTTATCAGATATCAGATTTATTTATTAATAAACATGACGTTTGTGTCCTCAAGCAGTGTTTCATGCTTATTTTCCAGGAGCCAATGTTCTGTATATTTCCTGTTGTGATATTATGGTGACGTGACCCAACTATGTCTTGATACCAGCGAATATTTGAGAGACCACTTGAGAAATTACATCTTAATCAGGCCGTTGACGGGAAAACCTTTATCTTACATGTACCCACTTATAGATTAAACATATGAGTAGGCTGTTTAGTTTTAGGGTCGACCTGCTGGACTTCCTGCTTGATCAGATAAAACGTCCTATTTATTGTCCCTTAATATATAACACAATATGTCGTGCTATTTCATACAACTGTCATCACTGTGCAAATGTAATCAAAATATCAAAATATTTATTGTTTACTTCAACTAACTAAATACAATTTTAAATTTCACATAAACATACACATAATCATAGAAAGCAAACACATGTGTTGTGTCATATTTAAAACACTGTATCCAAAAAAATTAATCATTTATTTAGACTGTACGCCCAGTTGCCGGGAGATCATGGGTTCGATCTCAGGCAGCCACATACCAAAGTCTCTAAGAACAGTTCTGATGTATATCCCATGTTCTTGGCGATCTGCTCGAGAAATGAGTCAAAGGCCAGTTGGCCATGATTATTTGACTGTACGTGTTATGTTTATGGTAGGTATTGCAGTGAGGCAGCACTCTATCTATCTCAGTCCAAAAATGACAGAAGTGCTGTCGCTTGTACGTTAAACATTGTAATTACACAGAAGACGTTATCACTCGGTCACCAACATATATTAATTTGATTATATGACCCATATCTTTAGGATACCTGTATAGAAAATATAGAATCGTAGACTAGAAAGAATTACATTTAAAGACATGAAGTAATACATCAGGATCTTTACTGTATTCTCGAAAAATAACAATGCATTTCTCCTCCAAATTATAAAACAATTTACTTACATAAACTATCATCATCTAGCTTTAAATGTTTTAAGATGTGCAGTTTTAGTTTTATCACAGTAATAAAACTATATATTATGACTTACCTCAGTTATTTCATACACAAAATTACAGCAGAATTGAACACCCTTAAGCAATCAATAACAAGTATATATTCTACCAGTGTTCGAATGATCATACATGAACTTTCAAACTCACACTAAAAAAATGAAATAAAAATAAATAAAAGAAAACTATCACATAGTGACACATTCATGATGAGCAATATTGTAAACTGCTTGAAACAATTTGCAGCAGGATGTGAATATCTTTCGAGGTAGATACCACCTCTATTGAATATATATAAGCGTTGGTTTTAAACTTCTCGCTTGATATTTGTGTTTGGATTTTTCTGATGTAAGTATCTGTCTTTATTTACAGTGATCATTAGTTTTAGAGCTTTAAAACTTGTATCTTTTATTGTAAAGCTTCAATTGTTTCTCTTTGGTTTAAGTTAAAGTAATTTTTATCATCTGCTTTTTAGTTCAGGTTTTTTTAAAAAAAAAATAGTGTACAATTCCTATAATCAGTGTCGTGAAAAGACAAACAATTCAATTTAGTTGTGATTTGCTATTTGAAGAATTGCAACACAAAAAAGAAAGTACTCAAACTTCTGGTCTAGATTTTGAATTTTAGTTTTTACATGAATACTACAATGAAGAAAATATATGTAAAATATCCGACAGAATTTCAATTTTAAATTAATTTTACTTAATTGTTCTTTTTTTTCTTTGGATATTTAACATATTGATTCAAATACCGCTGTAGTGTATTAAATCATTTTCATTAAAATAATTGCTTTGGAGTATCGTTTTTAAAGATATATATATATATATATATATATATATATATATATATATATATATCAGAAAATGGGTATCGATGCAGTATCAAAATATTAGATCATACATTACGTTTTTGTTTTGAAGGTGATACTATTTTCATGTAGGATGTAGGTATTGTTTCAGTATGGCACAGTTTGATCATGTCAACCTTGATTTAGTATATATCGGTGTCATCACGTTCTAAAACCAAAAAGGCATTGCTATCAGATTACTGAACAACGTTTTCAATTCTGTTTTGGTTCAGGAATGCAATCCATGAAAACCTTATTTAAGATCCGTGCACCACGCATACATACTGTTTTAAACATGAAATAGTAATGTTCAGCAGTATAGCTTTTATTAAATGGCTCACATCGACAAAAATCTTTGAATGAGATAGAAAGTGCAATACTTATAATGAATTCACCATTTTTATGGCCATTTTTCGCCATATAAGACTATTGAGTGCCAAATAACTGAAACATGCAATAACATCAGGTCATATTACTAAGTTACGTATGACATAAGTATTAACCTTAGTAGCATATTTTGTTCGAAAACAACATTTTCTCATTTGGTAAATAATGAGGTTGTGATATTGTAAATGATAGGATAATATTTTGATTTTCATTGATATACACTCCCACTCTCTCTCTCTTTCGACGAGATAAGATATTATTAATCGTTGAGCAGATATATCCGTGTAGTTTCTTTTTTATTTACATGTATCTCTTTAATAACAATCCAAAGCATACCAGACCACGCCAGTGTTTCTAAAGAATCATATGGCCTTGACATGAAACTCATTTCGTGAAGTGACCGAGAGATTGCGATGTATGGAAGACTGGTGCTCCTGGTGGTTGGGGCGGGAGTGTTCTTCGCCATTAACGGAACCAGGGTTATGTCAGTTTATGTTACCCAGAAAAATAGTACATGATTTTAAAAATCATATATTAACCTTATATCACCCAATTAACAGCTGTGGCCTTTCATTTTTATTCTATAAAACAATAAAAAAACATGGCATTTTTATTTTCTAAATTAAGTTTTGAAATAGGATATCGTTTAATAATCAGTACTTCTATGTAAGATATATACTTTAACAATACTGCATATTGTTTGAGAATATTACTGAATCATCCATGTTACTCTTTAGGGGAAATAATATAAGAAATCTGTTCGATATAAACATTTTGGAAGAATATAAATCACTCTTATTTAAATGTTAAATATTTGCTGTTCAGCAGATGTGTTTATGACTGACTTTCAGAAAATAAAGCCCTTCATAAAATGCTAAGCAATCGTCCACGTTGAATTATAGTAACTACTCATGGCACGCAAGTCTCTCTACAGACGGGGCCGCCGTGGCCGAGCGGTTACAGTTGTGGACTACCAAATCTCACAATCCCTGACCGCTGTGGGTTCGAATCACGGTAGGGACTTCGGATTTTTCATGTGAGGAAGCCTTCCAGCTGGTTTGCGGTAGGTCGGTGGTTCTACCCGGGTACCTCTGTGTACTCGGGGACTTCCTCCACCTGTAATTAGCTGGACGTCGCTAAATGATTGAAATACTATCGCAGCAACGGTAAATCCCAATACAACAATACAACAACTCTCTACACACGGCAACACTGGATTTAATGAGACATGCAGGTGTTGTAGTGGTACGGATAATCTCGGAGAACAATCCTGGTGGGAAGTGGAGAATACAACATCGGGAGGATTGACCTGTACGGTCGGAACGACGATTATAAAAGTACGTTTTGTATATAAAAGACTCAGTAAATCAGCTTCAGTTACTTATACTATATGTATTATTGAAAGAATATGTTTTTTTTTAAGTATTTCTCTTTATGAAGAGTACAAACAATATTTTAGAGTTTATATACAAATATTGATGTCTCTTCCAGTTTTTTTCCACATGCATGTCCATACAATGGAACTGTGTCTAAACATATCAACTTAATTGGTATATTTGCATTATACATTTCAGTGTAACGTTTCAAAGAATTATTATAGACCTTCATAAAAATGCCAGACTCATTATAATTATTTGATTAATCTGCTGGTTCAATTTCAAATCATATATGTCCAGTTTGGGAATTTTCGAAATCTAAAAAGTTTGAAAGATTACAATTGATTTTTTTTAAATTATACTTTGGGTGGTTCAAAATGCTTGTAATGCAGCTGTCTATGGTCAGTTGGGTAGATACCCACTCTATTCATTTCTTTGAGTTAAACTTTTGCCATCTATGCAATGCGGTCTATTCCTAACGTGGCTAAAATTCGAAAACTCTGTCACAAAAAAGAAAAAAAAAATAGAAAAAAGAAAAGAAAAAGAAAATGTCCATTTGTAATGTCTTGAAATGGAAAGGGTCAAGCATAACATTTACCTTTGTCATCCCCTATATTAGCTCACCTGTTTTCACGAACATAAATTTTTTATTAATTTTGTGAATAAAAAAGAGAGAAGGAAAAAAAGGAAGCAAAATCAATCAATCATACTACAATTGAACACTGGTATTATCATGTAAATGTACATATAAGCATCTCCTTTTATAGTTCCAGTGCCAGTTTCAGTAACATTTACAATTAATCATTGCACCGAACGTCAACATTATTTTCGGGTCAGCCAGCTAAGTTTGAATGATTTTGATTAAAGTTGCAGTTGTCATCTATTCCAGTTCAGTTACAAGGATTCCGTCTATTCATATCCAATCGTTCACAAGCGGTGGGAACAAACATGAGATCGGTATTTAAAAACATTGATACAAGCTTTACTGAGTACATTAAACGGAAAGGTCACTACATCATATTAGCTGTAATATACGTGGTCAATATGTGTTGGTCACAATCTCATCATTTGTGAACTGCAAGTTTTTACAGGTAAATATAAAATTTAAGGAAAGAGTACATCATAAAAAAGAAAACCCTAAAAGCTAAATAGGATCTTAATTATTACTCTGCTACATTTTTCAAAACGCTTTTTTGCATGAGAGTGCCACGTGTGCGCGTGCGTGTTTGTGTGATTGTGTGACAGAAAGGAAATGTTTTTTTTACGGCTTTCCGCAAACCTGCGGAAAACGTATAGGGTTCATTATTCTTATTACGGCTTTCCGAAAACCTTTTGTGTTTGTTCTTTTTTTTTTCTTATTATTCTTTTTTTTTCTTTTCAACGCCTTAATTTCCATATGATGCAAGGGTCCCAGGACACTGACAATTTGATAGCATATATTTCAGATACAGAATTTTTTTTATTTTTTTTTCATATGCCTATGACGTCATATGACGTGACTTGATGTCGTCTACCAAAGCTTGTACGAGGTCTACAGCCATTGTTTTTGGGCCAATATTCTTCAAAATTTCACGGATTTGCATGTTATATTCTAGTTGTGCATTCCGGAGTCCGTTTTTCCAAATTCTAAAAGGCAAATGTTTCATGGCGAATCCAAGATTCAAACAAATGACGTCAAATTTCAAATACGTATAATATCATTTCAAGATGAGTTTCAAAGCTGATATTTGGAGAGAATGTAAGGCTCTATGTATCTTTTATATTCTGTGAAGTAAAACGTCATATAATGTGTTATGACGTCATAAAGTCAAAAAGAAATTCTTATTTGTAAGCACAAATATCTATATGATGCTACGATCCCTGGACCATGCTATTTTAATGGCATATATTTCAGATACTTATATTTTCATTTCAATATGTTCATATGCCTATGATTTCATATGACGTCAAACTTGACGTCATTTACAAAAAGCTTGTACGCGGTCTACGGCCATTATTTCTGGACCGATTTTTCATCAAATTTTCACAGAATGTATATGTTACGTTTGAGCTGTGCATCCCCGTGTCCGTTTTTCCAAATTCGGAAAGTTAAAGGTTCTACAGCGAATCCAAGATTCTAACCATTTACGTCAAATTTCAAATCATGGGATTTTTTAAGCAGGACAAACATGGCGAACAATAACATATTTTAAAACGTTATTAGAAAGGCTGAAAGAAATATTTTTTTTCACATTATGGTACAAAAGTGGAATGACAGCGACATACAGAAATAAATTTCAGATAAGACTTCACTGATATTTTATTCCCGTTTATGTAGTTAGTACCGCGATATAAGGGAACACCATCCTATTACATCGCAACTAGATGCGTTAGAAAGCTGATTCCTCTTCCTACATTTTGAGAAGATGAACGCTTACCTGAACGTACGGCTGGTTTGATCGTTTTCTATTATTTATCAAATGGGCCATAGTTATGTTGTTGTTGTTGTATTGGGGTTTACCGTCGCTGCGATAGTATTCAATCATATAGCGTAACCATAGTTATGTAATGATTTATAAAGCTTGTACGTATAGTACAGTACACAGAGCACCAGCATTACCCAAAGCAACAGCCGGAAATAGTAAATACGAAATGGCCAACCACGTCTTAACAGTAAGGCGTGTGCAGATTTAAACATTTATAAATACAATGTTCTACCCATTATCAAACGGATTTAATCAGCATAAACCTTAACAATAACTTGTAGAAGTGAATCAAGCTGGATATGTCTCTAAAACCACACTAGGTATCTAAATACAGACATTACACAAATGGATTTACATGGCATGTTTTCATCGAGACATAGTGCTTGTGTTACACGGAGGTTTAAAGAAAATCCCTGGCGTAATGCATTAATTTGGCTAGTTGTGCTGGCAAATAAGTCAGTCAGCTATCAAAATTTATGTGATTTGTCAGAGAACGCTGTAAAATCGCCAATAGCAGATAAATAGAGCCAAACTAAAGACAAATACAAAAATAAGTTAAATCAGTTATGCCTGGGCATTACATTATTGTCTTTTTCAAAACCTGAATGCGTTTTTTTTCTTTTAAGCTTATGTCTAAAATGTTTTTTTTTTTTTTTTTTTTTTTTTTTTTTTAATTTATTTCTTTTTGTTAATCAAAAGACAGGGAAAAAAGAAATAGGATAAATGGAGGCAATTTGAAATAATGTTTATATTAACCCAAAACAGCATTACCCATTTTTTTTTCATCTTGAAGATTTTTTTTAAAGTTGAATATACACTGTTTTCAGTCGTTATGCAACGACCATCAAATTTCAGGTGATCTTTTTTGTAACAAATGTCCAATCATACTGCTAGCTCAATGGTGTTTAAATTTACATGAACTAAGTAAGCTCCAAATGTAACATAACAGTCAAATCTCTATTGAAATATAGCTCCGTTAAGATAATATTATAGCGAAGGAAAGCCTGAGCTGGATTTCAATCATTAAAACATGATGACCCAAATTACAGACTAGCAGACGTTGAGACAGAAAAAAAATGCTCTGGGAAGTAAATCCATGATTTTATTTTCTTTATTTACTGACTACTTTTGAGTTCGACATATATATATACTTTTTCCACCATTCCGGGGCCATTTAATTTTCATCTTTTTAATGAATCTCATTTAAATTTTTCCTTTCAAATTTTACAGTTGTCTCTCGGACATTTATTTTTGATTTCGAATATCAATGCTGTAATTAGAATTTTTGTAGAATTAATGCATGGTTATTATCAACGCAAACATGCCGCATCTCGTTCAAGAATTTGTGATGCATGGATGCTGTAATAAAATTCAACACTCCATTGGCTGATCTGTCAATCAAATGCACATGACAGGTGACTTGGAGAATATATATACACACGCGTGTGAATTTCAGTGCATGTAAATGTGGGCCGCCGTAGGGGTTATGATATGTTGGCAAAATCAAAGCATGTCGCACACTGGCTGGCTAGACCCATAGGCATGGGAAAAACCCTGGACTATTAACCATTATGAAACTGGACTGATTGAACGGTGCGGACAAATCATTAACCATGATATTTCGAGTTTTAATGTATCAAATTTGCATGCATCCGACAGGACGCACATATTTTTAAATTATGCGTCTTTCTTGATTTTTATGCGTCCCTGACGCAGGATGTACATGTAGATTAATCATTGCTAGTCACTAGTTGAACTTGAAGTTAATAATCTTTATGTTTTATCTAGCTAAATCTTCTCTAATTCCTCGAAGATGACACCATCAAATGGAGTGTTTGGTCCGTTTAAAAAAACAACAGAATAATAATCTGGCCCAACAATACAACTTCTTAGATGAAAGGGAAAGTAACTATCAGGAGTCCTTATATACTACATTATAAGTATATATAATGAAACTGTGGAAGGTAGTAAAATAACCCTTTAACTGCTGAATTGTTCCAAATTGTCACGTAGAAAGATTCACTTTGTTGTCTTTGATTATTTAGAAAATGGAGGGTAAATAAATTTCTTTTACCACGATTTGAGTCTTAGCACTTTTCTATGTTCAAGCGGAGACAAAAAATTGTCAGTTTTGTCTTGGTTTTGATACCGTTAGTGACGTCACGGTCACGTATTATTGCTACACTGTAAATTAGGCATTTTCGGATTTTCGGAAAATACCCTACTTTCACTTTAAAATGATTTAAACATTTTCGGAAAATGTAATTGGCAATGGCCCAGAACAATGAAAATTGTATATAAATATTTCAGACCATGTCTTTTCAAAGGCAATGATTTTCAAATACATAGCACGTCATAAGACGCTAGATTGGACGTCAGTTAAAAAGGTTGTATGCGCTCTGCATAATTTATTTTTGAATTGTTTTTCTAGTACATTTCACAGAAGGTATAAGTTGGGCTTTTGATGTGCGTTCTTACTTTCGATTTCAAAATATTGAAAAGACCGAGGTCATCAAAATTTAGTTTAGTATTTCAGAGACCTTATGAAATAAAAAGCTTAAATTCACACATGTTGTAATTCAAAAGGTTTTCTCAAGATTTTCATAGACCGGACGTCTTTTGACGTCATGGGGTTATTATATGTTTTCATTTCTGGTGCTATAAATTTAATGTGATCCCAATGGTTCAGAATATCAAAAATTTTATAGACATACTTTAAATATGAATTAAATATTTATATGACGCCAGAATAGACGTCAGATCAAAAAGTTTGTAAGAGCTCTGCAGACATTATAAATTGATGAATTCTTCTAAAACTTTCAAAGAAAGTATAGGTTACACTCTAGATACCTAATATTTTCTGCGTATTCCGTATAAATAATTTTCAGTTTTAGTTTTAAACGGTTTGCAGAAAGTCCTATCGTTTGCCGTGCAAACGAAATCTAGTTATTATTAGGCCTTTCTGTCTCAAGCAGAAAGTCCTATTGGGTTTGTTTTGTTTTTTCTTATTATTTATTATTATTTTTCCTCCTTTTGAGGTTCAAATTAAAACAGGTTGCCAATAAGCCAGCAGCATGAAATTTTAACTGTTGTCAGAGTGACTTTGACCCTTTTAAATGCAATAAATTTCAACTTCATATGACGTCATTTGACGTCACAATTCAAATAAGCTACCAGATTTGGTTCGCGCTCTGAAGCCGTCAATATTGGTCCGATTGACTTGGTATTTTAACAGAAGGTGTAAGTTGGGATGTAGATGTGCATACATTCTTGAATTTTCAAAATTCCAAATGTTCGAGATTTTATGACAAAATCGAGATACAAACTTTGGTCATAAAAATATAATTTCGTGTTACAAAGGCTCCTGATGAGTTTGAAGCGTGAAAATTGAATAACATATGTGTCCTGAGGTCTTCTTTGTATTCGATGAAAACTGACAATGTATGACGTCATTTAACGCCAGGACGTAATAAGCATTTTTGCATTTGAAATAAGCAGTTTTTAGGCCATGCGGGCTTTATTTTTTTACCGATTTGCATGTAACTTTCAATTAACGTGCAACCTATTGTCCTGTCGAACATGGTGGCATCCGTTTCCGAAAAATCACAAAGGTCAAGGTCATATTTTATTTATCGTTTTTTTCTTCGGCCTTTGATAACTCAAAAGCGATACATATGTTATTGAGACTATATGGGTATAATTTGATTTGACGTCAGCTTCAAATGATTGTTCGCGTTCTAGAGTCTTCAATTCTGGTATGATTGTCCTGATATTTTCACTGAAGATGTATGTTAGGATACCGATGTGCACCCCGGCTTTCAAAATTCGAAAAGGTAAGGATTTCATGGCAAGATCGAGTTTTGAACTTTGGTCCTAAAAATATAATTTAATGTTTTAAAGCCAACCGATGAGTAAGAAGCAAAAGAATTGAACAGCTAATGTATCCTGATGTCTTCTTTGTATTCTGTGACGTCTGACGTCGTTTGACGTCAATTGCTTTATTTTTTACCGATTTGCATGAAACTTTCAATGAATGTGTAACCTAGTGTCTTATCTCGCATGGTTACATTCCTTTCCGGAAGATCTCAAAGATCAAGGTCATATGTCGATTATCGATAGTTTTTCTTTGGCCATAAATATCTCAAAAAGAAATAATATTCTATGAAGACAATATCGTATAATTTACAGTGTTTTGAAAGACCTTTCACATGATATTCAGTTTCTGAGGATCGGGGTTGAATCGGTTGAGTTATGGCAGAAAAACAAAAAAGTGTACCATTAACGAAATTGAAACGCTCTAGCTTCGTGAAATATGCGCCAATCCTAATGAATTTTGCAGAATTGACATACTAAAAAGTACATGCTGCAAGAAATGTTTGTTTAGTCACATGTTGGTGACGTCAGGGATAATAAAGCAAGAATTATTTAAAAATTCATATAAAATCGGCATATTGCTGTATGTACTTTAAATTTGCACGAATGCCTAAGCTTTAGATATGCAAATATTCCTGAAAATTTCAAGTGATTACATTATCAAACATAGCAGATATTCACGTTCTTTGTATAAGGGTTTATACGTGAAAATTTAGCCATTTGAAGAAAGAAATGAAAGCAGTGATTGGGTTGGTTACCCAAAATCCGGACATTATTACGCAGGAAATAGTGCCCTTGTTTGATGGTGAATTGTGATCCGTATTTGAGTGAATGAGTTGCATTTTAGGATGAAATCGTGTACACCACAGCAGAAAGACCTATTGGCTTTGTTTTGTTTTTTCTTATTACGGCGAAAAAAGTATAGGGTTTGTTATGTTAATTACGGCTTTCCGCAAACTTGCGGAAAACATATAGGGTTTGTTATGTTTATCATTATTCTTATTAGGTTTTCGCATCGCAGTGCGAAAACCTATTGTTCTTCAGTTGATTTTTTATTTTTTTTTATTTTTCCAATTCCACCCATTTTTGTAGCCAACCTAGTGACCAGATGAGAAAAGCTTCAGCTATAAAAACACATTTATCTGAACTTGTGCCTAAATGGTCAAACTTTTCACTTTTTTTCTGATTTAGCTACTAGGGGGCGCTATGCATGTAATTACTCTTTTGCTAATAACACATAAATTTGAAGCCTGATTTAGATGCGTTTTTTTTTACATAATGTTCATTGTTGACAGCCAAATCAAATATGATGGATATCTCGACATCGAGTATCGGAAAAAATGTAAAAAAGTGAACAAATGAGGGTAGATCAACGAAAAACCTACCCATTTTTGTTTGAGATCAGATAGAAGCAATATGTTTGCTGCATACGATTTGCAAGACATATACACACAAAACATATGGGGTGGCGAATTTGAGAAATGCATGGTTTGTCCTCTGGAAAGATTGCTACAAAAAGATTTGAAAGACCACTGTTATCACTATTCAACAAGCCAGTGAACGAAGAAATATGTTTTTCGAATTAAGCGACTCGTGAACTGAATGGAATTGCTTTCGCGAAAACCGATGATATCGCGATAGCTATTCTAGTTATTATTTTTCGAACCCTTTTATGAACGACAAAGCTCCATGATCAGAAAAGTCACATGTATGCAATTTTAATTAGTTATTACCACATATTCAAAGATGATCTTAACGTTTAGAAAATTTCCATTTATTTCATACTTTTCCCGCTAGGGGGCGTTTTGCATGAAATTTATTAATGGCTAATAACTCAGTTATTTGAGGTCCGATTCAATTGCAGTTATTTTTGCATTCTGTTCCTTGTTGATAGCCTTATAAAATATGATAGGTTTCGAGGGTAGTGTCGCTGAAAGTTTTTGAGCTACGGAAGATTGAAAGTTCGAACCTCGCAAAAAACTGTGCAAATGAGGGTAGGTCTACAAAAAACTATTTATTTTTGTAAGAGATCAGATAGAAAAATTCTGTTTGCTGTATATGATTTGCAAAGCATATACACACAACATATGGGGTGGCGAACTAATAAAATGCATGGTTTGTCCTTTAGAAACGGTCAAACTTCACTAAAATTTAGGAAAAATTAAAATTTGAAGAACATGTTTTTTGTCGCTCCTGACTTTATTATTTATTCATTCTGCATGAAATTTTCACACTTTATGTATTGTTATGTCTGAAAGGGCCCCACAATTAAAAAGTAAAAATAAAATTGCTAAGGTCAAGATCATATTACGATTATTGTGTTTTTATTCGGTCCCAAATAGCTCCAAAACAGAAAAAATATTTCATTGAAAGTATATGAACAAAAGTTTTAGTTCTTGAAGAGACCTTTTCAGTGATGTTTAATTTTGAAGATCGGTTTTAAATTTGGTCATTTTACGGCAGTCCAAATTTGATCCTTTTTTTGGAATAATTGTAAATCAGTTTTTATGCTTCAAATTGTGATATATAAGAAATAGAATGTTTGACAAATGCGACTTGTATACTTGATTGGACTATTTGCTGCATTGCTAGGTACTTATGGTAAAGTTTTACTCAATTTTGTTTCTCATTTTGCTGCTAGGAGGCGCTTTGCTTGAAATCACTCTTTTGCTTACAACCCAAAAAGCTGAAGTCTGATCTAAATGCGGTTTGTTGCATTATATTCCTTATTGATAGCCTGTGAAAATGTGATAGTTTCTAGGTATGAGTGGCTGAAACTTTTTGAGCTAGTAACGGAAGGTTTAACGTTCGAACCTCGCAAAAAACTGTGCAAATAAATGTAGGTCTATGAAAAACCTATTTATGTTTGTAAGAAATCAGATAGATGAATCTCCTTGCTAATTTGATTTGCAAAGCATATACGAACAAAATATATAGCGTGGCGAATTTAAGAAATGCATGGTTTGTCCTCTAGAAACAATCAAACTTCACTAAAATTTAGGAAGAATTAAATTTTCAAAAACATGTTTTTTGTCGCTCCTGACTTTATTATTTGTTCATTCTTCATGAAATTTCACATTTTATGTATTGTTATATCTGAAAGGGCCTCACAATTAAAAGGTTAAAAAAATGCAAAGGTCAAGGTCATATTACGATTATTGTGTTTTTATTCGGGCCCAAATAGATCCAAAACTAAAAATATTTCATTGAAAGTATATGAACAAAAGTTTTAGCCTTTGAAGAGCCCTTTCCAGTGCTCTTTAGTTTTTGAAGATCGGACTTGATTTGATCATTTATCGGTAGTCCAAAGTTTGACCCTTTTAATAATTGTTAATCAGTTTTTATGCTTCAAATTGTGATATATAAGAAATAGAATGTTCGACTAAGACGACTTGTACACTTCAATCTTTCTTTATTTTCTCCATAATAGGAGATATACACAATATATACATGTTAACATAGTAATATCATTACACATCAAATAAATGAATAAATATATAAAAAAGCCATCTGATTTGTGTTACTTAAGGAAATTTACATATATACAATTAACATGATTATCATTACCTCAGTTAACGCTGTCCGTATTAATGTATTGATACATACACATACATTTTCTTTCAGAGTTGGGCAACACAGCAACATTCATATATATACCTAAACGATCTTTGTAGCAAAGACAAATTACAAATGTCATTTAGCTTTGGCTGCGTTGGTTCTTCTAGTAGACGGAGAGTCAAACTAATACTGTCCAAAGTATTCAGTTGAAAAGCAAATTCGGCACCATAAACAAAGCAATCACAAAAGAACATTGATCTTAGCTGATATATTGCGACACATTCATTAAGCAGGTGACCGAGGTTATGTCTGTACGTGTAAGAACACAATTCACAGGCGATTTCAGAGTCATGTAGCTGATACCGTTCACACCAAGCACGTAATATAGTTTTCATAATTTTCCGAGTATTTCGGAATCTACATACATTGTAAATCATACAGGGTTTCACATTGGGACAAAGGACTCTGAAATGCTCAAAATCACCATCATGTGCTATTCTATTGTCCCAGTTATGTTCGTCAGCAGAATACACAAGTCTTTTAACAAGTTTTTTTCCGAACACATTTAGTGGATAAAGAAGCAGGTTGATACGTTACATCAGATAAATGTTTGCAGAACGTATCTGTACAACAATGAGCATATTTCAGGAATGAAACCATAAGTAACAGTGCTAATAGATAATAGAAATTGATAATACCTTCGCAGGAAGATATTGCGACATACACTATTGGTGTCTAATGACAATATCTTATGCAAGAACAACAATTTCTTTATGACAATATCATAATTTAATTTGTGGAGACCGACCATAGCTTCGCACATATCAGATCTAGTAGAGGTAGGGAGTCCTTGTGTTTATTGTGCGCAAGCTGGAGGGTGACATGTTACACCAGAGTTCACTCCCATATAGTGCGATTGGTTTTATCACCTTATTATATAAATCAATGAATATGAGTGGATGTACGCCATCAGGATGAACACCTTGAGATGCCATGGCAAAAAAAATCCATTTTTGACTTTTGTAATATTTCGTTAATACGTTCAGTCAGTTTAATGTTGGAATCATGTCTTACACCAACATGGGTCACGTGATCTGCTTGTCTAATATATAAATCCCCGTACATAATGCCAATAGGTGGGGTAACACGGCGCTCCGTAAAAACAATGGTGTTAGATTTCTCTACATTTATATCAACTTTCCATTTCCGACAGTATTTATATACAATGTCAACGAAGCGCTGTAATCGAAGCGGGGTGTTGGCTGTGAGAGA
The DNA here is from genome assembly GCA_021229015.1 of Solen grandis. Lineage (NCBI taxonomy): Eukaryota > Metazoa > Mollusca > Bivalvia > Adapedonta > Solenidae > Solen > Solen grandis. Next base: position 65,188,581 of record CM037777.1, read on the forward strand.
AATATCATCGACAAATGATGGATTACCCACCTGAAGTGACTGTACAGTACAACCGATGTTTCAGTTTTCTAAATGGACAAGTAATTGGTCAATATAAACCAGGTACAGAAATGTGGATAGGACGCCACCCTGACGGACTGATCGCGTGACGTTTAGGGGTTCAGATGTTACAGCGTTAACGCGCACTACGCACTTAAGACCAGTATACATGTCGTCTATAAGCCTAAGGATTTTGCCCGTAAAACCCAGTCTTCCCAACTTATAAAGGAGACCCGTGTGTCATACACTATCAAAGGCGGCCTTTTGGTCGAGACATGCCAGATAAGCATTGCTTCCATTTTCAATTTGATGAAAAATTGTTTCTTGGAGGGCAAAACATGTTGTCAAACAACTGAGACCTTTCTGAAATCCTTGTTGTTGCACCGCCGGGAATTGAAGGTTGTGTGTAACTATGTACGAGTTAAGTCTATTTAGTATTATTTCCTAAAATAGCTTACAGAAGCAGGGTAGTAAAGATACAAGACGGTAGCTGTCGGGATTACATTTTGGTTTACCTTTACCTTTGTACACTGGTATTAATATACTCGTTTTCCATATATACGGTAGGCGTTGATTATTTAGAACAGAATTGAACAGCTTAGTTAATGACTTTGCGATAACGTCTCCAACATAAAATACATGTTCGTTGTGTATGTTATCTATACCGGGTGCCTTACGTTTTTTAAGAGTTTTAATGGCGGATTTGACCTCACTGACATAAATTGGCGCAGTTAAGAGCGGGTCTTCACATTCAGTTTTAACAAAATCATTGATGCCGTTAATGATATCTTGGTCTGCATCTACTAAGTCATGCTCATTGCTGATAACGGTCTGGAAAAAGGAACGGAATCCATTTGCGATATTTTCATCCATATAGTTAGTATCATATACGATAATTTCGTTTCAAGTGTCGGCTTTCCTACTGGAGCGTCGTTAAAGAAGGGTCCAAAATCGTCTTTAGTCGAGTTCGGCGCATCTCGTCAACTCATCATACGCGGCGTTTTCATTTTGCAATATCACATGTCTCTGTAATCTTCTAAAGCTTGTTTTTGGCTTGTTTGTTTTGTACGTACGTTCGGTTCTCCGCGGTGCGCGGCTTGTTATCAGCTATCCATGCGCGTCGGAGCTGTTTTACTTGCGTGTGGGATTCTTTGAGCGCCGGACCCCTGTAAGGTTTCGCTCGTGCATTAAATGTGCTGCGAGGAATATAACAGTCAGCATTCTTTGTTGCATTTAAAAGTATAGTATTTAAACCGTCGGGCTGGCAATTTTCACAATCCGAATTAAGTATACTGTTCAATTCTTGTCCCATTACAGTTTGGTAAAGGGAGATATGTTTATCTGTGCATTTGTTCCACGCTATTGTTTGTCTTGAGGGTGGGGCGCTAGCATAACTGCACTGGGTCTCTATAGACACGAGTATGGGGAGGGGAAGTGGTCGGATGTAAATACTTCAGCATTGTCAGTTATTTGGAATGACCTTACATTGCACGAGAAATTACAGTTTGCTAACACGTGATCAATTGACGTCTTGGTAGTTACGTATGTATACTCGTCGGATTTATTCATTGTGTATTGTAACGAGATTAAATTTTTGCTGTCATTTAGCCTTGTTAGGTTATTCGATTTTACGTTGCCCTTTCTTCATTGTACAAATACTGACCGTTATAGTCCTCGGCTGCGATCACGCAACCCATCTGGTCATAATGAGCAATTGCAGAGACAAGGTCACCTAGGACGGACTTATATAGATTAACGGTTTGGCATGCTGGCATTATACGCAGAAAATATACAGTGGTACAGCATTTCTACAATTAAGCTCGAGCCCTAGAATACGGTCATTATTTAACGGAAGCTGGCTAATGCTGCCCTTTATCGACTTTTTATAAAGTACGGCTGTACCTGCCTTACCGCATCTCAGTGTACCATATTGGTCAATACTCTGGTCAAATGTTGCATAGGAATAGTATTTGTGGTTAATACCTTAATAATCTAGGAAATTCTCTGATTTAGGAAGAAGTTTGTGCTCAGTCAAGAGAGCTATATCTATATTATAAAAGTCGAGGAAATTCGATAAAGCAAAAGCAGATGACATGACGCCTCTACAATTCCAATAAAATAAGTTTAACAGCATGATCGTAATAGTTATCAACAAATATACATTAGAGCCAAGCGTTTTAAATTTACTCTTCATTGTAAATGTCTATATCAAGTACTAAGGTTTTTCGTTACCAGTCCCTGTCGTCTGATGCAGACCACCACGACCTTCGGTGGCCATCATCATCGTCTATGTGTCTATCGTTCCAGTCGTCACCATACTGGCGATCGTATTCCTTATCGTCATATTCCTCGTAATCATAGCGACTGCTGCCAGAAAGACATTCCGCGCGGAGACCGCCGTAGCTCCTCCGGCCGTAGTTATCGTTACGGTAACGGCTGCGACGAGAATTCCGTCACCGGTCCCACTCTTCTTTAGAGACCCATTTACGCACACTGATACCATCTGGCCAAAATGTTTCTTCACTGACTATATGTTTCATGTCAATAGGAACGTTCACCTTAGCAGAGGATCCGTTCCGACCATAAAACATGCGGACATGAGTAACGTGCACTTTCCGTTGTTGAAAGTAGTCGTAAATGTCAGCTTCTTTTGCATTGCGATCTATGTTTCCGATGAAAAACGAAACATTATGCTTTCTGCTGACCGGTATAAAAATATTTCCATACATTGGAGCAGCATTGCGTTATTGGCGTGCGGCCGTTACATCGTGTGGCTGCTGTCCTAGGGTCATTGTTTCAGTGACGGGGTGCAAGGGATCCTACTCTAAAATGGGCGAGCATTTTGGGCGCTCCTTGTGTTGAGTCTGTGCAGCCCGGAGCTGCGATGAGTGGTGCCTGTGTTCCGGTAGTGTTAGCTTCTGATGTGTCCCCGGATGTTTCATTGTGCGCCAAAACAGACGCTAGCGCTGCCTCAGCATACGATCGACTGCTGTCATCTGTAGTGACCTAGAAACTTCTGTTTTAGTGTGGCTATTGAGAAACCGAGGCATTTCACTTCCGTTTGGATCCTACTCACATCAGACGTGATTGTTTTTTCCGGGAGTCGAGCCAGAACGCTTCTCATGGTTCCATTTAGAGTTCTAAAGTTGGCTGCGATCTGGGTCATATCTGTATTGAATTGCTCCAATCAAGTGCAGAATATTTTGCTTGCTGCGCCGACATCCTATGCAGCTCTGCATTAAGGTTAGCCAGCATTGTGAAAACGTCAGGAGTTTCCAATGAATCCCGTATTGGCGATTTTATGGCGATAGTCACGTCGTTAGCATTTCTTGCATTCAGAAATACCGTGCTTACTTCAGCGGTTTGTTCCCCGCTTAGGAACGCTTGAAGGGTATAGCAGTCATTTGCATATTTTTTCTCCTTTGGTACATGAGGAGAGTTCCTGTGGTAAACAAGTCTAGTTCGCGGACATTCTGGAAGAGAGCGGGCACGTTCAGCGAGCCTGTGCCTGTATTCATTTATTCTGAGATGATCGTTATAATATTCATGTATAAGTTCACGTATATAGTCCTCACGTGAAAGCCCAGCCAACGCATTATCTAGATCGTGGATAAATTGTTGTGGAAGAGGATGTTGGGTGGACTCTGTATCTAAATCGTGGGTTTCTTCTTAATCATCATCATCAACAACGAGTGTGCTGCTGGACTGGCTGACGGTCCGCCCCTTCTTAATCCGGAGCAGATTCTGGTTCACTAATATTTTAGGGTCCGTTGCGTCAGGGTCAGAGCGCGGCATGACTTAAGACACACTGTCACGGCGATAATTAGTGTAGCGGTAAACACTGATCACAGCTGCCTGGTCATCGAACGTATGAAGAGTTCAGTCATGCGTGAAATTTTCAGTTTATGAGGGGTTGAGTATAAATCATTAATATTAGATTTACTTGATCACTTGACACAAATTTGCAAATACACATATAAATGATAGTATCTTATAATCTGTTATGAATTATGCTGACCCTCATACAAACAGTTTATGGTTATCAGTCAAAATGCGTGCCAAGTTTAAATTTCGATGACCCACAATAGTTCAGTAGAATGGTGATCGAAAGTCTTATCTGTTCAATGCACAACTAAGGTCAATATACATACAGTATTTAAACTTTACTTCTCTGTTTCTACTTTGCTCTTAAATATCCCATAAGTATCCGAAATACACAAAAATGTTGTCGGAGAACAAAACACCACCACCAGGGGTTAAGTGAGAGAGTATTGCAGAACAAAAAAGACAATCACAAACTGTAAAGACGATGCTCAAACTCCTTTTGAAAGTGGTATTCATATAAAAAGCAATATATTTAAGCATCTCCAGTATATTGATATCAACTAATTTATGCAATATAATATGTATTATGGTGTTAAAGTCATTTGTGTATTTATTTTACTTATTTCAGAATGTTTCATATCCTCATTCGGACTCAACTGTTCACACTCCTGTCACTGTTTAAGAGGCGGCCACCGTGACCACGTGAGCGGTACATGTGACCAGGGTTTGTGTGACCCCGGATGGTATGGACCATCATGTGACCGAGGTAACTTCTCTCCCTTTTATTTAGCTGTATAAGTGCTTGTGATTTATTTTTACAAAAATAATGAAATACAAAAAAGGCCCATGAGAAATCCAACATATTACTTTTGCATATAGATTCCTTTATATGTCAGCTTTTAGGTTAAAGAAATCCTTGTACACATGTATATGCGCTCCTTTTTTATTTTGATATTAACTTATATTGCCATTTTCTCCACTATTTTCACTGGATGTCACACAAACATTACACATTTGTTTATCATCATCAGATCAGCCAGTAGAAGCAGGAATAATACCTCTCAAATATTTTTGCATATTTATTGCCCTTTTTGGACTTAGAAAAATGTTTAAGTTTAGTTAAACATTGTCATTAGCTCCTCCTCAATTTCTCACTGAACCAATTGACGTATTGCTTTGAACTTGGAATACATGTTTATGACTATTACCTCTACTTGTTTTGGTTTAAAAACTTTTTTTTTTGTTGATTGCAAGTCTTGATTTTCATTACCCCCACAATTCAGAAGTATGTCAACCCTTTCAGCTTGTAAGTGGGCTGTAAAGGATCACTTCCTGTTATCATAAAAACAAGCACTAAGTTACATGAGTTACGAGTACATTATCTGTTCCTTTGTGCATTATAAATATCCCAATATTATGTGATCCCTACATTTGTCTGTGATAGTTTGCTTTTTGCCTGTGTCATAAACATTATGTTTTTATTCTTTATACATACTGGAAAGATTGAATTATTGCAAACACTACCAATTCTTTCATTAAAGACTATGATAAACTAATGAGCAATTCTGAAATCATTTCAATGTCTATCCTTGTCTTATGTAATCATTTTTTCAATTGGACAAGTTAAATAACATCTTCATGCCTGCCTATATCAGGTCATCAATGATGAAAATGAGATTTCCCCTTTTTCATGTTTTCATTTAATTTCGTTGACATTAAATTACGTGAAACCTGTAATTAAATCAATTTCGTTGGTACATATATTCGTGGAACCATATTCTAGAAAACATGAAGTCTATGAAATAAACAGTTTTCTTGGGGATAAATATTCATGGATAAAGTCATCCACAAAATCAACGAAAATTATTTCCCTGCGAAAATTAATGGTTCTACAATATTCATATAATTGATGTAACTGGCATGGTTCATTACACAACATTTTTAAAGTATTATGAGTACAATTATTTCATTAATATTTCACCTTTTTAAATGTGATGAACAATTTTTTTTGTTATTTTACTAAAAAAAAATCTATCTATCTATTAATTCTACGTAATACTGTTACTTTTAAAGTTACACAAAAGTAACCTCCTGATCAGGAGCTCATCCTATGAGATCATTTTTGTCACCTACTGTAAGCAGAGGTGACACATAGGGATCACTTTTCCGTCGTACATCCGTCTGTCTGTCCGTCACACTATTTCCGTCACGCTTCAGCATGTGGCACCTGTGTTCTAAAGAACACTCTTGTTTATTATTCTCATTTAACTTTTAATGAATTAAATTGATTTTCATTAAAGTACCTTGTTGTTTAAGTAAAACGATTACAGCCGTTTCACCGATACCATTAATTGTGTGGTAGTTCGGCCCGTTTCGTTTACGGGAGGTCATGGCTTAAATTCCAGAAGTAGTGCTACACCACTGTAAAATCACAACATAGAATCACCGGCAAAACAATTCTTGATTCATCTTATGCTAGGAGCAAAGCATATCAGTAACAGTACAATATACCAGTAGGCTACATTTTTAACGAGATTTTGTATATCGCTGTAATTATGATATTTCATAAATTATTCTTTTAAGTTAAAATATTCATACATATATCACAAAAAAGTTACATTTTAAAGTAAATTTAGAATGTCAGAGCCACTTTATTCGGGCCAACTGTTTTAACAACTGCCACTGTCGGTACACGTGACCTGGGACTGAGTGATCCTGGATGGCATAAATTCTCACGTGACCGGGTATATTTAGTACGCTATTGAAAAGAAGATGCAGATATGGAACTGGATTTGGTATACATGTGCAGTAAGATGAATCCTCTTTGCACATTTCTGTAAGAATAGCGGTCATTAGGCTTTGATAAATTTATGATTGTGTAGGTTGCCCTGTTTCTTTTTCATGTGTCTATGTCCCTGTATACTACAAAAAATATAAATAAACTTTTGTATTTCACTTGCTATCGTACATTTATGATCAACCTGTAAATCTTAATTTTGAAGCTAAAGCAAACCTTTTATTTTTCAACATGTTTGCATAATTCATTGAACTGATTTTCGGGATTCATTCATTGTGAAATAACAATATATCGCTTAGCAGTCGGATAAAAGAATACCACAATATAAGGGGTTTCTTGTTGTTTGCTATCAAACCTAAAATGTTCCAGCTTCAAGTTATATAGTAAACACCATTTATATAGACACAATTTATGTAGACACATGAATTCGCTACGTAATTGGAAATGGTTCGAGGTATTCACCCATTATGACCTTAACTTTTACATTACAGCAACACCAGATCTGTCTTCAGAATTAACTCAAACAAGAAGTCAAGATAGCTCAGACAATGTGGGATTCGTGATAACCGTTATGGTGCTCGCAGTTGCATGTGTTGCCCTGATTGTATGCGTCATTGTATTATGGACAAAACTTCGGAACACACGGTAATATTGAAAAACTATGTAATTTTACTAAATTCTACCAGACCCCTCGTAAATAAAATATTGCAAAGCTGTTTATGTGAGCTTTGAAAGGTAAAGCCACTAAAATCATTGACATATGTCATCACATTTACTTACAGAAAGAACACAATCGATAAAAGTACCAATAGCGGCTCCGTTCCGGATAATTCTTATTTAAATGAAATGGTTGAGATGGCAGCAAGGACTGCATATCCTCCTAGAGTCCCAGAGAATGACCATCAATCAGTGGTGAACGTTGACGGTATCAGTGTAGATGTACACTCAGACTACCAGAACCTGTATCACAGAGACAACACAGAGGGGGCATATTCCCAGTTGGATACTGCCAACAGACCTGATTCTGCCGATGGCCATAGCAAACAAATCTAGCAGACTTATATGGCACTGTCAAACATTCAAACAAGTCTCAGTTGTCGATTACACAGCAATACAAAGCACCGAACTACAATGTTTGTCCAATTGATAGTAGTTAAGTCCCCATGGGACTTTGTTTTTATAAGACAGGTACACGCTACTTTAGTTTTCATAGATAATGTAATTTGCTATCATCACTTAATATGTTTGTGTAGTAATGAGCTTATAATATAAACACATTTATATATAAATATATATCAAGTAACCATAAGGCGCTTTTCTGTCACTTCTATTAAGCTTAATGCATGTTACGTATCAATATTTGATTGTTGATATTACATACTTCACTTCATTGGTGATAGGAAGAAAGGTGAACATTCGTAAGTAAAACCATTTTTTTCAAGACTGCATGTTAAACAAAATATATCCGACAATGCCAATAATATATCTAGTGAAAATTTAGTTATTTCAGTTAAGCATGTACTTAATGTTATTTGTTGTCGAATAAAAGCATGACATAGGCATAACAGATTCAGATATTTCATTCGACTTCATCCATCACAGTTCTTTGACATAATAACTCCAATTTCACACAAACTAGCTTTTAAAGCACGAATTTCGAAGAGTATCGAAAACATATTAAACATAAATCATTAACTGAACTCAAGTCGTCAGGGTGCAATCTCTATGGTTTGATATTTAGGTAAAATTACATCATGCCTGCTTACTTTTACAATGTGCTCACTGATACCGCTATTGTGCTTACTGGGTATGCTGGCACCTTCACCACGCTTGTAGACAATGATAGCATGCTTGCTGGAAGTTACAACTTGTATGCTGTTTTGACCCTGATGTCTATATTATAATTTCATTTGGCTGCATGATAGTGCAATGTAGCGTAATGAATGTTAAAACATGCCGGGACTGTATATAAGCACTGATATTTCGAAATTGCCCGGTTTCAGTTCTCCCAAAACAAAATACACGACGTGACCAAACAATATGAAAGATGCAGCTGCCACTAAGAAAGTTAGAAGTAAGCATTACACGTCACATTTTGATACCAGGGAGCGCACGTTTGTAGTTTTCACAAAAGGACAACGGATATCTCCGGCCTATATCGGATTTTAATTTAATTAGTTATGTGTTGTCACTGAGAGGCAGGATTTGACAATACATTAATAAAGTGAAAACGAAAGAGGAAGTCTGGTTGTTGTTTTACATTATCTGTATATATTTATTGAAGTAAAATATATTAATAGATTATATCATTATTAAATGAAAAAATATGACCTATGGGTCTAACAAAGTTAGAAATGAAATATAAGTCTAATTGTACTAAGAGTTGGATTTGGTTGCTTCATTTTTGTTTTAGTAAGATTGATACATAATGATATTCTTTTTGAAATAGTAACGACTAAGGATTCGCCCCATAACATCTCACCCCACATAAGTGAACCATAACCCCCCCCCCCACCCCAGCTGCACTGGTCACATACTTTTTTCTAGGCTATAAAATCCCTTGATTACATTTTGTATGTGCTGGCTAGAGGAAGACAATAGACAATATACTAAACCACCCGCAAAACCACTTGACCAGCCTGACTCGTATTGTCTTTTATCCAAGGACCCCTGCTGTAAATGTGTAATAGGTGATCCGAATCAGCAGTTATCCTACGTATGCAAACTGAATGACACATTCACTGGTTGACAGACATAGTGATACCAGACTTACATGTCGTCTGCTGAGTAATCTAACAATTGAAGATATAATGATATCATCTTAACTCACTCCTCTAAATATTTTCTTTTTCCTAAAAGGAATAAATACAAACTAAAGCTTATATTAGAGACCGTCATGTTTGCTTCATTATATTTAAGAATGTATTTTAAATATATATATATATTAAAACTATAGAAAATGAAAAAGAAATTAAAAGACTTGAAAATTTTAATCAGCCATTTTTAAAAGGAGGACGCCCCGGACCGCCCCACCCCTAGCACCCACATCACATTCAGATTTATCATATTAAAAATCACTTCTATCCCTAGATATCCTTCAGAATGCATAACATATTTCCAGGGGTAGGGGTGGGGGCAGCATGCCCCAAAGCCCCAAGCACTCACATCACATTCAGATTTTGCCCCCCTTCCCCACTCCCCAGCGGAAAGATTCTGAATTCGGGCCTGATATATAGTCAATACATTACAGGTAAAAGGTGTTATAAGCACACGGTGACCGACTGCCTATTGGTGTTAATCTTTACTTGTAAATAGACAAAAACATGAAAATAAATAAAGTTAAAACAAATAAAAAATTGAACTCGAAATATCTTTAAAAAAAAAGATATTTGGCGTAAGAAAAAAATAAAGAAAGTAAAAGTGTTACAATATATCTAAAATAATAATGCTGGCAAGTTTTAAATGGTTTGTGGTTTTAAAATGCTATAAAACGAATGTGTTGCTAAATTTATTAGATATAATATACTAGGAAGTGAAAAAAGTAAAAATGTAATACAAGCGAAACGTTAAATAGTTCATTCAGTGGAATTCGATCATGGAGCCCCTAGTTCAGCAGACGAGCACTTAACCAACTGCGCAAAAGGAGGCTGATGCTATTGTAATGTGTACTTCATTTTGTGATTCTCTTATCATCATTCTCGTAATATTTCGGACGTGTTGCATTTTGCAGATGGCCGAGACTATCCGTTTGTGTAAACGTCATATGCAGGTTTCCCAAAGTTAAAATTGCCTCAGTCTATAAATAGAGACTGTGACGTTTACTGAACACGCTATTAAAACACAGGGGCTCGAAGTTCCATTGGGTGAATCATTTCGTTATGATTCTCCCAATGCAACTTCGAACCTCTGTTATCAGCAATTGACTGCTTATTTTTGGTACTCTGCTGCTCAGAGTTCGGTTTGTAATTTAGCATTGGAAAAAAAATTGTATAAAACTATTGAAGGAATTTGTTCATATATGACACAAAGTATCAAACAACACTTTCAAGCATGTGCCAAACATTCTTGAAAGCTAAATTAAAATTTTATCGGTAAATCCATTCGACGGTACTTGGCTATTATAATGGGGCCAAGACTTGAACAGTTGGTGGTAACGCGAAAGATGCTTTGGAAAGACCAGGCAAGCCTTCCTTTTAAAAGGAAAATTAATATATTTCCATTGGGATAAGAATAAATGAATGGGAGGTAATTCTAGAAATCCGTCTTGTAGACAAAATGAAAATAGCAAAACTATATCATATATCATATAAAATATAAACAATTATTCCAGCACTAATTAAGCCAAAAGATTATAATATAAAAGCCTAAAATCGTTGCACTATATATGGCTTTTGTTAGCAAATTTATACACTGCGAGTTTTACGTTTTCTTAACACTCACAACTGTTTGTTTTTTCAAATGTTTAGTTTTTATGTTTGAATTTTTCAACTGGTCGTTTTATATGTATTAATAGGTAGATTAAATTATTTGCCAATTGACAATCATCTAGAAAGATATACACCCCGAACCTCCCATTTAACGACGGAATATCCACTTGCACTAGAACCGCAGAATTGCAAATTTCCTTGTAGATTGATTATCAAAAATATACTTATACGACTTCTTTTTCTCCGGTACTGTATATTAAAACATGGTAAGGAACGGATTCTGACATCACTTGATTAACAATGGCGTAACTTTGTACACATGCATGCTACTATCATATTCTATGCACGGTTCGATCAATGTGATATCCAATTAAAACATACTATAACGAATCATTGTCAATCGGCAACCCTAATGAAGTAATAACGCGAAATATCAACAATTTGTACATTTTCATAAGTCTGTTTCACTATCAACATCCGTTTTTTTTTTAATTTGTTTTTTAACTTTTTATTTTTTTTTTGGGGGGGGGGGGGTATTTGTTTTTGTTGTTGTAGATTTGAATCAAGCGATCTGATTGAACAACGTGACATTGAAATCGACAGATTGTGGCAAATTGCATGCGTAGATGTTTTAAATCACCATATCAGAATCGCCGAAAAAACAAAGTTGTGTTGTGTTTACTGAATATCAGACTGATGAACCGTGCATAAAATATAATGGTAGCATACATTTGTGCAAAGTTACGACCACCGTAATGAAGTCGAGTCAGATTCCGTTCCTTACCATGTTCAATATACAGTACAAAGGGACAAAAATAAATCGTATTCAACATTCCGATGAACTTGGCATGTCTGCGGTTCTAGTATCAGGGAGAATATCCTAAAATAATTTATACAAATCAATGAAACGAGTGCTTTTTCGAACTTGTCAACCAAGATTTCATGGGTTCAAGAAATAGGTCAAAATACATTTTATTCAGCTTACGCCGAAAAAAGTGGAAGTAATTATTGTTTGATATCTATACATATTCGGATATCCACGATAATCTTTCCGGCAAATAATTATTCAAATTACGGAAAACACAAGACTACTTGAACATAGCGCCCCCTGTTATCAAAATGTGACTTGCAATTATGAAATGACATTATGAACTTCACTCCTAGTGCTAACCAGGGTTTTTTTTGGAAATTAACCAAAACCTGATAAATATACCATTACCTAGACTGAACTGTCATTCAGTCAAATAAATATATATAGGCATCATGGCTAAACGCATACAATTTAACTCCAGCAGGCATGGTATCTTGTAACAAGCGTGATGAAAATGCAAACATGCATAATAACTGTACCCGTAAGTAATGAGTAAATTGTAACAGTAAGCAGGCATTGATTAATCTTTACCTAAATATCATTCCATATATCTCAGTAGTTAACCGAGATATCACGACGAAACAGACATTAAAAGTTTGACCCCTTTAAACCTAAGCACCCAAGTCGGTCCTTTTGCCGACTGACCGTTCCAAGGTGGTAACAGTCGGTATTTCTCTATTTTAGGTAATGTCCTGTCTCATTTTTCCCCCATTTACATACACCTTCTTCTGGAGTAGGTTCAAATTTTAATATATATGAGATTTCTCACAGGATCCTTTTGCCTCTCGTTATTAAGTAAATGGTAATTCTCTGTGAAATGAACGCTCGATTTTCGGCACATACTTACGTATGTACTTAAAAAGGCCTATTTCTTTCAATACATTAATGTTTTGATTCTTAATCGACGAGAAAAAAATGCAAAAGATGGCAGTGCGATGTGTTGATAGCAAGACGGTCTGTAACTATATACAACATTTGATAGGAGATTCGTAAATTCAATTCCCTCGTTTTATAGACACGTAATAAATCAGGAATATTACTATATTATCGAAAACGACTTGATCACAGTGAATTTATTTCTCCTTTACACTATTTAATGATCTCTGATTTAATGACGTTTCATCGGATTACCACTGATTTCAGTTTTGGAATTTCATTTTTGTAATTCTCATTTATTTTAAGTAGAATGTTAAAGGAAACCACAAATTGAAAGATTCTTGTATTAAAAACATGATTAAAAGTATATTTGCGAAACGTTGAGGGTCAAATAAATCACACTTAATGTGGTTTATAAAAAATTGGCTAAAATTTAAATAAAAAATAATTAAAGTTAAAATACAAACGTGATGAGATATACATATTTTTGCATTTTCAGAAACCTTATATCAGAGGATTAAAGCTGAAATTTTTTTTAAAGAAAACCTATCCGTTGAAATTCTTATCAAGACATATATTTATAAATTTCCATAGCTTTCTGGTAATTTTTGTGAATATTTTGGTCCAGACACAATGAATATCTTTGCTTGTAGTGTACTTTCCATACATGTTTGGCAGTATTTTCACCTGTAACTTATAAAACAAATTATAAGTTAGAAAACTTGATAAAATATTCTAAGAATTTCATTTTGATAAGTAATTACAGTATTTAGAATGCATTTTTTCCAATTCTTTAAAGCTTTTTTTTATTTTTTTTAGCAAAAAATAATATTTACCATAAGCTAAATCTCTGAAACTAGTACAGTGACCAATAATTTTAATTCATATATCTTTTAGTTATAGTCTAAAGTACTTATATGCAATATATTAGAAAATCTGTCCATTGAAAAAAAAAGAAAAAAAAAAAAAACAGGAAAAAAAGAAAGAAAGGGCAAAGACAAGATGACCATGCGTCGCTCACGTAAGTAAGATTGCTGTGTTAGGCATGAATCATTACCAAAAAATGTGGCATCTAAAATGTTTGCAATCTTTTTCTAATATTTGACTAAATGACCTATATTTTGACCCTACCTAAATTTGCACTCATCTTGGATTTCATGCAGACAACATTATTATCAAGTTTTATGAAGACTGGGACAAAAATGTAGACTATACAGTGTTTTTTTATGATTTGACCTGGTGACCTACTTTTTGACCCCATTTGACCAACTTTTGAACTCATCCGAGATTTCATGTAGATAATCATTCTGACCAAGTTCAATGAAGTTAGGGACAAAATCTAGTGTGTTCACAAGGGTTTTCTTAAATTTTATAAGATCTGAACTAGTGACCTAGATTTTGACCCCACATGACCCAATTTCGAATTCATTCAAAATATCGAGAAAACAAACATCTCCTGACTAAGTTTCATGAAGATTGGGCCAAAACTGTGGCTTCTAATGTGTTCACAAGTTGTTTTTTTTAATAAGATTTGACCTGGTGACCTAGTTTTCCTGACATTTTTTTTTTGTCTAAGACTGTGGCCTCTCGAGTGTTCACAATAATTTCAAAAATGTTCTAAGATTTGCCCTGGTGACCTAGTTTTTGAACCCCATGACCCAATTTCGAACTCATCCGAGATGTCATGTAGACAAACATCCTGACCAAATTCATGAAGATTTTGCCCCTAGAGTGTTTACAAACAATTGTTAACGACGCACGACGAACAAAAGTAGGTCACAAAAAGCTCATCCTGAGCACAATTGCTCATGTTAGCTAGACACACACACACACACACACTGAAACGCCTTTAAAAATTTAAAGTCAACTCATCTATTCTTAAGCTATACAGTTTCAGCACGAGATATTAACCCAATTCATGTTGAGCAATATTGTAAATTATAGGATACGACATGCAGCAAGATACCCCGGTTTCTCTGGATAGATAACAGATCTTTTGAATACGTGTTTATATGATAGTGGTTTATAAACTTCCTACTTGATTAATGTAATTGGATATATCTGATGTGAGTGTTTGTATTTTATAATTGTTAATAGTGATTTTTAAGAGCTTTTAAGATTATTGTTAGATATTATTGTTTCTCTTTTTGTTAAAATGATAGCACTGGAACGTCTAATACTGTTTTTATCATCTGCTGTTAGGTTCAGTTTTGTTTTCATTTGTTTAATTTTTTTATGAACTGTTACTGTTATTATAAAGTGATATAAAATATACTGAAGAGAGAGAGAGCGGGGTACTGGCCAATCTTTCAAATGGTAGTTTGTGTCTTTTTTTTAGCTCACCGGATAAGCTTTTGTTACCGACTTTTGTCCGTCGTCAACAATTGCTTGTTAATACTAAGACTTTGGAAATTAAAGGGGGGTCAAAAACAGGTCATCAGGACAAATCTTAGAGAAACATTGTGAACACATTAGAGGCACATTTTGGCAACTTATTAATTTGGTCAAATTTTTCTACATGATGTCTCAAATGAGTGAAATTGGGGGATCAAAAACAAGTTCACTAGGTCAAATCTTTTGTGAACAAAAAATGTTCATTGTGAACACATTAGAGGCCACATTTTTTGCCCAACCTTCATATAACATGGTCAGAATGTTTATCCACATGAAATCTCGGATGAGTTCGAAAATAGGTCACATGGAATCAAAAGTAGATCACAAGGGCAAAGCTTAGTAAAACCTTGTAACTACTCTAAAAGTCATTTTTTTTATACGCCCATCGTAAGATGGGGCGTATTATATGAACACTCACGGCGGGCGGGCGTGGAACATTTGTTGTCCGGGCTCTAACTTCAATACCGTTTGACCAATCCTTTTCAAACTTTCCACACATATGCATGGCCATAATATCTCGGATGAGTTCGATATCCAGCATTATCGCGTGAATGACTTAGAAGTTATGGCCCTTGACGTACACACAATACTTGAAATTGTGATTGTCCGGGCTCTAACTTCAATACCGTTAGTCCAATCCTTTTCAAACTTTTCACACATGTGCATGGCCATAATATCTCGGATGAGTTCGATATCCAGCATTATCGCGTGAATGACTTAGAAGTTATGGACCTTGACGTACACAAAATACTTGAAATTGTGATTGTCCGGGCTCTATCTTCAAAACAGTTGTCCAATCCTTTTCAAACTTTTCACACATGTGCATGGACATAATATCACGGATGAGTTCGATATCCAGCATTATCGCGTGAAAGACTTAAAAGTTATGGCCCTTGACGTACACAAAATACTTGAAATTGTGATTGTCCGGGCTCTATCTTCAATACAGTTTGCCCATTTCTTTTCAAAGTGTTCACACATGTGCATTGCCATAATATCTTGGCTGAGTTCGATGTCCAGCATTATCATGTGAATGACTTTGAAGTTATGGCCCTTGATGTACACAACATACTTGAAAATCTGCTTGTCCCTAGTCCTTAGACATTATGAGGTGTTGTCAGATCTTGCAGTTAATTAATGGAAATGTATCAACATTTTTTTTTATGATTAACATTCATTAACTAATGGGATTTTGGAATTATTTTGCTTATTTATGGACAGTAGCTTGTTTCTCTGAGCTATTTCTGAGAGTCCCCATACTATGATGGGCGTATTTTGTGGCAGTCCTGACCCTTGTTCAATTTTCATGGAATTTGTCAGAAGTTTGTTCACATGGAATCTTCCATGAGTTCGAAAACGGGTGACTTTGGGTTAAAAGTAGGTTACCAGGGTACTTTTTAAAAACCTTGTGAACACGCTAGAGGTCACATTTTTGACACTACATCCATGTTATTTGATCAGAATGTTTGTTTACATGAATTCTCGGATGAGTTTAAAACTGGATCACATGGGAACTAAAAGTAGTTCACCATGGCAAATCAAAGAATAATCTTGTGAATACTTTAGAGGCCACGTTTTTTGCTCAATTTTTATTGATTTTTGTCAGAATATGATTTTTTTTTCATAAAATCTTGTAAGTTACTAGGGCAATGAAAAACCTTGTGAACACTCTAGAGGTCACATTTTTGGACCTACCTATATGTAACTACGTCAAAATGTTTGTTTACTTAAATTCTCTGAAGAGTTCAAAACTGGGTCACATGGGGTCAAAAACTAGGTCACTTGGTCAAATCTTAAAAAATCTTAGAATAACCTTGTGCCACTTTTTTGGCCCATCCTTCATCGAACTTGGTCAGAATGTTTATCCACATGAAATCTCGGATGAGTTCGAAAATGGAACACATGGGAAAAAGTAGGTCACAAGGGCAAATCTTAGTAAAACCTTGTGACCATTCTAGAAGCCGCATTTTTGGCTGAATCTTCATGTAATATTGGATGAAAAAATTGGGATCAAAAAGTAGGTCACCAGGTCAAATCCTAGAAAGAGCCTATGAACACTGTTGAGGTCACATTTTTTTTTTGCCAGTCTTCATGGAATTTGGTTAGAATATTTGTCTACTTGAAATCTTGCTCAAAGCTGAGTCACATTGAGTCAAAAAGTAGGTCACCAGGTTATAGAAAAAAAAAACGCTTGTGAACACTGTTTGTCCCAGTCTTCATAAAATAGTATAAACATATTGGTGTCATAACTGCCTACAATCATCTAATCAGATAATTGAATATCGTTGTCAAAGTTGCTTAGTTCACGAATTCTAAACATGCAAAATTAAAGTTAGTGCACCAGGTGCAAATCAATGCTATTTTTTTAGCATAACCTTTTTTTTTTTACAGTAATATAACCCTTTTTATCATATTACATTTTGTTTAAACAGCTGTTTCCGGTTTCGTATAGCCATCACGTATTTTATCATATATAACATGTTACGCATAATTTTTGGCCGAATTACATCACCCCGCGTCTGGCACGTGTATTCTAACTTTGATAAAACATGCATTATTCATGTGACGTTTAATCGTTATTTTCAGTTATTATTTGAAACTATTTTCTTGATGTTAGATTACAAACAGTAATTCGTTAATCATTCAATCATGATTTGTTTGTTGGTTGTTATAATCGAGATTTACTATAAGTATAGGCAAAGATATATAGGTCATTGCTATAGGTCAAAAAGAATCTAAAATGAATTGTTATTTCATATCAATTTTTAATTAACTCTTTTATGAAAAGCTATTAAGCTCGCCAGAGTATCGCTTAATAACATTTTCATGAACTCGTTCAGTAAAATTTGACATGAAATAACAATTCATATCAGATCATATATATATATATGTAATTTATATTGACAAAACCTCGAAGAGAGGTCTTTGAGCAAATACACCCGTGTAGCTATTTTTTCTATTTACATGTTTCTTTTGATTTATGTAATCACAAGTCATCGCCTACAATACCACGCCAGTGTTTCGTCTGAATCCCTTGCCTGAAGTGTCCGAGAGATTGCGATGTATGGAAGACTGGTGACCCTGCTGGTGGTAGCGGGATTATTCCTCGTCATTAGCGGGACCAGGGGTATGTCTCTAAATGTTACCAAGTAAAATAATACATGGCTTTAAAAATCATTTTCCGTTTTACAGTTGTGATCTTCCATTTCTTCCATAAAAATAGCAAAAAGCGTGCCACTTAAAGTGCAAAACTTATTCATATATTTGATACACATATCGCTTATTAAGTGCAAATCATATCAAGGTAGAACCAGGTCCGGTAAGCTATGTGTTAGGAATAACGCGGTTGCACATAGTCATGCCACGGTCTCTATCTGGATATAGAACCTAATTACTGAAGTACTTTTTTTGTTTGTTTTGTTTCTAGAATTTAATGCCAATCCAGCAAAATATCAGTCATATCATTGTTAATTGGCCTACATGAAGCAAATATAATTACATTAAGCGGATTACAATAAGCATACTGTCATCCTCTCATTCTCTCTTTTACAGTTTTGTCCTTATGGCTATGATTTAAATATATAGCCCAAGAATTTCAATTTTTTTTAAATACTTATTTACTGCATTGTGTCACGATTAAAACATTTTCAAGACTTTCCTTCTTTTATTTATGTATGCTATTTATTATTAAATTTATTATTATTTTACTG
This sequence comes from Solen grandis, assembly GCA_021229015.1. Taxonomy (NCBI): domain Eukaryota; kingdom Metazoa; phylum Mollusca; class Bivalvia; order Adapedonta; family Solenidae; genus Solen; species Solen grandis. The sequence continues at coordinate 65,207,520 of CM037777.1, forward strand.
TTTCTTTTGATAGAGAAATTAAAACAATATTTGATAATAGTAATAATAACAAACAAGAGGGCCATGATGGCCCTGGTCGCTCACCTGAGAACCAGGTATAAGTGGAAGGAAAAGAAACAGCAAATATCTTATGACATTGTTGAAAATGGACTCTGCTCTCTGCCAGCAAAAAATCGAGTGAGTACTTTAGGACAAGAAGAACTTTCAAATTTGTACTTTATACATATAAGGAAAATGGGCTTAGCCCCCTGATGGCCATGTTTTTCAACGGATCAAAATAATTTGAACAATCTTGGTAGAGAGTGACCTGAGGAACATCTGTGCCAAATAACTTTGAAATCCAGCCAGTACTTTTGGCGTACTTTTAGGTCGGTGCATATTGTTTTGTTCTGTCAGTCTGTTTGTCTGACATCTGTCTGTCACAAAACTTAACATTGACCATAACACGGAAATCCTTCCACCTACAGCCTTCAAACTTTACAGAAGCATGCACCTTGATAAGCACTACCAACCAGGTACCCTGACCCTCATCAAATGACCTTGACCCCTAAGGTCTAATTCCCTTGCGGAGCATTCGAACGTAGCACTTGATCAAAATATAAAGATAATCATTGTGACAGAAGAAATACCGTTACTCACATGGGTAAAAGCGTGGCTGAAATAAAATAATAGTTCAACTTGTAAAGTACTTAATATGTACAATCAAAATTAAATAACAAAAAAAAATTGTCAAATTTAAAGACTAAAATGGACATCCTGTTAAAGAGAAGAAAAAAAAATAGACACACCAACACTGTAAAATCAGGGGAGAGTGGAGAGATTCATTCGATCGTAGCGTTTGTT
>CM037777.1:65208462-65258462 GCA_021229015.1 Solen grandis
TGGATCGCGCCTGGTGAATGCGAAGTCCCTTGACATTCTTACACACCTTCCCGCATACACAAACTGTTGTTGCCACTTCTCCTTTCAATGTCATCTGGACAGTGCATCCTTGTGATCTCGTCCGTATCCGTTCCGAGTCCGTTTCCAATGTATCAGTCCTAATGAGCCTCTCATCCTCCCCCCCCCCCTCTCGGGAGACTCTGGGGGTATTGATCATCTTGAGTTTCTGTAGCTACTAAAGGTGTCTTCTCGCGAAGACAGTATGGTGGGGTGCTAACCCAACATACACAACTACCAGTCTGTTCCTGGTCGCCATCTGTCTCTCCAGAGTCACAGATCTTCCTCTGTTGCCAACCAGACTTTCCTGGCGGTCACTGGTTGCCCAGATGTGTAGGCAGATCTGAGGAAGAAGCTTGTGTTCCCAGATGTTGTTCAAACCAGCCTTAGACCAGACATTGTGATATGGTCGGAACTCAGCAGGAAGATCATCATGATCGAACTGACCGTACCCTGGGAAGACGCGTGCGAGGAGGCCCACGAGAGAAAAAGTGCCAAATATGCACTGTTAGCTGACTCGTGTAGGCAGAAAGGTTGGAGTGCTTGGGTTCTTCCAGTGGAAGTTGGGGCCAGAGGTTTTCCAGCACAGTATGTCTGGAGGATGTACCAGAAGATTGGCATGACAGGAACCAAGAGGAAGGCAGCTATCAAACACCTGGCTGATGCTGCAGAAAGAGCATCATGTTGGCTCTGGTTTAGAAGAGAAGAGCCATCCTGGAGACCTGACAATAGCGGGTAGTGAACAGTCACTGCCGACCCCGTCAACCTGAGGATGTAGTGGAAAAGGGGTCCAAACATCCTGTGATGGTTGAAGTCCACCTGATGACGCTTGTCATTTGCAGTCTCCAGGAGTTCATCATCATGATCGTCAGAGAACAGTCCATACTGAAGCAGCAGTGAGTACCCTACATCAGCAGTAACCTGTATGAAGAAGTTAATAATGGAAATATGTAATGATTTAAATATACACATGACACAGACAGAACATAACTTCATACATGTCAACATGAATTGTGCTTAAAACATAATGTACCGTTACAACAATATGGTACCGGAAGCACCTGCTTCCGGGTTATCGTATTCTATTATCTAACCGATTTTCCCGAGGTGGGCGTTTACCGTGCAATATGACCAACTCTTGCCGAGTCTATTTTTCAGGACTTCACCAATATTAACGAGGGAGAAATGAAAAACATGAAACTTTTTTATTATTTCTGTTAATCATCTGTGAACGAGCTGCTTTAAAAGACAGTTGTTTATTTTAAAAACATTTATGTATTTTGCAAAGCTTCGTATGTCTCTTAAAGCTGCTCGTTTACAGATGGCTGTTGACTAAGTACATGTATTTGACTTTATTACGGATGCATAATCACCCAATGCAACCATTCGTGATTGAAAAAATGGATATTTTCTCCAGCACAGGCAACAGCGTCACAACGGTGTTGACGCTATTTTTAGAATCATAAAAATGTATATTTAGAATTTTTAAATGCTTGTGCAGTCACTCTTCGAGCAACCAGCTGAACTCTTGGTCGCACAACGTGTTACATGGTAACGTAAGCACCTGCTTCAGATACGATTTCTTCGGCTTGAATTTCATTCGCGCCCATGTTACAGAATCATCCAGTGCCTTCAGGGCCCAACGTGCCTGTACAATGGACGTGGTCGTGGCTGTAAGGTCATCCATGAACCCTCTCAAAACTGGCTGGTATGATCCCGACTTCATTCTTGGTCCACGGGTCTCTCTCTCCCCTGCCTTCATGATGATGTTCATGCCCATGATAAACAGGATGGGCGATACAGTACATCCTGTCACTATCCCTTTCTCCAGGTCTTGCCATGCTGTTGTGGTGTCTCCAGCTGTGAAGCGGATTCTCATGCCGCTAAAGTACTGGCTTATCATTGTCTGGACTTGTTCTGGGACATGGTAGTGGCGAAGTGCCTCTTCAATCAACTTGTGTGGAATGCTTCCATAAGCATTGGCTAGGTCCAGCCACACCACAGTAAGGTCCCCCTTTTCAGCCTTTGCCTCGCGCATCATTTGGCTCAGTACACTGATGTGTTCAATGCAACCTGAGAATCCTGGAATGGCACCTTTCTGAGCTGATGTGTCCACATACTTGTTGCCAGTCAGGTAAGTAGTCAACCTCTTGGCCATAACAGCGAAGAAGATCTTGCACTCAACACTCAGCAAGGAGATAGTTCTGAACTGGTCTACAGTCCTGGATTCTTTCTCTTTTGGGATGAAACAACCCTCTGCTCTTTTCCAGGAATCTGGGATCATGCCTTTCTTCCAGAGTATCCTGATAAGCCCCCATAAGCGCCGTAGCAACAGTGGGCAATGCTTGTACACAGAGTAGGTTATCCCGCTTGGTCCAGGTGCCGAACCTGCTCTAGCCTTGTGCACAACCTCCTTGACTTCCTTCCAGGATGGCTCCTGCATATCGAAAGGGGTATCCGGTAAAGGCACTTCTTCTACTCTTGGGCATCTGCCTAGAGGTATGTCTCTCTCAGGATCGCTGTGCGTCTTGTGAAGATGCTGCTGGATGTCTTCCAGGGTACTTTCCATTCTCCCCGAACGCTCATCACTAAGTAGCGTGCGGGTGAACTTGAAGGGGTCTTTGACAAATTGGGCCCTTCTCTTGGCTCTGGTTTTCCTCCCAGTTCGCAAACGCTCAGCCTTCCTGAGTCTCTTCAACTTCCCTCTGATGTCCTCTCTTAACTGCTGAAGACCTATTCTCTCTGTCTCAGGTGCCTTCCGAAACCTCCGTTTCAAACTGTTCAGCTCTTTTCTGGCATTCTTGATTTCCCTCTCTCGTCTGTTCTCTCTTGATGGCTGACTACCTCCTTTCATCTGCTGAATTCCAAACCGCTCTTTACCTATGTTGTATGCCACTGTTGTTAGTATATTAATTCTTCTCTCCACTGGTCCTTGCAGAACTGAGTTCAAGATGACATCCAAATCTTCATCAAACTTCCTCCATTCTTCTTTCTCGTGTCCTTTGGGCCATAGCACGCTGTCTTTGCGTTGCGGATCTGTGGTATTCTGTTGAGATCTCCGATTCTCCTGCGCCATCTGTGACCTGTCCTGCTGAGCATCATCAACAAAGACGTCGCTAGTACTGTGGGTTTGGTCCTGACTAGCCACCTCTTCCGTCTCACCAGAAGTAACTTCTGTGCGTCGAATCTGATTTCCAGCAGAGCAACTCTTGGATCGCGCCTGGTGAATGCGAAGTCCCTTGACATTCTTACACACCTTCCCGCATACACAAACTGTTGTTGCCACTTCTCCTTTCAATGTCATCTGGACAGTGCATCCTTGTGATCTCGTCCGTATCCGTTCCGAGTCCGTTTCCAATGTATCAGTCCTAATGAGCCTCTCATCCTCCCCCCCTCTCGGGAGACTCTGGGGGTATTGATCATCTTGAGTTTCTGTAGCTACTAAAGGTGTCTTCTCGCGAAGACAGTATGGTGGGGTGCTAACCCAACATACACAACTACCAGTCTGTTCCTGGTCGCCATCTGTCTCTCCAGAGTCACAGATCTTCCTCTGTTGCCAACCAGACTTTCCTGGCGGTCACTGGTTGCCCAGATGTAGTGACTTCTTCATACAGGTTACTGCTGATGTAGAGTCCTCACTGCTGCTTCAGTATGGACTGTTCTCTGACGATCATGATGATGAACTCCTGGAGACTGCAAATGACAAGCGTCATCAGGTGGACTTCAACCATCACAGGATGTTTCGACCCCTTTTCCACTACATCCTCAGGTTGACGGGGTCGGCAGTGACTGTTCACTACCCGCTATTGTCAGGTCTCCAGGATGGCTCTTCTCTTCTAAACCAGAGCCAACATGATGCTCTTTCTGCAGCATCAGCCAGGTGTTTGATAGCTGCCTTCCTCTTGGTTCCTGTCATGCCAATCTTCTGGTACATCCTCCAGACAGACTGTGCTGGAAAACCTCTGGTCCCAACTTCCACTGGAAGAACCCAAGCACTCCAACCTTTCTGCCTACACGAGTCAGCTAACAATATTATGTTCATACAAATTATGTTTATTAAGTTTCATTTCTGACACCTTTAATGGCTTCATTGATTATACCTTTGGTCATCTAGCGGCATGATAAGTTGGTAATCCGCTTTGTCAGTTTTATGACTTTATAATGACTCCGCCCACAAAGGCGTGATTGGCATATCTGTTTATTCTGTAATTTGTTATAATAGTTGTAGATTTTGATGGTAAAAAAAGAGATTTCCAGTTTTAACCTCCGTCCTGTGCAGAAGTCTGTCAGGACCATCTAAGCGTATTTGATGTCAAATATCGTGCTTTAAATTTATACAGAATACTGTATATTACTTATTGTTTGGATATATCTGTGTTGAAATATATTTATTTAACAACACAGAGACTTGTGTATTTTATACACCCTACAAAGCGTAACTACGAAAGAAAAGTTATTACGGACTACCGGAACTTTTCTATTTTCACCGCGTTACCAATATAACACATTCCACAACTTGGCATCTACGCTAGATCCGGGAAGCGAATTCGTATGTGTTATCCGGTGAATGGAGTGCATGCACGAAGCGTGAATGTGATCAGTCATGTAACGGGACACAGAAAAACGAAATTCTCTATTCTATAATTATGTTTTATGATATAAAATAAAGGTTTAACGAGGTTCGTAACGCTATTGTTGGTAACACCCCCAACACACAGAGATTTTTTTTTACAATCACATTGGATGACCATACGTCCGCAGATGGGCATTGATATGCGTAATACACAGATATATCTAGTTAAAAATTAACATTAAATTAATTCTCAATGATCTCAGAAGATTAGTGATTAGAGCACCCGCCTCGGATCCGGGAGGTCGCGAGATTGATCTCCGGCCGCGACATACACAATCGTTATTTGTATACCTGTAATGATAGTATTTCCCCTATTACTTAGCATATAATGGTAGTCGGTTGGCCTTGGTAGGTATCAGGCAATGTGTGGTATCAATAAAAATAACGTGTTAAGTAAAAGAAGTTTGATAGGTTAAACTTATTGTTTTTCGTTGATTGAAAAAACGAAATCGGAACCAGCTGTTTAAGCTATTGGTCATATTAAAACACTTATGCTTAATTAAGCGTACTGATACCTGTTCAGAGTAAGCATTTATTGTATAGTTGTGGACACTGAGTTGAAAACAAGTTAAATTTGTACACACAGACACGTGGAGTTGTGACCATTACAGGTAGGCACACAGCAGTTACACATAGGCATATATCATTTAGACGACGAAAGCTTGTCATTAACACCAAATAATTATTTACGCAAATGCCCTTCCATACATAGTCATACAATCTGTTTTACATCATTACATGGAGGATTATCAAACCGCAAGACTGTGTGATACTGATGAAAAAAAGAAACTGAACTGAATTAGATTACTGTGTCACCTGCTGTAAGCAGAAGTCACACATATGGATCACTTTTCCGTCGTTTGTCTGTCCGTCACACTTTTTCCGCCACGCTTCAGCAGGTGACACACTTATATATATATATATATATATATATATATATATATATATATATATATGCCTTGGTTGAAAATAATGTTTAGGAGCATGGATAGATGCAAAACACATTATGTAGATTTCATATTTAATTAACGCATTTTAAATTGAAACAAGTTATCAAAACATACAAATACACACTTTTACATAATTATACAGATAGTAACACATATGCAAAATGTTGTTTTAATGTAATTTCCAGGTCCAATGCAGATTTGCATACCCTTTATCCTATGCAAGTAATTTGTAAGAAGCAATATGTAACTAATTCTAATAGGAGTAATTGTTAAAGATTCAAGACACCAACGACTAAATTAAAGAGAATACATATTAAGGAGTAAACTCTTATGGGCACTTTTCAGACCCTAAAAGCTATATATATTCTGATTCTGTATTGTCTCACTAATACAAATATAATATTTTAAGATTTACCGTCATGTAAGAAGATAAATATTTTTAAGGTGTACCGTCATGTAAGGAAGATATAATATTTTAAGATGTACCGTCATGTGAGGAAGATATAATATTTTAAGATGTACCGTCATGTAAGGAAGATATAATATTTTAAGATGTACCGTCATGTGAGGAAGATATATTATTTTAAGATGTACCGTCATGTAAGGAAGATATAATATTTTAAGATTTACCGTCACGTGAGGAAGATATAATATTTTTAGATGTACCGTCATGTAAGGAAGATATAATATTTTAAGATTTACCGTCATGTGAGGAAGATATAATATTTTAAGATGTACCGTCATGTAAGGAAGATATAATATTTTAAGATTTACCGTCATGTAAGGAAGATATAATATTTTAAGATGTACTGTCATGTAAGGAATATTGACTTGCATTAACCTACCACCATTTCGACATTCATGTTAAAAATGAAAACACCTAAGCAACAAAAAATCTAATTAAGTTCAATACATAGTCATTATTTTGTACTTTTTACCAAAGTAACTATGGATATATTTGTGTTTGAAAATAATGTGCCAAGTTACCAAGTTAAATAAAATCGTGCTCTCGTTTTCTAAGGGTTGTGTGTGTAATATACGGCTCTGTCTCTCTGTAACGTCGACAATATGGCTCAGGAAACTTGAGCTGTGTTTATATTGACAAAACTACCTAAACAGGAACCTTTTGAACAGCCATTTATTCTTTTCTAATGACATTGCATTATGTATACACGTTTAAACTCACAATACTGCTAGAAAGAAAACAACAATAGTGCAATCACTTTTCCCACAGAAACCGTGTGTCATTTAACATTGTTGCTAGCTCCTTGTTGAAGGGCGCAAATACATCGTCAAGTATTTTACGCGTTTCCGGAAGTATTTCACCAGAAGTTTCTTTCAATCTGGTCTTATAGAAATGAGGCTGTTCTGTCGCCAACTGTAATCTTTCGGGATCAGCAGGGTCTGCAACATGTTGAATGGATCACATACATGTGTAAATGAATATAGTTAAATGATAATGATCTGAATAACATTCTCCATCTGAATACATTTACTGTGTAAGTCTGTACAGTCAATGCTAATATAACTGTAATGGTAAACTTAAAAGCCTATAAATGACGGGCATTACCCTGCTTTATTAAAATGGACCCTCATTATATTTGCTGAACAAGAAAAGACGTATGTTATAAGGTTATATATGATGAATACCACGGAGCTACACTCTAGGTAATTTAAATCTCTGTGAATAAAAACATAAGAAATTGATAAACTTTTCACATTCAACAAATTAGATAAGAGAGAGATTTAATTATTTTCTATACTGCCGGTAATCACTCTGGATGGATCTAGTATTTCGCCGCAATCCAAAAATACTCCGATGAACTACACTTGCCTGTCACGTGACACATAACAAACTTTATCATAAAAATAATACATATTACTACGCACACTTTTACCAATCTAAACAGATTATATTAAACATTTTCGGCACCAGGCGATCTATCTAAATAACTCCATATTGAATGTGGGTGAAAGTTATGGGAATTCTAGTGTAAATCTAGAATAAGTGGAAAGAATATACAATATTGATTTAAATAAACGCTGATACAAAGGCAATCGTACGTCTTGTTTTATCGAAGGAGAACTAGTAGATGCGGTTTCCAGATGTTTCCCGTATATCTATATATCTATATCTTCTATATATGTCTATGTGGAACTTAACAACCAAATATCACCAAAAAAAAACAAATAATTTTTATCTACTTTAAATTTGCCCGATATAAGGAATACCGGTAAAATGTGACATCGCTTTAGAGTGTAGTAGAGAGGTTCGTGTTTTGGACTCAAGCCATTTGAACAGTCCCAGTGTAGTCCATACTCCGAGGAACCCTAAACATTTGCAATACAATCCTTTCACTGAAGTGAATCTGATGATAACACCTGTTAATCCAACTTACCTAGGTTCAAAAACTTGAAAACATTCAGTAGATTGTTTCCTATGTCTTTTGAAAAGTCTTCTGTTCTGATAATCAAGAACTGTTCCCGAGGAAAAACCCTCAACCACTCCTGTAAGTGTACAGAGTAAAAACTGCCGGATATTGGGACCTGAATATAAATAAAAGTGAAAATATAATTAAAAAAAATTGATAAAGAAATTATATTTCGCATATTTCTCACGAAAGAAAGATACTCAACAGAAAAATGTGTCGTTCAAATAATATTAATAATAATGATCATAATAAATGTGTATTGTCAGTTTAGGGTCTCTGTAAAAAAAAAACTCACATTCTCCCGAAGAAAGTATTAACATTCTCCCGAAGAAAGTATTAACTTTAGATAAAACTAGAAATAGTGGTATACGGTAATTCTTTATACGAAAAAAAAATCAAATCCAAATAAAAGGCACGATCAAGCCGTCAAAATGATTAGACGGTCTGAAAATATCAAGATGTAGACAGAGGAAACAACCTTGAAAAGAGGCTGTCCTTGTATCGAGAGGTCCTTTTAATAAGGCGAAAAAAAGTTTTTTTGTTTCCACTAACATCTCCGAAAAAATAGGGTCAGTAGGTCGGCTATTTTTTTTTTTTTTTTTAAACTTTTTCCATTTTTACCTTATTTTCTTTAGAGGAATCGACGAAAAACAGCGTAATAGCCCGAATGCTACGAAAAAAAAAAGTTAAGGGTCGGTACAAAAAAAGTAGTGTCGGTCGGTTTAGTGGAAACAAGTATCTTTTTTTTTTATATTTCGCCTAAAGCTGACCTAATACTAAAACAGCTCTCAAATGAGGATGTCCAAATATTGAGGCGGATAAATCTTACAAACCCTGAATAATTTCATGACATCCCTTGAGTAGAGACACGCTTTGATGGTCAAACTCTGGGAACATGCTTTCAATGTTGAGAGCGTTACGATGACATCGTGGTGAAACGTCGTGGAGTTGACGCCGAAATTACAGTGAAGGTAATTACTGAAAAGTCTGGTTCAAGAAAAATACACTGGTTAGAATTCAAAATCATACTAAAAACAGTGTAATATTAAGATCAACTGAAAAATGAAAAAAAGCTGATTAAAATAAAATGATAATAATAACTATTTACAATACTTGAAAATAAAACCATGTGCATGGACATCAGTTAAAATATGATCATGTTTATCATAGTATCTTCTTGCCCCCTGAAAGGCTTTTTTTCATTTTTATTTTCAAATATCAAATTTTGGGTACTTCAAAAGCATAATTTTTAATTGAAATTGAATTATGCCGATCGCGTTCTTAAGGGAATTTCGTGTGTATGTTTATTCGTGGATATATGACACGTGAGGTCTAAACAAAAAAAGAAAACAAATGTGTGTAAGTGTGTGTGTGTGTGTGTGTGGGGGGTGATATTCCTCGAAATTGACAAAAATTAGTGCCCCATGAAAAAAACAAAAACAAAAAAAAACAGTAGTTGTATGAAATTATAATTTTTTTAAAATAAAAATTACAATTTGATAAGTCATCAGATTCAACTGGAGTTGGCCTACTGATTCTTTTCCTATAATGCCCCCTCCCCGATCCTGTTTTGTTTACTCGCTATAAACATGGAAAAAAGTGACGTCACCTTTCCACGGGGTCTCTCAGCAATAAGATTAGCTTGACAACCGGGTTCAAATGCTTGACGAGGTGGGGTGTGATCACATTGGGTGTGGTTTCTGACGGGTCATTTTGGGGAATAAGCCTCCAGGAGGTGTGGTCCCAAAAGTCCATCGGGTCACCATGACCTTGACGTAAAAAAAAAATCAGATATTTAGAGAAAAATATTTCACGTGTCTCTCCGACAATACGATCGAGACATCTGTGCACATTTAATCATTTGAAAGGATATATATAATATATAAAGAATGATATGATCTGGTTTGCTGTCGAACTTGTCCGATATTCAACGAAAAAGAGATATTGAAGAGCAATAACCTGGCTTGCTGTCTACCTTGTAAAAATTTTCAATCGATTAAAAACGATTAAAAGTGGCATTGAATGACAATAAATCAATCATCTGGAAGAAAAAAAAAATCGACAATTAAACCAGACGCAGTTGAATATCAGACAAACTTTTGAAAACTTTAAAGTCGATAAAGGAGCATTGGAGTAGAATAACTGAAGAGTGTTTCACTTTGGCCTGTTGTCTTAAATCGATAAAATAGTACTGGTGGCACTTAGGTCGAGAGTGAATCGATTTCGGCTAGTTCTCTATCTTGTCCGAATTGTGGTCGATGAAAGGACACCTGGGTCAATAACGCAAGAATTATATGATTTAGCTTGCTGTCGAATTTGTCCGAATTTTAGATGATAAAAGGACACTGAGGAGTAATAACACAGGACTCTTATGATCTAGCATGCTGTCGAACTTGCTGTCGATTTTAAAATTCTATTGACTTTCTCGTTCTAATCAGAACTGTGACGAGGACATTTTCATGCAGATACAAGCTATTCTTGAACTACGCACCTGTGACTAAGGGATGGTATGAAGACATGTTCCCCATTGTCCTGGTGACGCTGTTTATTGTTGCTGCGTCAAATGTATCAAGGAATTCCAAGAATGACATTTTTGGTGTCCTCACTCGATGGAAATTGGCTGAAATTTAATGCAGTCGAATCACACACATTGTCTTGTTTATTCTTAAATAAGAACGTTTATGTAAGAGAAATTTGGCATAATGTTCACGTTTTGGAAGTTACTGTATATGTTTAATATCATACACACAGCGTGACTTGTAGACATTTAAATTCTTCGACCATATTTCCTACTCAAAGATGAAATATGCACTGCATACTTATATCGCAATAGAAATTGTGTACTCTGGTTGACGTTAATTTAATGCAGAAATATGTAGTGTATAAGATACAGTACTGAACTGCAAAAACCATCAATATCATCAGCCGGGCACCGTCCTTCAATGAGTGTTTCAACCCATTAGTCCCGGTACACTCTCCAGGCGGGCGGGTCAGCAGTGGTGATCAGCCAGTACGTGCCGGTGGTTGGTTTCCAGCTCTTCTCCTCTCTCTTAAGCCACAGCCAGTTGGCTGGGTGCACGTTCAGCTGAGAGACTGAGCCTTTCGACTGCTCTCTTTCTCTGCTCCTGAGATGCCCATGGCACAGAAGACTTTCTACAGCGACTGTGCTTGGAAACCTCTTGCTCCAATTTCTACTGGTATGAAGGCATGTTCTCCACCCCTTCTCTCTGCACTGTCCCTGTAGCTCGGCGTTTCAATACATTCGATAAACAGATGCATATCATATTGCTTTTACAATTATCAAAACAAGAAAGATTATTATAACTCACCAGATCCATATCTTTTCCACGTCCAGTACCACGTTTCTTTGCCAAGTATGCCCTTATTTGGAACTATATCTTGATGGTAAAGCATTCTCTTGAACAAGTCAGTGGTGCCAGTTTTGCAAACACCAATGATGTAGAAGTGTGGGAGGCAGAACAATTCTTCTTTATTATACCAACACGGATTCCGGAAATCTTTCAAAAAAGCTGGTCTTTTCTGTAATTGTTTATATAATTATATATTTGTCATAAGTGTGTAAATATTGCATGTGCGGTATCTTTAAAATAATGCTGGGACGCTCGTGTCATGAAAATCTATCTATAATGCTAAGAAGTTGCTTCGAATGAACACTTAGGTCACAGTTTTGTTATTCAAGGGCAATAACTTTTTGTTTCACAAAAGTGACCCTGACCAAACTGCCTTACGGTAATACAGATTACCTTCATCAAATTGAAACAGGCCCCATGTAATACTGTAATGCAATATATGTTCAAATCTGAATTTCAATCTCAGATTCTTATTGAAACTTCTGGGCATAGTATGAGTCTGATTATGAAACCCTTGCTTAGGTGTCATTTCTCTTTTCGAAAACACGAGACTAGATATCTAAAAGACCACCAATTTAAGGGCTTTCGATCGGGAATACAATTTGAATCCCCCATCCAGTGACAGATTTCAGGTGAGACATGAAAAAAAGGATATCTGATTTTTTTTCTTTGTTTTGATTTGGACAAACAATCGAACGGTAATTCGCAGTGCTCACCATACATAAAATATCTTCAACCCTGTTCTTTTTGAAGTACAATTCGGCCCATGGTCTAAAGGTGAGCCTTGTAGCCGGAGCCCAAGCTTCGTTATCCTCCTGTCAGTGTTTGGAACTGTTGCATTAGAGTTCATAACGTGTGTCATCCAGTCACGTGGTCCTTCACTCGCTGCTCTCACGTGGTTGCTAGGTACGTAACTATAGTAACTGGTGATCATTAGGTACTGGGAGAGCACGACCTTTTTGCTGAACATAAACGCTGCGAATATGCCCAGGCATCCACAGTAGAATATGATAACAGCCAGGAATCGTCTGTTGAAGGGTACCTGATGAAAATACGACATTTAGATATAAAAATGTCTAGAGTTGAACCTATGTATACCAGCCATCTGTACTGTCCTTAGAAATGAAAAGCTATTTTAGAAGTCACGCTAAATTGTGGCCATTCAGAAGTTCGATCTTCTAATTCAGATAGAATACAATAGAAGCTTACACTCGCTTCGGCAGAAATGTCTTGGTACCTTCTATCTGCTCGAACCCCGGCCTAGCGCTGAGTACTAGATGGGGTATTTGATGTGTTCCTTTGGGTACGCTTCCTAGCTGTCTAATGCAAGACAAAATAAAGCCAAAGGTTTTTTATCAAACACGGATTGAACAGTCTATATCTGCAGTTATCAAACGGACAAGGATTTAACACTGAGGGTATCCTCAAGATGATCAGTAGTTATCAAAATAAAATAATTTTCTACTCTCCCTCCTTAATATTGGTGAAGTCTTTGTATCCTGAAAAATAAACTCGGTAAGTGTAAGTCACATTGCACGGAAAAAAACGCCATTTTTTATGAACGCAGCTGCGGCAAAATCGGTTAAATCCCCGAAGCAACCACGTGATACATTCCACAACATGGCATGTTCAACACACTGTGTTTAGGTCTTTGGCCCAAGTATGCCTGTGCATTTTGTTAGCACCATATCATAACAGAGGTGTTTGATTTGTGATCTGTTATGTTTTTGTCATTCCTTTGAAATGTGTTTAATTCTGTAAAGCAGTTCGCAAATAAACAACAGAAAACAACAACAATAAAAGACAACAACAACAATTGAAAATTTTCATTTTACTTCAAAATTAAAAACACAAACCTTTAAATATGTAACAGCAATGTGTCCTTTTTTATTTAATTTTCTACTTTTGTGCGTTTAACCTCGTTTATTTGATTTTATTTGAATTATTTAACGCCATTTTATGCCACAAATGGCTAACAGATGGCCAGTTCACATAACAACCCTTTCCCGGGATTCTGACAGTACTGAAACTTTAGCGCGTATCTCTGTAGTTAACTAAGTGCAGCGATAGAAGACGAAGGACCATCAGAAAGAAATTGTAAATCATTCATCACGGAGACCGTGCCCGACCCCAGTGGGGATCGAACCAACAACCTCCGGCTTCACAGCAAAGCGCCACCAAAGCCGGTTTATTCATGTGAAACCCATGACCCCTATCCTGTGGCTAGACACTGGGACATGATATAACTCATATCTATTCAGATGAATCCCAACAGTAAAAAAAAACAACATTCCCGCGATTTCGCAGGACTTTTTCTAGTCACACACATATATATATAACTCCAATAGTGCACTAGATATACTTCAAGTATAAAATTTGTTTATTTATTGGGTTTGACATTCCACTGTCAGGCAGAATTTCAGTCATTTGGAGACTGTGTATTATTGAGACAGAAAGACCGTTTTCGCACTGCAGTCACAAGTCACATTACCAACCAGTCCTCTTCTATGCTGAGCACCAAGCATGGAATCGAACCCAGGACCCCCAGATTCCGGGGCGAACGCTCTAATCACTCGGCCACCTGGACCGGTAAATATCAAATTACATGTAAACAGTACCAACTACAGGAGTATTTTTCATTTTTTAAATGTATATAACAGAAGCGGAAAAGGTGGTCTTCCACCGGTGAGCAGCATCTGCAAGCATGGCGATGCTCGAATTTCATAAAGCATGCTATCCTTATAAACAGAACAATGGAATGCAACGAAGCACATTATCATGAAGCAGAATGTCATTGTCACTTCACATAAGGCACTTGTCAAAATGTATATATCGACATGCGCACAAGGCTCCACCAAAAAAAAAAAAACAAAAAAAAAACATGGTCATCAAACAAAATTACATAGTCACCAAACATAATACAATTTCCATAGAATAAATCGCACGTGTATCATATAGGGTCTTTGGGCTTTTAATCAATGTTATATTAATGAAATGCAAAAAAAAAAAAAGCATTTATTTTCTGAATTTTCTGAATGATAAATCGTATGTCTGTTATATATGAATCACTATTAATACCTGCCTCACTGCGGTATCTCGCCTGAGACAGGCAATCTGATACCATACCTAGTTACCCTGGAGAGATAGAGAGAGTTACCCTGGAGAGATAGAGAGATAGAGAGAGTTACCCTGGAGAGATAGAGAGATAGAGAGAGTTACCCTGGAGAGATAGAGAGAGTTGTTTTGTTATCAGTATCAACAATCCCGGTCATGATCGAACACACGCCCTCCGGGGTGCGGGGTTTAAGGTCTGACCACTTGGCCGCCGTGACCGGTAGTATTTGCTATATGTTATGTATAACCGACACATTTCTTAAATAAATGAACTATTCTGTTTAAGCTATTATTTATAGGTAGTCAATCTTTTCAGCAATAAGCAGATCTTTATTACATTAAATCATGTATATAAATATTTGATCAATAAGATGTCAAACTTTGAAAGAATACTTCTTCGTTGACACACATTATATATAAGACATCAATCTGTATTTAATGACCTGGGGTATCATTGTTGACTGACAGCTGACAAATACCATGTGCTCTTAAATGCCCTTAAACCAAATTGTATGCATTCCTTGATTCTCTTATCGATCTTGTAATTACAATATTCTAGATAGATATTCATCATTCATTAGAATGATAAAAAACAGACGACAACGAATTATATCTTAATACAATTCATTTGCTTATAGAAATAATAGAATCAAACATGTACGCAAACTTGTTTCTTCTCTCGCACAGTTTACCATAGCACGAACATTAGTAAAGATGGTGATATTATGCATTCTCCATACACATTTAGTTTTCATGTCTTAACGTTTCAGCGGGTTACAGCTGATTTTGATTTTGGAAAAAACATTTTTTTTTAATTTCTCATTTATTTTAATTAGAATGATAGAAGACAGGCCAAATCATCAAAAGTATATTTGCCAAATTTTGAAGGTACAAAAATTCACATTTTAGTGTTTTTATGAAAATTTGGCTAAAATTTCAATAAAAAGCAGTTTTAGTTAAAAAAACAAATCTGTCCGTTGAAATTATTTTATTTAGAAAAATATATATATAAATTCACAGCTTTTGGATAGTTTTTGTATACATTTTGGTCCGGGCACAAATGAGATTTTATGCCCGTTTTATATTTTCAATGCATATTTGACAGTATTTTTATCTGTAACTTATAGAATACATTATAAGTTATAAATGGTGATAAAAATATTTTAAAAATATAATTTTAATATGCTGTTACAGTATTTAGAGACGAAATCTTTCTTATTCTTTAATGCCATGTTTTATCAACAAATTTTAGCAAATACTGATGTTCTACCATAAGCTTGATCTCTAAACAAGGTGCCCCTATTTTTAATTCATATATCTTTTAGTTAAAGCCTAAAGTATTTTATGCATTTTTTTTTGAAAAATCTGTCCGTTAGAAAAACCCGCTGAAACGCTTTAACATAAAGTAATGATTATTGTTTAGGGCTCAAAATCAGTGGAGTCAATTTAAATTTTTCTATTTCTGCATCTTCCACAAAACAACAACAACAAAAACGAACAAATTATGGTGGAAAGAGAGAAATTACATTTTTTCTAAAATGTTTACTATGAAATTATCAAATATAGTTTTATTCAAGTCTAGTAATCCACTCAGTACATAACATGATAAATTTTATTCGATGTGGTAAAAAAACATATTTCCATATGCAGCAATAAAATACTTCAAATTTTAAATCACATGCAGTATCCTCATAAAGATTCAGTATCAATAAATAACACATATTTAGCTATGAGTATGTAAGAAATATGAAAGTTACAGCTGGAAAAATCATTAAAATGTTAGCATTTTTTCACATACGCACACATATTATATAACTATGATTAAATGTATTGTTAACTAGTACCAATATTTTGCTTAATACTTCACAAAATTGTATTTTAAAAACTAAATTTGACGTCAGTAATGTATACTGTTCGTCTGTCTAAGAAATAAATTACCTTCATTTCCGGACCCACCCGTATAGTCCCAGAGTTCTATCTTGCCAATCACAGTGCTCGAGTAAAACGAATGCACCAGCCCAGGTTACTTGCTTATTGGGTGACGTCATACGGTTTTGAAGGATGTCATCGATTTGACTTTGCGTGGGGCAGCTGGAGTGATTAGATACCTGGCTTATTGCTCATAATGTCAAACTGAATGGTATGCATAGATCTGACTAATCACAACTGTATTTGCTTTGTTATTTTCTGAGCGAATTAAGAAACATGGCAGGGAATCAAGTGACTTTTGAAATGACTTCCGGTTTCTGAAAAACAAGGGTGTTTTTTTTTTCGGGCTCTGATTAAAAATGTGATTATTCGTCTTTATTAGTCCCCTACCGGTGTTCACACCGGAGGGGACTATAGGTTTCCCCTCCGTCTGTCCGTCCGTCTGTCCGTCCGCCTGTCTGTCCGCTCAAATCTGGATCCCGCGATAACTTAATAACTAAGCAAGCTAACTTGATGAAACTTGGTATATGACTAGATGGCAATGTGTAGATTATGCACGTCATTTTATTTTTGTTCTTCGACTAAAATTGTGGTTGCTATGGTAACGGAAATAGTGAAAATATGGCAAAAAATGGGATTGATTACCATATTGAGTCAAGGTGGAGCCGGTAGGGGACTTTATGTGTTGCATACAACACCAGTTACTTGTTTCAATTGTTTCTTGACGTAAATGTGCCAAGGATGTTATAAATGAAGCAATTATTCATTGGAAAAGATGCGTCTGTGAACACTGAGAAAAAGTACGCGGTAATATTTTTTTTTTCTGAGTGTTATGACAAAGCGGCAATCGACGGAAGAGACAAAAGTCCTCCCCGAACCAAACACAGCGAGTTAAAAAATACCGATTTGGTGCGGTACCTGAGGAGGAAGGTGGAGGAAGTGATAGTGAGGCACCACTGTACTTTGAAGCGGTAGGTGGACAAGATTCTGATTTTGAATCATCTACAGAACAAGACATTATTACCCCTACCCCACCCACTGAATTTCAAAACAAAAACGATATTGATACCCCCATCACTCAAGCAGAAATGTCCGAATCTTCAAAGCTTCCAGAAATTAATGTGCTCGAACTAGCCAGATCAATTGCCCCCTTGATTTTAGATGAGCTCAAACAATCGCTCATCAATGAAATAAAAAAGGAATTGAAAGCAGTGGTAATTGCTGAGACATCAAAATTGCAGGATGAGGTTCATTCCCTAAAAGCTGCTAACACTCAATTAAAACAATCTCAAATGATCTAGACGAACTAGAACAATATGGCCGAAGAATGTGTCTTGACATATCTGGAATTGTAGGTGATTCTAGTTCAGAAAATGTATCAGCTAAAATATTGGATCTTACATCGAAGGCTGGCATAGCCCTCACCCCCGGTGACATAGACAGGTGTCACAGGAAGGGTCGTCCAAAAAACAATGTGAACCGGAAGGTGATTATTAAGTTCACCAACTCCGCAGCACGACAAGCAGTTTACAAAAATCGTAAACATCTCGGTCACGGTATATATGTTCAAGAAAACCTGACAAAATATCGCGAGGGTCTTAGTTATGAGGCCCGTCAACTGGTACGTTCAAAACGTTGCACAAAGACCTGGGTTTCTGGATGCAGAGTATATGTTTCAGTGCCAGGCGTCTCAACTCCTGTATCTATAAACTCTATGAGTGACATAGAATCTCTCAAAAATCCGGCATAGTACAACATTTGACAGCTGTCAAACTGATTGTTTGTAAACAAACACTACGCCCAGTGTAGCCGCTTAAACCATTTTCCACTATTAATTCATGAAAGAAACCAGGCAGTTAAAAATCAACAAGCAGAAAAAAATCCTTTTCAAATAAAGTTATATAATGACCCTTTGTCTGTATTACTTAGACCTTATATCACCATTTTCATAACAAAAATACAATTTTTGGCGTGCGTGTTACCCGCAAAATAATTGTCAAAATTGAAAAAGCCGGTCGAATTTTTGAGTGTTTTAGAAAACTGTTGACATAAAGACAAACAATAAGGTAAAGCCGATAACAATATTCTATTCCGCGTAGACTGCGGCATATCTTTTACGTAAGTATGAATGATATAATATAAAATTACCTGAAAAATCAGTCTGAATGGAGGTTTTCATTCGGCCATATTGTCAGTACGCGTTACCACAAAAGTCACGTGATTCCCTGTCGTGTAAGAAAGAAGTAAAGTGAAGGGAGATAGAAGAAGTTATTTCATTTTTAGAAATAATGAACCCATTTTTCTTCCAGTCCCACTTAGAGATTGGATGGTTCACGTTTTCCGTTTCATTTTCCGTAAAGAAACGCCTTGATAAATCTCAAATACAATACATATATGCACAAGACATATATGCTAGAATCATTTCTTACGAAATATTTGGTGCCGCGCTTGGAGATTAAAGACCACTGCCAAGAACGATAAAGTAAAACAATATATACTCTCATTATTTGTATGAAATATTTTCATTTGAATTTATTATATACTTATTTAATCATTTTGAATGTAATTTAGATGAAATAAAACTTACTGATATGAATAACTCGAAATTAAAATCAAAAGTAGAAAATAAAAATTACTCGTCAATCCACATGCCAAATAAATTTGTGACAGCAGTGGTTACTGTTTTAACAAGGGAAGTAACTGCTGCTGAGAGATTAATTGAAACCACGAGGTTAACGGTTTACCACTCGTGGGCTTGAGCGTGCAGTCAGTTTCTTTGTGTAAGAAGGTAGACGGGTAGGTAGGTTACTTGACTTGCCATTGAGCGAGATACAATCTCAGAAATGCTGTTCAACTGTTTCTAGATAGGTCAAATTTGTATAAAAGAACACACTGAACATACACATCGTCTTCTCACCGCTGTACATAGTTATTTACAAGATGCATGCTAAAGTTTCAGTACTGTCAGAGTCCTGGGAAAACTGGCAACACAATGAATAAAAACTTTTATAAAGTAGGAATGAAATAATTTAAAATTTCCGGCCATCTGTTAACTTTGGTGGAATAAAATGGTGTTAAATAAAATAATAAAAAAAAAAAACCAAGTTAAACACACAAATAGAAAGACATTAAAATTTAACAAGAAATATCTTTAAAAAAGATATTTGGCGTAACTAAATAATTGTCAATTATAACATTGTAAAACAGATTAAAGCTATTATAAAGTTGGAAACGTTAGCAAAAATGTTTATAATACGAAGATTATGGGAGGTATTGTGAAGACTATATAACAGAACGGATTTAATTTACAAACTAAACAAACAACTAATCTACCAACTCCCATTAAATATTGTGCACTTACTGAATTTTTAAAGTAAAGACAATTCATATGTAACCAAGCTAAACTGGAGGATCATGAATTATTGTTTCCAGATCCGCACAATAAACTGCACAACTCCTCTGCAGTAGTTACCTCCCCTGACTGAAGGCCGAGTCCACTTTTGCAAATTGGTGAAAAATGTAAAAATAGACATACGCCTGCTTCTTATTTAGTTGTTTCAGAGATGTGAATTAAAACCGTTATTGTACTCCGTGGTTGTTTTAAATCATATTGCCAAAACCGCATTCCTAAATTGAAAAGGAAGTGTTAATTTTCATTACTGTGTTACCTTTCATGTTTAAACTGAAAAAGAAACCTTTTATATCAAGTAGATATACTGTATACAGCCATTTTAAGTTAGAATATCCTAAATATCCTAAAATAGATTATACAAGCCATTGATAGCATTACATTACTCTGGCTTCATTTGCATACCAATATTTGATTTGTTCAAGAAGTAGGTCGAATTCAATTTTATACAGCTATGCCGAAAAAGAAACACATGTTTAAAGGTGTGTGTTTATAATTTCGCCGGAGAGGATAATAGTTGCAGCATTGGAATATAATGCAGAATGCACTATTAATGAAAACATCATATCGCTGTGTACAATAATACTTTTATTGCTACCTGCATAGCTGAATTAACACATTCAAAAGGAATGACAATCGAAAAAAAAAAAAAAAACGATCATAAATCTAAGACTTATGATAAAGTGCTAACAAAATGCACAGGTTAAACTTGGGTTGTATAATCCGATGCCCGTTATTGTTGTGGCAATATTAACATCGAATCAGGTACGAATGACGCGAAGAGCCCCACTTTATACTGCCCACAGCTATAAAGTTGTCTCAGTCCATTGCCATATACCATACATTTCACATATATCATACATTTCACATATACCATACATTTCACATATACCATACATTTCACATATATCATACATTTCACATATATCATACATTTCACATATATCATACATTACACATATACCATACATTTCACATATACTATACATTTCACATATACCATACATTTCACATATACCATACATTACACATATACCATACATTTCACATATACCATACATTTCACATATATCATACATTACACATATACCATACATTTCACATACACCATGCATTACACATATACCATACATTTCACATATACCATACATTACACATATACCATACATTTCACATATACCAAACATTTCACATATACCATACATTACACATATACCATACATTTCACATATATCATACATTATACCATACATTATTCATATACCATACATTTCACATATACCATATATTATACCATACATTTCATATATACAATACATTTCACATATACCATACATTTCACATATACCATACATTTCACATATACCATACATTTCACATATACCATACATTTCACATATACCATACATTACACATATACCATACATTATACCATACATTTCACATATACCATACATTTCACACATACAATACATTTCACATATACCATACATTTCACATATACCATACATTACACATATACCATACATTTCACATATACCATACATTTCACATATACCATACATTTCACATATACCATACATTATACCATACATTTCACATATACCTTACATTTCACATATACCATACATTACACATATACCATACATTTCACATATACCATACATTTCACATATACCATACATTTCACGTGTACCTTATACTGTCTGAATATGTGAACATCGTGGCTTATACGCATGCCAGACAACAGTGTCTTCTTCTTCCGAGCATTTGTATGAACGCCACATAGTATAAATTGGAAAGATAAATTGTTTATTCTTAAATATAAATAATAGGACCCGTGTGGTTTAAATGGGGACACAAAACAGATTTCGTTGTTCTTTAACACACTTTTAAAGTGTCTGCGAGGCTAGTAGATGTTCCACCAGAGGGGTAAACGTATTTTGAACAATGATAAACCAAACGGTGTTACCCAGAAATGTTACTGTTTTAAGATTTATCCAATTTCGATAGATTCACCACAAATTCTCGCAAACAGTGCAATTTTATTTATTTTTAAACACAAATAAGGCAACTACTGAATAGTTACTGAATAACCATGATACTGTTGGGAACTCTTAGTGTTGTTTCGTAACGGCGCGAAATTCGACTCACAAATCAGCCCGTTATCATTTAGTAATATAGATGCGATTTTTCAAAATGGTTACCCAGAGACTGAGTACTAATCATTAATGTATTAACTTGCTTATAACTACATGTACATGTATAATATCCTGATAATTTCTTTTGGTCACAATTATGCTGTCATATGAATTTCTGTATTATATACAAAATGTATCATTTTGCCGGGCTATATATTGCGAAACGTTTGCTCATTTTCTATCTAATGCAGACATTTAATCATATCTAACCACATTTAACCGTATCATCATTTTTTTTTTCAGACTCGTGTTTCTACTACACAAGCAAGTTTGAAATAAAATCGAAAATTAAAATTCGTATATACATTATCGCACAAAAAATGAAAGCAGACCCATCTTCTTAGGAATAAAAGTAGTCTGGGTTTCGTCGGCCATAGTAGAGATTTTCAACCTTTGATCGGATACTCTCGGTTCTTATCGAGACAGCCAATCATGATAAAACGAGATCAGCACCGTAAAATTACCGTAAAATAACTTCAACCGCTCTTGGGGTAATATATGCCAAGATCAAAACTGTTTTCCTACATACAAACTTAGCAACAAAAAATTGTACGGGAGGAAACTATATCGTAGCTAATTATATTTTAATACACTTAATTATCTCCCTTACACACACACACACACACACACACACACATATAAAAGCAAGTTGCTCAAAATTAGAGTCAGTCTCGTTCTCGACTTAACCAATCGCACCTGTATATTTTCAGCTACATATATATTTTCTCCCTACTTGTAGTACAATCTACAAGGTCTGGAGCGAAACTATTCCGTATTGCGATAACAAATTTGTGAAATCAAAATAAAACATATTCATGTACTGCTCTATAGATCCGCGGTTATGGTGGAAAAGAACATCCGCTCAAACCTTAAGGGTCTAGATTACAGTTTATTTATGAAAAGTACATAATTTTTATCTTCTTTCTTACACTTTACATGCATCCTTCTTACAAGTGTATGTTTTACGATGCTAATTTTGTGTTTCTTTCTTCCACATCTTAAATGCTTATTTAATAGTATATATTTGTGTTGATTACTTCTATGTTGACATTATTGTTTCATTACTCTTACATCTTTATCCTCATGAATGCTGGATACTCAATAGTCTCATTTATCGATAACTTGCATGTAGTTTTACCCATGCGTCTTTTTGACCTTTAATTAAAAAGCTACACCCTTCTTGTTCATGTATAGTCTGTTAATAAAATACGTAAAGACTTTCGTGATAATAACCTACGTATGGTTGACAGCAGTAAGACCAACCAAGTACTATGACACCAGATGACGCTTTAGTTTCTTACGGTGTTTTTTTTTCTTACGAACATGCGTATTTCGAATCGAGTCAATGGATTAAATATAGAGGGGATAAACCATTTAGGGGCATGGCGCAGACCGGAGACCGTCGTTAAGTGTATGCAATATTTTTATAGCTTGGTTATCAATAATCGTAGACTAGTTGAAACCTTCATTTTAGAACCGGGTATATTCATATCAAAACGTATTATCACAATGAATATCATCACATTGAAGTCAAGTTTATCAATTAAATAAAAATCTTAACTATGATCTTCATGTGAAATCGGGTCGAAAAAAAGGTTTTCCATAACTATGTACATGTACTCGTATTTATGCATTTCGGGGCGCGGTTTCCATGTGTCTTTTTTAACTATTCGTCTTACGATTGGAATAAGGTCGCTAGTCATCGTCAGGTTAAATATCTAGAAATAATCTATAAAGGATGCGAAGATTTGTTAATTGAAATATTTTTTTCTTTCCTACCTGAAAGGAAGAGTCCAGTGTTGTCATTAATAATAGTAGTTCAGAATCGCGGTCTGTTACAACGGGAGTTCCACAGGGTTCTGTGTTTGGTCCAGTAATATTTTTGATGCATATCAATGATCTACCGCTATATATTAATGATTATTCGGATTACACAACAATGCATAAGCTTGGCAGGCACTTAGATGTTAACAAACACAAACTGCAATAAGCAAACCATGCAGTTTTGAACTAGTAAATTATCTCCTTTTTTTTTGGGGGGGGGGGGGGGGGGGGCTAAAAAACAGATGTTTTTATGAATTTCAAAAAATAATAGTGATATCATTATTTTATTTATCGACTCTACGGAACAATTCAGCTGGGGGTTTCCGACGATGTGTTCCAGCATGGTAATTCGAAAGTTTACAATATCTGTGTGAAAAAAATGATAATGACATGACAGATTATACGGCTTCTGAATATACATGTACATTGAGTCATCTTCCCCTTTCTTCTCCTGTATTCGTATTATTATATCGACGCTTTCAAAGGAATCCCATTTGCGTTCGTAACTCACTCAAATCCGTGTTTTGGCAACATCCAACTGCGGCAAATATATGTTATGTATCATTTCATAATTAAATAATCTCTTTTTGCTAGTGAATGTTATGGAATCACACCCTTGTACCTCTCTGCACTCAATGTTATATAAAGAATGAAAAAACAACAAAAACAATGTTATAATAAAGAGGTAATTAGAAAGGGGGGATTAGTAAGGGGACAAGAAATGTAATGCTGCACACAGTCTGTTATGTAACAATTCAGTACACACATATCTGTTTATATTTTGCCATAAAATGAATGTGTTATAAGTATAATCATTTTAACATTTGAATTAGACAAAATTCAGTATATTCGTTAATAACAATACGATAACACAAATTTATCGGTGACCAAGGCGATCGGGGTCGACTGTTAAAAATGAAGTTTATCATGTCACATGTCCACGGTGTGATATTGTAGCATGACACAACACCTATGAATGGTCAACATTGACTTAGGTATCTACACAGACAGAAGAATGACTTTTATAATAAAGTGCAAAATACGGAATAAAGCAAAACCGTTTATTAGCTCATCTATTCGTCGAATAGAGAGAGCTTTTCTACTTAACTGAGCGTCGTCATCGGCGTAATGTTTATTCGCACCACCCCGCTTTCTTACTGATCCCTTTAAGATATTGGGGCCTCCGTGGCCGAGAGGGTAAAGTCGCTGACTTTAACACTCACTCAGCCCCTAACCGCGTGGGTTCGAACCTGGCAGGGTCATTTGAATTTTCATGTGAGGATGCCTTCCAGCTGGCTTGCGGTAGGTCGGTGGTTCTACCCGCATGCCTCCGTGCATTTGGGTCTTCCTCCACCTGTAATTAACTTGACGCCAAAACAGGTATTTCTCCGCCCCGAATGTTTGTCGGAGGTTGTTGAACTAAGGTAACTATTGAAAGCAAGATTCACGTGCATTTGTTTGTCGGAGGATTGTACAGCTTTTCACTGGTTAAACCGATATGCATATTCATTTCGGGGCGTTTTGGCGTCATGTTAATTAGCTGGACGTCGCTATATGACTGAAATACTGTCGAAGCGACGGTAAACTCAAATAGTCAAGTCAAGTATTTAAGGTATTGCTTTGAATCTTGGAATACATACTTGTCTATGACCATCACCTTCACTTGTAAGAAAAAGTACATTTCTCAGTTATGGATTGGACCAAATTATGCCCCTTCTATGTTTATCGTTTCGTACTGAGTCACTTTTTCATTGAACCATTTGATATTGCTTTGAAATTTGGGATACATGCTTCTTGCCCTTGTTTACTTTTGATAATTTCGCCTTTACTCCATTTTTTATTGACAAGCTCTAAAATAGTCGAGCGCGCTGTCTTACGGACAGCTCATGTTCTTCTATTAGCCGTTTTACAAGTTGTTATATTCAATTTATAAAGATGTCCTATAAGTTATCCCTTTCTATGAGGTTTTAACAGCCTACACTGGTAGGAAGTTCGTACATAGACTACATCTATCAAATTTAAATACACCCTCCTGTACCAATTATATAAAATTCCTGAAATGGTTTCAGTTCTTTGAACTTAAGAACAGAACTGGAGGCCTTAGGCGTTCTAAATATACCACGACGATGTTAAAAATAGCCGAAATTCCAAACTTTACATAGATCAGCTATCAATCTAAAAAGATAATTTCGAATAAATTTAGTCATAACTAAACGCTATCCCAGTGGGTGTGTCAATATCCTTGTTTCACGGAATAGCATCTCCCTTTGACCCTAGATACTTTTATCAGTGGAACAATTTTATTAGAATCATAAAACATGGTATCTTTTATACCGTATCTCAAACGGCATGCTCAGAATATCGTAAATCTTTTACAATTATCCAGGCGGTATTTTGTGCTAAGTTTTAACGCCCCAAGGATACGTTTACAATTCTTCAACGTCTGGTATGGGTCCGAGGCATTTTTCGATTCCTCTGTGTTTTTAATTTGTCTTGTCTTGAATCAACCTTAGTTACTTTTCCTCTAATTTTTACCAGTTTTAAATGAACATACATTGCACTAGGCGTATGCTTAGTATGCTAAACTGTATGCAACCGGTCGCGTTCAGTTAGCTACGGAGGTGTCTTAGGACCATATACCACGCTGTTCACGTGCACCTTATGCTGTACTTATCATGGTTTATGACACTGAGATATCTTCATAAATGACTGTAGGCGGACGGTTACAAATGGTTCGATATACTTAACGCATACCAGTTTTGAATTTCAAGCGATATCCCCAAAGAAAAAGATGTTGCTTACATTCTTTTCATTAAATGTATCAAGTAAAAATTTCCCTAAATTAAAATTCACATATTCGATTTCGCTTCCATAATGTTATTTTGAAGGAACTGCTGGTTTATCCCAGTCTGAGGACAGTGACATGTGTGTACATTTTGTACGAATACAGTTATGTACTCTTTATTACAAATCTTCAACAGTGTGTGTGGAGGGAAAATCTTAACCTAGAGGGGAATATAAACGTTTAGGTTAAACACTTGTAAAACAGTTAAATGCTTTGTATCATCTTTTCTTCTAGAAATAATATTTTATCTTAAAACAATAAAAATGAGTAGGAAAAAGAATAACTTAATAAGATCAATAGTGTGCTGTTATCGTTTGTCAAAATGTTTTGCTAATTTTAAAAAATCCAAATGTTTATTGCCCTTTATGCCTCTTGTCAAAGCTATGTCGGGGGAAAACGATAACATCCCCTTACTTATAGCAACAGATTTAAGTATATGTTCTATCATAATCAACCACTATTGTTAACAATGAAGAACCACTGCGACCAGAGAATTTTCCGCAATAGTTAATCACGGGAGATATTTTAGTAGTTTTAAAAACAAAACACACAATCTACGATTGATCAATATAAAAAAATTGAGATAAAGACGCACATCAACTATTGATCAATATTGAGATAGAAAATGCACAATAACATCAAATGTTTCTCACATATGATATCAACTGTTGATCTATATTGAGATTAAGACTTCACAATGATAACAACTGTTGGTCTATATTGAGATAAGACTGCACATGTGTTATCAATTGTTGGTCTATTTCCGGTATCAAGTTATCAACTGTTGATCTATATTGAGGTTAAGACTACACCTATTATATCAACTGTTGGTTTATTTTGAGATAAAGACTGCACATATGATAGCAATTGTTGGTCTATATTTAGATAGCAAATACAATATTTAAATTTAACAAAATATACATCTGTGGTCTATATTGAGATAGCAAATGCACATGATATAAAATAATTCTCACATGATACCAACTGTTGGTCTATATTGAGATAAAGACTGCACAATAATATCACATTGCTCAAGCTAGGATTTGAAAAGGGCCGGGTGGTGGTGTCTAAAAAGGCACTTTGAGGCGCGTAGAGCCGAATTGGGGGTAGGTGTGTGTGTGGGGGGGGGGGGGGAAACCCTTAGAACCATCTCCTGCATTTTCAGACAAGAAATTTTGTTTTACAGCAGCTTTTGTACATTTCTTCCGGATTCAGACAGTTATGTAGATCAGTGGTCCATTTATATCTTTCTAAACAGACAACATTTTAACATTTCTTTTTCAAATTACGTGTTATAAAGTCCTCTGCAAGAATGACTTATTTATGTGGTTTCATATTGATGACTATACATATACTATTACATTATTATTATATGAAAAAGACATGGTAAATTCACCAAAAAGGACAGGTGTACATACAATTTGGAGGAAAAAAATATTCTAAATTCTAATATTTTTCAGAAATATAATGAAATTCAAAATTATTTTTTCTTTTTGAACATTTTTTAAAATACTTTCTAAAACATGAAGATATGTTTTCCAATGTAACAGGATTTTTACAATACAGAAAATATTTTTTTAATCTCTAAGACCATTCAGTTTCATCAACTCTTTTTTAAATCACAGTTATTAGATCTTTTATGATATACAAATGTGAAAATTCTTTTTAATAGATCTTTTTTTTTAAAATCCAATGCAATTTTGTCTCAATGCATTACCCCACCCACTTCAGTACGATCATATTATTATTAAGTACAAAGTCAGCCTTAATTTCAAATAATGGTATAAACTCTGAATTAAAAGTGTTTTTTTTTATCAATCATTCATGTTTTAAAACACTGCTAAAGCTTTTTGACTTTTTTTTATTGCTGTAAACAAGATTTATCAGTGCATGTTTCTTCAATTATACCGTACCGGAAGTAACAAAGTTATATTCAAGCATACTTTTTAGGCTATGAAAACTGTCAGAGGTACTATGCCTCCATCATCACGAAACGTGGAGACACAGAATGTTAGGCATATATAAGTTACCTGATAAATGATAAAATGTTAGCCATTGATTATCCGAATGCTGCCAAGGTTGATCGTCGGTGAATTTTCAAAATATCACAACTCTGATTTGAGACCAGCTGCGACCTCGGTGAATTTTCAAAATATCTCAACTCTGATTTGAGACCAGCCGCGACCTCGGTGAATTTTCAAAATATCCCAACTCTGATTTTAAGGTGTGCTGCGAATTCTCCTTAGGCCAGAGACCGTGTGTAATATAGCCCAAGAATGAATAGACTGT
This sequence comes from Solen grandis, assembly GCA_021229015.1. NCBI lineage: Eukaryota > Metazoa > Mollusca > Bivalvia > Adapedonta > Solenidae > Solen > Solen grandis. The sequence goes on from CM037777.1 coordinate 65,237,517, forward strand.
ATAATCAAGTAGTTTATTTGAGTGCGAGAAACGTGTTGTTACAAATTTTGCGATCAACATTCAAAGTTGGTTATATATGTAATAGGTAGCATTCAGATCAATTTCAATCCCAGTGATTAACAACATGTGATTGAAAAGTAATTCCAACACGTCACCTTACAAAATCAGAAGTGATTTGTGATTTGCAGTGGTTAAAAAATTCCAGTACAGTTTTTTTTCCATGAAAAAAACTAAAAAAACCCTCGATCTGTTAATTGACGTTTCAAGGGATATCCACTGAGCATGGTACTGTTATTGCTAAAAAATGTATTTTAGTAATGTCTTAAGAACTTTGAAAAATGACCCATTTTGACTTTTCTGCACAGTGAAAGAGACAGAGAGAGAAGAGAGAGAGAGAGAGAAAAGAGAGAGAGGGGGAGGGGGGAGAGAGTTTAGTTTGAGATGTTTATGATAGTATATATCTGTATGATAAATTATCTACTATGAACTGTTTTTCAAGAACATATTTGACAAGTATTTAAGCGTTTTAAGCCATTTTGGTTAAATTTTAAATAAAACAAAGCAGCTATCGAAACAGGCATGACTGGTATACAGTTTTTGTACATTCTTAGACTACATTAACATTAGTGTATTCTACCTTATAATAATAATAATAATAATAATAATAACAATAATAATGATAATAATTTTAATTAAGAAATACTTATGTATATATTTTTAGTTTAAGTAAGAAATGGAGCTTAACGGTAAATGTTGAGGAAAAAAACCAAAAAAACAAAACAACAACAACAACAACAAACAAACAAACAAAAAACGATCTTTAAAACAGAAGGGGATGTAGGGTAAAATAATAAATGTTTATATAATGGACACGAGGTAGAGGTGGTGAGTAGTTTAACTACCTGGGTATTGTATTTTCAAACGGGGGGTACTTTATGAAAGCCACATATACTCAAATACTCTCGCTGGTAAAGCAATACGTTCTTTGAATTCGTTAAAATCGTTGTTAAGAGAAACACAGGTGCCGGTTAATTTTATGTTTAATTTGTTTGACGCGTATATTATCTCTATTCTGAATTACAATTCGAAAGTTTGGGGGGGGGGGGGGGGGTTCAGTAAAGCTGATGTAATAGAAAGAGTTCACAGAAATTTTATTTAAACATACTTATAAATAATTAAAAATTTTTAAAATTTTTAAATTAAATTCCTATTCCTAAAATCGAATCAAAATACAGTTAAAAAATTGCATATTGTATTACATATTGTTAGATCAAAGAAAAATACTGGAAGAGAATGATAGGAAAGTAAATTGGTCGTCGAAATTAGAGATTTATTTTAAAATATGGTTTTACAAATGTGTGGTGGTTTCTTGATTTGGTGGATATCAAGAGTTTTATTCCATTTCTTAGAACTATATAAATATTACTCAGTGGAGAGAAGGCATTAGATATAATAGTTCCTCACTGTATCTATACTGCGAATTTTAAACTATTTTTGAACGCACATCATATTCGAGTATATTAGAAAATGTAAAATACAGGGGAATTTTAAGCTAAGTTAAGATTATCTTCACATACCCTTAATATTAAAAAGTAAAATGAAAATTTTTTCTTTTAATTTTTTATATAATTAGCTATTTATTGTATAAAATCTTTCCGAACAAGAGAAATCAATCAAATTCAATACTTTTAAATGTTGATTACAGATATAAAGTATATTAAGTATTCCTTTATCAAAACATTCTCACCTAAAATATATATGACAACACCTTATTTGTAACAACTATTTATTTATCTGTCTTATTGTGCATGCATATTGAATATCTATATGTTTTTGTCAATGGGCTATGTATCCTTGTGAAATCAATACATATATTCAATTATTTATTTTGCAAAAATATTAACAATGTTCGTCACCATACACACATACATAAATAGGCGGTAAAACACTCATACAATCATACAGAAATGAGAAGAGCATGGGAAAAATTACATAACTTTTTTTTTACTGCCGCGGATATGATGCTACATACAAACACACTTTTTTAAACAAAAGTTTACAAACAGATTACTGTTTTTTATAATAAACAAAAGATTTCTTAATAATCAGTCAAACAAGCCCAACAGTGGGTCACCGTGAGAGATATGAAGGAACTGTATAAACATGCACAGTTAAGAGTAGGCCAATGAGAATAATGTTTATATAAAGAATGCACCGTTTGGATTTGGAAAAAAAATGTACGTATGTAAGTAGACATGTAATTTACCAAGCTAAAAAATTTTTTTCATTTTTTTTATTTAAGTAATTTTATTTAATGTACTTTTACTATCAGATGTCAATAGATTCTTGAACTTATGTAGAGTTGGCAATCTACAAAAATATCTTGGTAAACAATCAATACGTCTTTCTCTGAAACAAGGACAAAACAATACAAAATGGAATTAATCTTCTATCATATTCATATTGCACATTGTGCATTTATGTTGGGATCTTTCAATACTTCTGTGACGCTCTTCTTCTATTGCCAAACTGTGAAATGAACACCTTCATCTAGATAAAGCTTTTTGATGACAATCGTTCTTAATAACTTGAATATATTTTTTCCATTCCAAAAGTAGTCTTTATAGTACTATAAGTAGAAAACTTTGATAAAGAACTTAATTGAGCATAGCAACTTTGTTTATAATGATAATATAGACTTTTTTAATTAATAGATTTAACTGAAATTTATCGATTTCATTATTATACCATATATATTATTATTATTATTATTTCAAGGTCATATATAATATTTCTTACTTTGAAGTCCCATGATATGCTAGCATTGATAATTCTTTGTTCAGCACATGCTATGTTTATTAAGGAATTTGGAGAATTTAATAACTTAAAACAATATTTTAATATTTTCTCTTTTCTAAAAAATTGATTTGTAACGGTACCTTTCCAAATTCTCCGTAAACTGCACAATTCAGAGTTTGGCTTTTTTATATTTAGGGTCTGTTTCAAAAAAATTAAATATACACGCTCAATATCTGGTGCTGTATGAAACCCCCCCCCCCCCCCCCCCCCCCCCCCCACCCCCCCCCCCCCCCCCCCCCCCCCCCCATTCAGCCCCATAGTTTAAAATAGTCAATATCATGCTATCAAATAGTTTCAGTTTTTCTCCAAGTTTAATAGATATTGTATCAAATAGAGAATTGAGTGTAAAAATGCTTTTATTGATTGTTCTGCGAGAACCTTTTACGTTTGAAAGAAAGTGCCATTAGTTGTTAAGGTTATAACTAAATAGTTTAATCTAGTTTTTTATTATTGTAATACATATCAACTTGTTCGGCTCTAGTACCCTTCTTGCATACCATGATAACTGTCTTTTTAGTATTTACTGATATGTTTTACTCCATACAGTATAAATATAGCTTATTTAATAAAATTTGGACACCGGTAGCAGTGTAACAAAAATAGAATAGTATCTGCAAATAAGAGTAAACATATCTGGATTTCGTTGAAAAATCGCTTCTAAATTGTCGTCCTTTATATATGCTGCCATATCATTTATAAACATTATAAAAAGTAATGGTGATAACGTTTCCCCTTGCTTAACGCTCACATGACTACTTGAATAATCAGATATTTCTCCATTTTCTTTAACACAAGATTGACTTGTACATAGCCTGCAACATTTTGACATATTTTGAAGAAACATTCATTGTAAGCAATTTAAACCAAATTCTGTTTCTGTAAACAAGGTCTAACGCTTTTTTAAAATCTGCGAATGCAAAATATAATTTTCTTTTACTTGTATTAATTATCTTATAAATTATTTTTTGCAGAATAAATACACAATCACCTACACAATCACCTGTACTTTTATTAGGTCTAAATCCAAATTTATTATCTGATATAATAACATTATTTTCCGTCCATTTCAGAAGTCGATTATTTAATAGTTGCGAAAATAATTTTGAAAATATTCTTGTTAATGTTATACCTCTATAATTGTTTGTATCATTTATGTCTTCTTTTTATGTTTGGTACCTGGACTAGTTTGTTTACTACGCCAACTACTACTACTTAGTTTTTCCGACTACACTATTCGCACACTGGTAAATGGCATCAGCAAAAGTTACGATGCCATCTTTATGATGTGATGACTTTAGATTGTTAAGCACATCAGCCATTTTGTCATCCCATTCAGTTATATTTATATAATTTATTTCTTACAGAAACATGGTTATCAATGTATACAAACATTAATTCAGAAATAAACGGTTGCTATAGTGACCATATTTGGAACAAGTAAAAACATACATGTAAGGCTCGCTTTTTTGAAGGAATTTCTATTCATTACAAATCTGAACTCAAAGAAAATAAAGATTATTGACAAGAATCAGCATAGAATTATTTGGGTCAAATATATGAAAGTTCTATGTTTAAAGCTTTCAATGCTAAAAATCATCCAGTGCTATCTGTTCCAAGCGGAATCATTAGATGATTTTTTTACAAAATAAAAATCTCGATTTCATCAAAGTGCAACATAGGCGGTCAATATGGAGAAAGGGAATAAAATAATATAATTAAAGATTTACGCTTGGCATAGATAACATTTGCATTACTTGTAGGGAGTTTCGCAAAGTTCGTATAAACTACCACAATATTCGGATAGATTCACGAATTCTGCTTTTAAAACATTTTAAATGTTCAAACAATGTTTACATTGAAACAAAGAAAATATAGATGTTTTATTTCGACTTGGTTCGTATAAACCACCACAATATTCGGATAGATCACGAATTCTGCTTTTAAAACATTTTAAATGTTTAAACAATGTTTACATTGAAACAAAGAATATATAGATGTTTTATTTCGACTTGGCGTTTTAAGAGTTTAGGAAACATTCTTTTTTTTTTCTTGCATTTTCCCAGATTGGTCTATACGTTTATGCTTTGACACAGCGGAAAGGTGAATACGCAGTGGAAGTAATATTTTCCAAACAATCATTCTGACATCATTAAAATACATAGTTTCATTTTTATACGCCCGTCGATTCATCTGCAGCAGGCGGGCGGCGTCCAGTGATGATGTCCGTTTTCAAACTTGAACAGACGTGAATCAATCTTAACAATACTTGGTCTCAATGTAAACAGGCACAATATCTCTGTTCCTTTCGATAACCAGCCAGATCTCCCCAGACACTTCTGAGTTATGGCCCTTGCATTGATGAAAAATTGTCAAATTAACAGTGTCCGCTCTCTAACTGAAACAAACGTGGACCAATCTTAACTATACTTTGTCACAATTTATACAGGCACAATATCTCGGTTCCTTTTGATAATCAGCCAGATTACCCCTGACACTCCTGAGTTATGACCCTAGAATTGATGAAAATGGTCAAATTTACAGTATTTACTCTCTAACTTGAACAATCGTGATCCGATCTTAACCATTCTTGGACACAATGTATAATGGCACAATATCTCAATTCCTTTTAATAACCAGCCAGATTGCCCCAACAGAAAGTAACAAAAAAAAAAAAAAACCCTCTCAATTTGAGATTTTACTCACCTAAAAAAACATCTCGAAGTCATTATCCCTACTTTAAAAAAATACATTTCTCAAAATCATTTTATATCAATTTTGTATGCGTATGCGTTCGGAAATCTTACCGAGGTTTTACGTGTGTGCCTCATATCTCACAATGATTTTTTGTACCTCGGTTTGTATATGCAAAGTGTTTTCATACCGAGGTAAATTTTCCGACGAATTAAATAATAGAGTAAAACAACAACAACAACAGCAACAACAACAAACATTTCTTCAACATTTATGAAACAATGTTTTGACTATATTCACAATCTTCTCAGAAATAAATAAATGACGATACATTACTGAATGCAGAATTACGGATGTAGCGTCAAATGGCTAAAAAAAAAAAAAAAAAAAAAAAAAAAAAAGGAGATGAAAAAAAAAAAAAAAATATAGCTAAACTATATCCTATAAGCAATAATCATAAACATGTATTCACTCGGATGTTGATATTGATACACACCCCTGCCTCCAGGAACAAGATAAAATCAAAGTGCCGAACAGGGTTTTAAATGCAATTAGGTCGTACTCATTTTGTATGTATATAATGATAAATTCAATAAACGAGGATCAGATATTTCAAACGATGCCAATAAACCCGATGTTATAAATCTGCTTTTACATGGTATTTTCATGTTTTACTTCTTTAAATTAATTTAAAAAGTCTAATATTGTAAAAAGAAAAGTAAGTATAATACTGATGATGATACAACCTTTCTCTGATTAGATTTATTTGCTCGCCTCGCACATTTACCTTTTATATTAAAGTTAATTTATGCTATCCCCAGCATGAATTATTAATATGTTTCAATTTAGTTTCGACCCCCATGATGCAATCGTTTAAAAGCGTTTCAGCGTGTGTTTTTTTTTCTAACGGAAATTTTTTTTCTCCAAAATTTTGCACTTAATGTACTTCGACTTTAACTAAAAGATATATGTAGCTATTAAAAAATAGGCTCACTATGCTCGTTTTGGAGATTTAGCATGTGGTTAACATCTCTGTTTGCTAAAATTGCTGAAAAAAAAGCATTAAAAATTGGAAAGATTGCATTCTAAATATTTCAATAACATAACAAAATAATATTTTCAGAACATTTTATCATAAATTTGTAACTTATAATGTATTTTATAAGTTACACGTGAAAATACTGTCAACATGCATAGAAAATGCACCACGAGCAATATAGTCATTATGTCTAAACCAAAATTATTGAAAAAAAATGTATACCTTACCACGAGGTTAGTAATTCAAACTGATTTTTCATTGAAAATTAAGCAAGGTTTGCATAACAACGCAAACTTTTTGGACCCTCAAGATTTGGCAAAAATACTTTTAATCCGTACAGGAATCTTAAAATTTGAGGTTTAAATTAACATTCTACGAAAAATAAATGGGAATTTAAAAATACAAAAATTAAAATTAGTGGTAACCCGCTGAAACGTCATTTAAAATTTAGAATTTGAATTCACTGAGTTCATTCTACGCATAGTAAAAATGTGAGAAATTTAGAAGAAAATTATATTGCTGATATTAGAACGTAAAATTGTCAGTTGCAAAAATATGTGCTACCATAGAATAGAGTCGCAAGTAATCCAGTTCAAAAGAAAATTAAAACGAACAGACACACTAATGAAAGACTGTTTCTAATGTGTTGCTGTTTTAAATTAAAACATAAGACTGTTTCTTATGTGTTGCTGTTTTAAATTAAAAATAAGTAAAAATAGCAGTAGTAGTAGTAGAAGTAACAGAAGAAGTGGTAGCAGTAGTAGTAGTGGTAGCAGTAGTAGTAGTAACAGTAGTAGTGGTAGCAGTAGTAGTAGTAACAGTAGTAGTAGGTAGCAGTAGTAGTAGTGGTAGCAGTAGTAGTGGTAGCAGTAGTAGTAGAGCAGTAGTAGTAACAGTAGTAGAGGTAGCAGTAGTAGTGGTAGCAGTAGTAGTAGTAGTGGTAGCAGTAGTAGTAGTAGTAACAGTAGTTGTGGTAGCAGTAGTAGTAGTAACAGTAGTTGTGGTAGCAGTAGTAGTAGTAACAGTAGTAGTGGTAGCAGTAGTAGTGTAGATAGTAGTGTAGTAGTGTGTAGCAGTAGTAGTAGTAGTAACAGTAGTTGTGGTTAGCAGTAAGTAGTAGTAACAGTAGTTGTGGTAGTAGTGTAGTAAATAGTAGAGTAGTAGTGTGGTAGCAAGTAAGTAGTGTAGTGGTACAGTAGTATGTGGTAGAGTAGTAGTACAGTAGTGTGTGTAGTAGTAGTGGTAGTAACAGTAGTTAGTGGTAGCAGTAGAGTAGTAACAGTTAGTTAGTGTACAGTAGAGGTAGATCAGTAGTGTACAGTTTGTAGTAACAGTGTTGTGGTAGCAGTTAGTAGTAACAGTAGTAGTTACAGTAGTAGTAGTAACAGTAGTATGTAGTATAGTAGTAGTAGTAGGGGTTAGTATAACAGTAGTTGGTAGCAGTAGTAGTAGTAGTAACAGTAGTAGTTTGTACAGTAGTAGTAGTGTAAGTAGTAACAGTAGTAGTAGTAACAGTAAGTAGTAGATAGATAAGTAGTACAGTAGTAGTTTTAGTAGTAACAGTAGTAGTAATTACAGAAGTAGTAGTAACAGTAGTAGTGGTTGCAGTAGTAGTAGTAACAGTAGTAGGTTTAGTAGTAACAGTTGTAGTAGTAACAGTAGTAGTGGTAGCAGTAGTAGTGGTAGCAGTAGTGGTAACAGTAGTAGTGTAGTAGTAACAGTAGAAGTGTTAAAAGTAGTAGTGTTAGCAGTAGTTGCGGTAGCAGTAGTAGTAGTAGTAGTAACAGTAGTAGTAGTAACAGTAGTAGTGGTAGCAGCAGTAGTAGTACGCTGCGTATATGTGTCACCTGTTACACGCTTCGTATATCTGTTACCTGTTACACGCTTCGTAAATGTATTACCTGTTACATGCTGTTGCAAATATGTATCACTTGTTACATGCTGCGTAAATGTATTACCTGTTACATGCTGTTGCAATATGTACACTGTTACTGCGCGTAATGTACATTACCTGTATTGCTGGTTAGTTCAATGTTTATATGTATATTTTATTTTTACTGAAAGAAACCATATTTCTTTTTAATTAAAGAAAGTAAAACTAATTCTTAACGGCGACTACTACCACTACCAATATTACAACTACTGCTATTACTTCTTATTTTTGATTTGAAAAAACAACACATAAGAAACAGTCTTTCATTAGCATATATGATATAAACATATATTTTTCAAAGTTGGCTAACAATTTTCAAAACGCATATATTACTTTAGAGACTTATAAGAAGTCGCTAAAAACACATATACACTTGACATAGTGAAGGACATGGCTCTCATTATAAACACTGCGTAACAACTGCGGATTAATTAATGGAGGCACTAGGGCATTATGGGTGGTTTCTTTTTCTTCAATTGCATGGAGGACTTAAAGTAAACGGAAGCTAATACTTGCAGGAACGTTAGCACAATCTTCATTGAATAACATGAATAGCTGTGGCCTCCTTGACCTTAAATAAATAACATGGCAATACATGAATCTGAGTTTAAAGAAACTGTGGAGAGTTGGCTCATACCGGTGGTGGGGATTACGTTATTGCATGTCTACTATGGTCGAATCCCGGTTTGCTGCCAGGAAAGATTTGAAAATAACATTATAAAAGATATATCATCACAAAAAGCGCCAGTTTTATTGTACATGTATATACACCCATGTACATTTAACTAGCTAAAATATATGCTTCGTATTCGCGAACTATTAATCAAGTATTACGACTGACTTGCAGGTTCTTGGTAAACATATATATATATATACAACAACAACAAGTAGCTTGGGACCTGTTTCGGGCTGAATGTTATAAATATCTGCAGTATATCATACTTCTATAGTCCCCTTCCGGCGGAGGGGACGCTTTATCAAGTCAGTTTATCTGTGCTTATTTTGACATCCAGGAATAATACGCTGTACAGACATTAATCGTACACAAAATTGTACATTACTTGAATCATAATCAACGCTGCATATCTTCTTTAATAAAAGATATTCTTCTTATCATTACATGTATGTAAGGGTCCTTCAATTCACGCGACTGGCGTTCGATGTGTAAAAGCAGCCTATCCTAGAGCAGGATGTTACAGGATCGATACCCGGCCTCGGCAAATCAAATACATTACAATGGATGACACACTGGTACGTGGCCAGTGTTAGGATAATATAACTTGAGTGAAGAAGCATACCGTTTGCTGATGTGTGGCTTCTTTTGTTGACCTAGTCTTCAAATGACAGAAATAGTTTTCTCACCTTTACAGTTACAGACAGTTGTAGAAGCCTAGATGATATACTATGTCAAATTATATTACAGACATACTCATATTAACAGTTTACAATAATTGAAAGAAAGCATAGCCGTCATAGCTATTTGACCAAGTCATTCCTACACAAAACCACTTTTCCAATAAACAAAATCACCACCATCTTTTTTTCAGTATAATATACAACATTCATTCGAATATAACTTAACGCCATTTTTTTTCAATGCACTTAACCAACTCTTGAAAATATTAATATATTCCCTTTTCAAAAACTTTTTTTTAAGTAGGCAGCTCAATTTCGTGGATTTAATGGATTAATTATATATTTAAAAAACATTTCGTAGCCTAGCGTAACATAAATTCACGAGTATAGGTTTGGCGAAATGTTTGTTTGTTTTACAGAGTCGGGACATTTAATGTCATAAAAAAAATAATGAATTTACAGTATAACAAAAAGCTTATAGTTAGATAAAACATACTCTCAGACGGCGTTACGTTTCCAGTCACAGTAAAATTGCTGGCAGGCAAAACCCCTTGTCGAAATGATCTGTAAGCAAGAAAGAAAAAAAAATTGCATAGTATAAAACTTTGGATATCTCCCGGAGTAGTGTTTAATTTACGAACTGTTTACAAATGATGAGTGCGGTTCCGTTTTGCCCTACCGGATCTGCCAGGTTCTTAGAGCTAGGTGATTAATTTTCATGGCCGCTGAGCGCGTGCGCCTGGTTCGTTCTAAAGCTCTTGTTGGCGAGGGAGCACCAGTAACACGTGCCCGTGGTTTATTTGTATGTCAGATCTACTCAAACTATGGCATAGGATATTAATTTAAGTGTTATCTTGTGAGGAGCTGTAATACCGTGGAATACGTTTAAATTGTTAATTGAGGAAGAGGGAAATATATCGTGGGATATAAAAATTGGGATAGTTGGTTTGGTTAAACATTTGATAGTAGTATGTATACTATAATATATAGATTTTATAGATAAATTACTTTTATTTGCTTATATTAAGTACAAAACATCAAAATTACTGTAGGATGAATCACATTAATATATCAATTTAGAGCAAACAGTTTAGATGAATAAAAATAGTTTGGGTATAATAATTTACACAACTTATCTTTTTCTTGATTTTAATATCTATGCGATATCATTTTACGGCATACAGACAGACACTCATAACATATACTACATACACATTCATAACAATCTGTGTATTTTTTTTCTAACGCATACATCTTATTTATGCAATATGAAGGACGTAGGATTATTTAGTGCAGCGAGACCTATCTGTTCCGATCAAAGATTATTTCATTGAGGATAACGGAAACAGGAAAGCGTTTATGTAACACGAAGTTTCTTTCTAACGTAGGCTTACTTTCGGTGAATTGTGTTATTCTCCTGACTGAAATAGTGTGATTTGGTAAAACAAAAGTGTTATGCGTAAGAATATCACATAGTATATAACCCTGCCTCCGGTAAAATATATACGATGAAGATGACATGAAGATCTGAGTGTTTGCGTCACAGCCTACCTCAAATACTGGATTTGAAACTGACATAAAATGGTGAACGACAGAAATACGTTATGGAATTAGCGCGACTGTGTATATTTCCAATGTGCAAATCTGACATAAGACCTAATGATTCCTCAACAGGTGTCAGGCAGCGGAAACCAATTGGACAAACCAACAAAAACAAGGTCAGTGTTATTGATGAATTTCAGTTGTATTTTCATACTGCATCGTGTAATTAGGTCATTAATGTTTAAGAAGGATTACAAGAAATATTGATAAGTTGAAAAAGAATATGTTTGATAGACCTGTAAATTATCTTATAATAAATATACACTCTAGTTTTAGTTATCTTCAAATTTGCGTTGGCTTCTCATTATTATCATCTTGTTCATTCGCTTCTTCTCTTATAAAATAGAGATTTTAATCGCTACAATTCATACTAGGTTATTTGTGTTCTAGAATATTTAATCCAGAAGTACATATTGGTGTCCGTACGAATGAACAAAACATTCTTTCGGAAATACAATTTAATGATACTATTTATTTATAATAAAACTTGGTCTACATTTCTTTCCTCTTGTGACTTTTTATCTTTTTAAAACAACAGCTCCGCCACAGTAAGAAACAAAAACAAAAACAACAACAACATAATTTACAATTATACAAATTGTTTGATTCAACAATAAAACCGTATTAATATAATTTCTATTTTTTTAAACTGTCGATAACATTTTATTAACTATTGAAAATATAATTAATTTCTTTTTCATATTGACCAAACCAATGTATAATTTCAATTTTCAATCAAATTAACCTAGTTTATCTAAGTTTATCAAACAAAAATAGATCAAATTGTCACATAGCGAGTGCATGTTTGAAGGGTCCCTATATATGGGCTGGGGGTAGGTCGGTGGCTTCTCGGGTGCCTCTGTGTCGTCGGGTCGTCCGCCATCAACTGTAAAACTTCACTATAACAACAACAAATTAAGGAGTAGATACTGCGAGCCTTGAATCGTAAATATCAATAGTTACAGACGGATGTAGAGGCAGGTTTAAGGTTATTCAAGGAATAGAATTGTATCTATTCCTGCCTCACGCCGGGGGTACACAGAAAGTTTATTGTTTAGAAATATAACACCTGTTCAACTTTTCACAACTTTCAAAACAGATAAGTGTTTTTATTTTTCTCTCACCATCTAGCTCTTCTTTTTCCCTCATGTTAGAATAGAAATGAATATGAACAAATCTGAGGAAATACTAACTTGATATAATATGTGATCATATATCGAAAGACAAACAGAAATATGGGTATTTGCATATGCATATCGTGGAGAGTTTTGTCTGCTACAAGAAACAAACGTTAAGTGTATCAAAATGTATGTTATTGGACACAAGCTATCATCCAGCATATATTAATCGAGTAAAGAAAATATGCGATTAAGTGGCTTCACGACACTTCCCTGAGAACGTTTAAGTACCTGTATATCTTTTTTTCTAAATATTATCTTTTTAAATTGAGTCTTTTCTAAACACAATTGAAGATCTATAAAACTTCCCCATTTACTCACCTAGAAAAAAGAAAATTGTATACAAATTATTATAATGTGTGTCTGTGTGTGTGTGTGTGTGTGAAAATAGTGATGAGTTTTCATATGAGGAAAATCTCAGTTTTAGATGTTTCATGAAACGCAGTCCAGATAGCCTATGTTATACGGCTTGTTATCATATAAAGTGTGTAACTTCTAACAAAGGAGGAATAATACTATACCGTGCCTCATTATTGTGCACACACCAAAATGTATGGATTTGCTGCGCCGACAAAATCATGGTGCATTGTTAAGCTTTTGAAGTCACATAAGTGACATTCTACATGGTTAAGTGATGCATGGATAAAATGTTATGCAATACTTAAGAATAATGAATGATACAAAATATGGTAAACATCTGCTATCAGAAAAATGGATCTATGGAATGCAATATGTCAGAAATAATGATGTAACGGTCACAGCCAATAATAAAATACTCTTTGTATAAGATCACACTCGTACCTCGCACCATATCAACAATCGTATATATATCCATAGGTCATATATATAGGACGCGTAATATCCATGTCTCAAGAAAAAAATCTATTGATATTGAAAGTAAGTATTGTTTACCTAGAAATGAACAGTATCCGTAATAGGCATAAATTACTATCAACTGCATTAAAACTTGCGGGTTCGAATCCCAGTAGGGTATTTTCTTTCCTTCTATTTTTCTCTTTGACCATTATGTCTTAATAACTCTAATAATAAAATTAAGAAAGATAAAAGTGTTTAGTTTTGTGTTTATAGTTTGTATAGGTATTAAAGTATTGTTTAGTTTTGTGTTTATAGTTTGTATAGGTATTAAAGTATTGTTTAGTTTTGTGTTTATAGTTTGTATAGGTATTAAAGTATTGTTTAGTTTTGTGTTTATAGTTTGTATAGGTATTAAAGTATTGTTTAGTTTTGTGTTTATAGTTTGTATAGGTATTAAAGTATTGTTTAGTTTTGTGTTTATAGTTTGTATAGGTATTAAAGTATTGTTAGTTTTGTGTTTATAGTTTGTATAGGTATTAAAGTATTGTTCAGTTTTGTGTTTATAGTTTGTATAGGTATTAAAGTATTGTTTAGTTTTGTGTTTATAGTTTGTATAGGTATTAAAGTATTGTTTAGTTTTGTGTTTATAGTTTGTATAGGTATTAAAGTACTGTTTAGTTTTGTGTTTATAGTTTGTATAGGTATTAAAGTATTGTTTAGTTTTGTGTTTATAGTTTGTATAGGTATTAAAGTATTGTTTAGTTTTGTGTTTATAGTTTGTATAGGTATTAAGGTATTGTTCAGTTTTGTGTTTATAGTTTGTATAGGTATTAAGGTATTGTTTAGTTTTGTGTTTATAGTTTGTATAGGTATTTAAGTATTGTTTAGTTTTGTGTTTATAGTTTGTATAGGTATTAAAGTATTGTTTAGTTTTGTGTTTATAGTTTGTATAGGTATTAAAGTATTGTTTAGTTTTGTGTTTATAGTTTGTATAGGTATTAAAGTATTGTTTAGTTTTGTGTTTATAGTTTGTATAGGTATTAAAGTATTGTTTAGTTTTGTGTTTATAGTTTGTATAGGTATTAAAGTATTGTTTAGTTTTGTGTTTATAGTTTGTATAGGTATTAAAGTATTGTTTAGTTTTGTGTTTATAGTTTGTATAGGTATTAAGGTATTGTTTAGTTTTGTGTTTATAGTTTGTATAGGTATTAAAGTATTGTTCAGTTTTGTGTTTATAGTTTGTATAGGTATTAAGTATTGTTAGTTTTGTGTTTATAGTTTGTATAGGTATTTAAGTATTGTTCAGTTTTGTGTTTATAGTTTGTATAGGTATTAAAGTATTAAGGGTCATTATAAAGATTCAATTTGTTTAAAAACAGTTTTAGAAATAAACAATTTGAGGTTTGAGTATGTTTCAAATATAAATAAAAGAAAAATGAAAGATATTACAAATTTTTTCTTCAACTAAATTCTGTTTCAGTATCATAATGTTACAGCAGGTGAAATCATTAAAACTTTAAACTTTTAAACGAACATAAGTAGTAACTTTGAAAGTAAATTCCCATGAAAAGCTAAAATGTACATCAATTGTGTCATTTCTGACAGAAAGGAAGGGAACAAGAATTGCAAATACCGCGACAGCAGTCGGAATACCACTTTCAGTGGAGAACTAGATTTTGAGTAATGTTGCACATATATCTGCAAAATAAACCGGATGACTTTGCTTTCTTTCTTATACATTTTACCATATTTCATCCCGTCGGAAATCGTTCAAGTTTATTTCTACCAGTGCACAATAAAATAGGGACCAAAGACATTAAAAATGGCGAATTTATTTTTATTACAATAGAGGACTCAAAGGCATCGTTATTCAATTCAAATATGCTTCCATCAAAAATACAATTCACAATAAAAATAATGTGAAATATAGAATTTGAATGCTATTGCAGATTTAGAGCTTTTTTGTTTTCAACATAAGAAGAACCACATGTTTAGTACTGTGGTTTGACTTCAACTGCGTTGTATTTTACTGCACATGTGTTTTGAAGGCAGGTGTACCGCGGGATGAAGTGCACCGGATGGAAACTAGTAGCTCTTGCATCGTTGTTAGAATTGGAAGCATTTCTTTGAAATATTGTTTCTAAGATATTCTAAGAATATGCTTTTTTTCAGATTGTTTTAACATATTTTTATGGAAATAATTGTTTATATAGATAACTGTTTCTCATTGTGTTGAAAATACTTCGTTGTTATATTTTTTCTGGTGGCTTTGATAACCTGTCTTAGAAATATATTATTTTCCAGGACTATATTTGTAATTGTCTAGAAAATAATTCTTAACTATTTGTTTCTTACTGTGGAGGAATTGTTTCCTCAAACATGTATATCTTATTATTTTAAAAATAGCTTTAGGGACATATGTACCTTTCGGATATTTGTGTATGATTATTTTGAAAATATTCCTTTGGTATGAAAGTTTTCTAATTGTAATGAAAAATGTTCTAAGGAATGGTACTTAAAACCATTCTAAAGATTCGAGACTTTGCTAGAATTAAATCAAACCTGCTGAACAAAGGAATGTTAGAAGGTATTCAAGAAAAGTTCGTTGCCGTAATGGTAAACTGTATACATAAGAATGTTAGAAGGTATTCAAGAAAAGTTCGTTGCCGTAATGGTAAACTGTATATATAAGAATGTTAGAAGGTATTCAAGAAAAGTTCGTTGCCGTAATGGTAAACTGTATATATAAGAATGTTAGAAGGTATTCAAGAAAAGTTCGTTGCCGTAATGGTAAACTGTATATATAAGAATGTTAGAAGGTATTCAAGAAAAGTTCGTTGCCGTAATGGTAAACTGTATATATAAGAATGTTAGAAGGTATTCAAGAAAAGTTCGTTGCCGTAATGGTAAACTGTATATATAAGAATGTTAGAAGGTATTCAAGAAAAGTTTGTTGCCGTAATGGTAAACTGTATATATAAGGTTTATCATCCACTTATCATTGTATGACAAAATACTTTCGTAATGGCAATGGACACCAAAACTACACACCACCATCAGAGAATGTCAAATGTTCATTACTCACTAAAGCAGATGGTCAGTGACTAAGAATTTGATTTTTAACTATATGTTTGTATTACGTCTATCAATACCCATTTACATACACAATATCACCCAATGCAACCATCTGTGATCGTAAAAAATTAGTGGTTTCCTCATCACAGAAAATACCTTTTCCCGTATAGCTAACTTCACAGGATGAACATACGATATTACCACCCTGAAATGGTGAAGACGCCGTGTTGCGGAACGTGTCCTTCGGGGATATCGTTTTCTAAATTTAATCGAAGTTGCGTTTACGAAACTAGCATTTTCCTGTGCAATGTGACCTACATTTTCCGAGTTTATTTGTTTGGTAACAGAGATTTATTCAACATTAACGAGGGAGATAAAAACATTTTTAATTCTACCGTTCATCTGTGAACGTGCTGCTTTAAATACTCATGTCATATTTATCATTTTACAAAGTTTCCTTCACTATAGACAAATGTACTACTAAATTCGACCAGTATATAGACCTGTTTTGTTTCTTGAGATGTAGTGCACGTGTACTTGTGTAGTGTATTCCCATACTATACACAAAGTAAGGACTGATTCTTTCGTGTTTTGACTATAACTGCGGTCCTCAAATGTGCCTTCCGCTACATGTTCTCTTTTTATTGTTTACTTGGTCACGCAAGATCAACTAATGCTACCCAACCTAATATTGCTTAACCATCTTGTTTTGATACACGTTTACACAGATTTCCTTTGGTATTTTGATCATTTCTGTTGTAGGCCTGTCCTAATTAAACCCAGTATAAACTTTTGATGCTTTCTGTACAGCAGCGCATTTATGATGCCTTGATAACCAACCTGTTTTTTTTTCAACGTTCGTAACAAGATCAAAGCATTAGAGCATATATATATATATATATATATATATATATATATATATATATATATATATATATATATATTATGTTTTCTAAGTTTGAACCAACGTTTAATCCACTGCTCTTTAAGTTAATTGCTGTCTTTATCTATATGGTATACATAAGCTGTCTCACTATGGTTTCACACCGTAGATAAGTGGCTTGCTCCACACTGAATCATGTTATCCTTGAGCCGGGCCAACAAATGTTGTGCACAGTTATATAGTGACTTTGATGTACGTACAATGTTTGATGCACGACATAAGTGTTTCAACCAAGACACAGAGCCACTTGATAGGGACCATGTAACATCTCGGCCGCCAGGAACTGTTAAATGATTTAAAAACTAATACAGAATGAATGAATCAAAACAGTATCAAATTCAATTCGTAGATGATAAAGAACACATATGACACCATACCACGAAAATCAAATAATTTCTTCGCTCAGCCGTTTGTGTCTACATACAGGACACTGGCCTCGTAATGGAGATGATAACATAGGGTCATCTTTTGTGTATGATATGAATGGAATTAGCAATGTTTCCAAAAGACTATTGATATAAACTGTACATGAATAGTCATTTTATTTTAGAAAGGACAAAAACACCAAGTCTTGCACTGTCTACATCTTACTGTGTGATTCGATGTTATTGGTCAGACTGACGATAAATAGATATCCGGATATTATCGCTTATAACTAGAGTCCATTTTTGTTTACATGCAAAAAATATGTTAATGTTGATTGATTGTGACGCTCCCGCTATCTCAAAATGCCTTAAACGTTGGCTGGAACTGATATATGTATTGTTCAATATTATAACTCGTGCATTTTGTTTGTATAATTTGAATATTACAGCTGAAAAATAGACGTCTGTGAACAATTGCAATAAGAACTGATATATCCACCAACGTGCCATTTTGACATTCACTTAGGTTATTTGTTCTCTCTGTCATACATTCTATACGAAAACTATCATTTCACTTGGCCGGATAATGTCTTCATTCAAGGATGATATAATCTTCTTACAAAGAAAACTTTACATACATGATATCAAATCTAAGAGTTGATACTTGTATGACAAAATTATTGCTTAAACCAACTTTTACATAACGTTTTCTGGGCGAGGTCATTAGAGGGCAGATGATATGTTAGTTTTGAACTACATCTTTTCATCGTTGTTTTGTGCATTAGATATGCTGAGAAACCATACATGAAAATATGTATATACTTTTTTACAATTATACCAACTGGAAACCATTTTTCTGTGGGCCGGAACATCGCTGAGGTTAGGAAGGAATTAAGTGTGTGGGGGTGTGTGGCGGGTGTTAAATATTATGCCGCAACACTTTAGGGCGAATAATATCGGTCCAATAGTACCTTCAACTAGTCAACATTGTTAATTTATTAAACATGTACGGCAGCTGTATTAAGAGAATAAATCATCTTCAGAATGCAGGTAAAAAGATAAACCAATAAAGTAGGAAATATTCGGAGAAAAAAAAAACAAAAAAAAAACAAATTAAAGGAAAAATGAAAAAATAAAAATATGACAGATCAGTCATAAACAGTAAATTTATCAACATTAAAATAGATTGAATTACCCGAGGAAATTATTTTTTAATGAAAATATGTCACATTCTTTTTTTTCAAAAATCTTCTGAAAAAAAAAAGCATCGGTGATGGTTATAAACATATGTATTTCAACAAACTTTGAAGTAAACTGTTTTACAACAAGATTAAAGCCCATAGACTTATTTAATTGTCATGTCTGGAAAACAAATGTTTAACATTGACACTTATGCTTCCGTTCTTTTTGGACGCTTACATCAACAGAGTCTCAAATTTAAGCACTTTTTTTTAGAATGACACACTTTCATCAAGTAAACAACCATGAACAGTAATTATTCCACGACCTTCAAAAGAAAAAAAAAGCGAGACGATTTCTGGATTTCTCATTACGCACGGTCGACTGGTGCAGCGCGTCGTGATGTCCAAATCTTAACACCGACTGTGCTAATGACGTCAAACATTTCCTTGGCAGAGTCACTAACTTGGCTCCCGACCTAGATATTGCTTTCCACAATAACTTGCGGCAGGGGGTGAGGATTTTCTCAGCGATTCGTCTGAGAAAGAGACTGATAATTGATGCTTTTAAATCGAGTACTCATCGACACTCTGGTACTCTGGGGACTGACTACTATAACTTTTTTATTCAACATAAGTAGGGAGTAATTAAGGTTAATTTCCCTATTTACTAGAGGAAGAAAGTTCCTTATTGGATAATGGAATGATAATACTGCATTTGAAGGTACAAATGTTTATCTGAAATACGAAGTATAGGCATAGGAGATTACAATTGATTGCTTAGCGTAGGTGGCTACAGAGTGAGGGTCAACTGTACTATAATGCATTTTCTGGAGTCTTAAAATTGGTTCTTGCTGAAAACAGGTTGCACCTTTTATGGGTATTACTGTAGTAATATGTAGTCTCTTTACATTAAAACATTCAGTAAGTACAATTGACGTGAATATCAAGAACTTTTTATAAATAAAAAAGCACCATTAAAACAACAAACAGACAACAGGTAGAAATGCATGGATACTTCAACAGATTATGACATGAAATAGTCAGCCTTTTCTCCTTCTTATAAGACAAGAATATACACCACTTGACTAAAAAGGTATCAATCTTATCATTTTTTTTTATAAAGTTTTGTTTATAATATCTTTTAACACTAGCTATAATTGCCTTTGGTAGACAGTTACACATTGATTTATGTTCTTGTACCGCTAAACACCTATTGGCCTGATTTTGTAACTAAAACTTACGATCAAGGGAAAATAAAACAGTCACCTCCCATCGCGATTTCATAAGCAGCTTAACAAACTGCCAAACACCGCAGTACTTTAGCAATCCCAGTGATGGCACTATCTAGTTGTTTTCCTGCCATAATCACCCAACCACTAATAACTGATATGTCTAATAGGTCTTCTGGGGAGGTAGATGAGTTCGAGTGGGTTGCAAGAGCCAATAGCTAATTCTTAGTTTTATGTATTTTCTTGAGAATCTTGTCAAGTTTTTCCAGACTCCCGTTTCGTGTTTAGTATTTCAGTACGACGCATATATTATACGTAAATTGAGGGTGATTTGCTTAACTGGAAAACTGATATTGATCCGACATTTTATGTAACTTAGAAAAATGGTAATAGGGTAATTTTAGATTAAATTACTTACTGTAAAATTGTTTTTTGTTTAATCATTTCTTTAAATATTGCCTTGATACAATAATGATGACTTAATGTATAAAATTCAAATCTAAGCTTGAAAAATCCAAAATGACCAATGAATGTAAAATGACCAATGAATGTAAACTGAACAATGAATGTAAACTGAACAATGAATGTAAACGCTCTTTTGTGAATACCTTCCCGCCCAGTTGTCTTATTTTGCTACTACAACTTGGAACAGGACTAATGTTGGGGCAAAGCATCAAAG
>CM037777.1:65258562-65308562 GCA_021229015.1 Solen grandis
TTACACACAAGAATACGTTTTAATATATACTAATATGGTATTGAGTACTGCTACCAAAGCTACACACTAGCTCCCATGGGCGTAGCCGTAAAATGCGCCATAATGTCACGTGATGTTTATTAGATTGAAATTCTTAATGATAAAGTGTTCGCCATTTCAGAATGTTAATATCCGCTATTTTAACTTTTCTTGATTGCCAATAAATGGTAGTCAAGTATCACGTCAATAATAAAGCTAGAATGTCGGATATGAACATTTTGAAATGATGAACAAAACATACTGTTGATGATAGATGGTGACATCATGTGACCTTACTCTGACAACATAAATTCTGATGCAATTTAATTTTTTGTTAGTCGTTAGTTTCAATATCATTATGTAGAACTGCACTGTATTCAAGTATATATTTTAAGTTTAAACTTTATTCATTTTACAAGTCCCAACCCCCTCCTTGTAACTGAGAAACGTTTACCCATTCTCCTCATTGGGAACAAGAAATATTTAAAAATGCCCTCCAACGATTAAACTTTCCTCGCCAGGAAATAAAAAAAAAAAAACGTTTTCAAGTAACCAACCCCTTTTGACGTCGGGAAAACGTAAAACTTAAACTCTTATGAAATAAACAAATATAATATTTATAATAAATATTCTTACTAGAATCTATTTAAAAAAAATGTAATTTAAATGAGATTAAAATAAAGCTGGTGAAGCTCCAGGAACTTAAACTCGTTTACTTTTCAAAAAAACCCACCATTTACTTTTATTTCTTACTTTATACTTTACAGTTATATGTGTCATTAGCAAGTCTAATATGTATCTCTTATCATTGTTGTATCTATTAGTGTTACATTTTTCTAGATCGAATTCATATTATGTTAATCAGGGGAACTTGAAACCCCATTAGATTCCCCCTTTGTAACATGAACAGGAGTTAAGCTTCCCGGCTTTCTGCATGTTGTAGTGGGGGACCTCAATATGTTTTCAATATACCCCATCCGGGAATATACGTTTTTAAGCTCCCGTATATGGGGTTTAAAAACATTTTTATGTTACATGGGAGAGATTGAGTCAAGGGCCGCTTGAAATCTTAAATCGTTAGTTGTAAAAAGGTTGGGAAATTTGGAAAACGTCTTCAATATGCAAATCGTGAAATCATAGAAATCATTACACCGGGACACGTATGTGAGGAGCGAAGTACGTTACAACCCAATAATATATTAAATGGCAGTCGATTGTAAACTTTCTTTTTATTATTTTTTTTAATGTTTTGTTTAACATATTTACACACAAAACGACTAATTTTCCACTAAAATAATATTCAGAACCAGTTAGTGTGCACCTATACAAACATCCAAAGTTTCCCACCCTAGAAAAATCGTGACTACACATTCAGTTTAGATAAGCTCCTAGTAGATATAGCAGATATACATGCAGTGAGTTTTCTTTCTTTTTATTATTATTATTCTAACGTTACCTAGATTTTAAACTAGACAAAGTATAAAATATAATTTAAGGGAAAAATAAATTTTCAATCAATACTGCTTTACTATGCAACTATGTATACTATACAACTATGTATATTTAATAACAATATGTAAAATTAAAGGCCCTTGAAAATAAGTGCAATCCCACCGTCAGTGAAGTGTTAGGGTTTCTGAGCTCTTTCTAAATAACGGTAAAAACACGAATATCTAAAGTACTGTGAGTACTGCGCATGCGTGATTGATAGTGATTGTGTTTTCTTTCGTCTCTGAAAAAATGGAAATTTAAGAAGAAATGGATGGTTATAAATCAAAGTAAGTGATACCATGTGGTTATGAACATCTTATACACATGCAAAAACCAGAAGTAATACCAAAAAAGCAGAGGAAAAAGCAAAAACGGAATGATAAGAGGAAGGCTAGCCAGTCACCTGAAGTTAATTTTAGCAATGGTCAGTCGCCGCTACCTGGTCAAACAAGTCAAGGCAACTCAGGTGTAACAACCGGACTAGAGGTAAACAAAGTACATGCACCCGACTTTTTATGTAACAGCAGAGATTATGTACATTTGTATCATCAGTCATGAATCCGAACCTGTCTCCTATAATGAACTTTCCACAAATGCCGTTTTCATTCCAAGCACAAACACCAACGGTATTTTCAGCCCAGTCGACTCAATCTCAATCCAACCCAGGCAGTATGAATACCCCACCCCCATGGGCAGCAGAATTGCTGAATGATGTCAAATCAATTTAGTCTGTCATCCCAAAAATTGACAAAATAGAAGAAACTGTGGACAATATCAGAGTTAAAGTTTCACAAATAGAAACAAGAGTCACAAGTCTAGAGACAAAAATGTCCGAAACAGAATGCGTATATAATTTCATAAGCAAAGAAGCCGACACCCAGAATGCTGAAATCAAACAGGCTAAAGATCGCATCAAGGAGCTAGACAAAAACTGTAACAAGAGGGCCAAGATGGCCCTTGGTCGCTCACCTGAGAAAGATGATTGCTTAAGAAATAAAGATGCTTGAGTGTAAAAGTGAAATCTGGCTTTTTTTATGGTGAAATGGGCATAACTCCTAAATTTACAAGTCAATATCAGTTATAATTGAACCCGATTGTGAGATTATGGGCATAAACATTGTCTTAAAGTTTAAAAATGATTGTTAAAAAAATGAAGTTGGTAGAGAATAAACAAAGTGAAATCTTGCATTTTTTGTATTAAAAGGGGCATAACTCCTGACCTAAATGACCCATCTCAGCCACAATTGAACTCAATCGAGACATTATGGTCATTAACAATGTCATAAAGTTTGAAGATGATTGCTAAAAAAAGGAAGATGCTAGAGTGTAAACAACGTGAAATATGGCTTTTTTTATATTAAAAGGGGCATAACTCCTGACCAAATTGACGGATCTCAGCCATAATCGAACTCAATCGAGACCTTATGGTCATAAGCATTGTCATAAAGTTTGAAGATGATTGCTCAAAAGATGAAGATGCTAGAGTGTAAACAAAGTGATTTCTGGCATTTTTTTATATTAAAAGGGGCTTAACTCCTGACCTAATAACTGATCTCAGTCATAATCAAACTCAATCCAGACCTTATGGTCATAAGCATTGCCATAAAGTTCGAAGATGATTGCTCAAAAGATGAAGATGCTAGAGTGTAAACAATGTGAAATATGGCATTTTTTGAATATTAAAAGGGGCATTACTCCTGACCTAATTGATGAATGTCAGCCATAATCGAACTCAATCGAAACCTTATGGTCATAAGCATTGCCATAAAGTTTGAAGACGATTGCTCAAAAGATGAAGATGCTAGAGTGTAAACAACTTGAAATATGGCATTTTTTGAATATTAAAAGGGGCTTAACTCCTGACCTAATGGTACGATATCAGCCAAATCGAACTTGTGCTAAAACAATGAAATTGGCTTTTTTTGAATATTAAAAGGGGCTAACTCCTGACCTAATGTCGATATCAGCCAAATCGACTTGGCCGGATTTTATGGTATAAACATTGATATAAAGTTTGAAGATAATTGCTCATGAAATGAAGATGCTAGAGTGCAAACAATGTGAAATCTGGCTTTTTTGAATTTTAAAAGGGGCATAACTCCTGACCTAATGTTCCGATATCAGCCATAATCGAACTTGGCCGAGATTTTATGGTTATAAACATTGTTTTAAAGTTTGAAGATAATTGCTCATAAAATGAAGATGCTAGAGTGCAAACGAACAAATTGTGGACGACGGACGACGGACGGACGGACAGACGGACGGACGGACGACGGACATTCATCGATCCTAAAAGCTCATCCTGAGCACACGTGCTCAGGTGAGCTAAAAAGTTGGAAAATGCTCTGAAAATCAGTGAAACAAAATTTGAAAAAAACCTCAGAAGATCTTTTAGATCTTAAGTCTCGATCAATGAGGGAAAATCTCGTCTTCTATGGCATCAAAGAGAACAATGAACACGAAAATTGCGAAATATTGGTAAAAACTTTAATCAAAACCTACCTAGAGATTAACACAGACCAAATGAAATTCGACAGAGCACACAGGATAGGACCACGATCAGCCAGAAAGCCCAGGCCTATAGTGGTTAAATTTCACAGCTACTCGGACCGTGAAGCAATTCGAGTTAAATCACTGGAATCCACAAACAAATCCAGGATGCTAGATGAACAAATCGGCATAGGAGTGCAATCCCCACAGGAGTACCGAGAGGCCAGGAAGGCACTGTATCCACTCAGCAAACAGGAAGAGGAGAAAGGGAATAACACTAGGATTGTTGGTAACAAACTGTATGTTAACAATGTTGTAAAAAAGAAGTATGTAAATGGTAGTGTATGTGACTATTCAACGGAATAGGGAGGTCAAGAGAAGAACTTATCAATACTGTCATGGAATATTAACGGCCTAGCGCGTAAAATTCAGGACCCAGATTTTATTGACTATGTGCAAACATACGATATTATCATTTTCACAGAGTCGTGGATTTCAAGAACAACTCATTTTAATTAAGAGATACCAGGTTTTGAAAGTGAACATTTATTCGGAAATAAATCACACAAGGTTAAAAAAGGCCGTTGTAGTGGAGGAATATCAATTTACTTCAAACAATCAATTTCAAATAAAGTACGAATTATTGAAAACAAAAAAAAAATGGTATAATTTGGATAAAACTAAGTACGGATTTATTTTGTTTTGATGAAAATGTTTATATCGGTGCGGTATATATACCACCAAAGAATTCAGATAATTCCAATTTAAACAAATTGGATTTCTTTAAGGAACTAGAAATAGGTATAGAAAAATACAATGTATTAGGAAAATACTTTATAACTTGCGATCTAAATTCTAGGTGTTCCAATGCCAAAGATTACATACAACATGATTACTATATTGATCATGATAACACACATATTGACAGCCAGCTGTCAAACAGTGTTTACATACCGGCACGTGTTTCACAAGATCACGTGATAGATGCCTATGGTAAACGCTTGATCGAGCTATGCCAATCTACGTTGTTTATCATAGGCAATGGTCGTCTACACGGTGACAAAGATGTAGGGGACTACACATTTCATTCACAAAATGGTTCTAGTGTAGTAGATTATTTACTTTTGCATATAAATGATATAAAATATGTAACTAACTTTATAATCACAGATCCAAACGAGTTTTCTGATCAATCGGGTCTTTCATTTACATTCGAAGCCCGTAAACCAAATACATTCACGGCTAATAATAGTTCACATACTTGTGAGGATTTTATTTGCTTTGAAAACTCAAAAGTTGACGAATTTAAGCAAAAACTCATATCAGTACTACTATCTCACGCGATTGCTCTTTAAGTGTATTTGGGCGTAGGAAACAGCCAGTTAAGCAAAACACAAACATTTGTCAAAATAAAAAGCCACGGTTTAATAAAGATTGTTATACAGCAAGGAAAAGGTTTACGAAAGCAAGAAATGCATACAATAAAAATAAAACAGACGATACGTTAAGAAATGAATATGTAGCTTCAAAGTCAATTTATAACAAAACAAAGCGCACAAATAAGTGCCGATTCCTAAACACGGAGAAAAGTGAATTAACACGTTTAGGTAAATCAAATCCAAAATTGTTTTGGAAAAAAATTAAATCACAATACAAAAAGCAACACAAACAAGCACAAGAATTAAATATAACAGATCTATATGATCATTTTAAAGGTTGTATTCTAGCAAAGAAAATAATAACAACAGTACCAATGAACAACATGGTATACATACAAATGACGAAACTTTAGACGCAGAAATAACAATATCTGAACTAAGAGACGCAGTATTTAGTCAAAACAACAATAATAGTAGTAGTGGTCTGGATGATATATGAGCTGAAATCTATAAGCACTCTTTTGATGAAATCTCACCATTTATATTAAAATTATTTAACAGATTATTTTCAAATGGGGAATATCCAACATGTTTTGTAGAAGGTATTATATGCCCAATATTTAAAGGGGGGGGGGATATAGAAGATGCGAAAAACTATAGGGGAGTGACACTTATAAACATACCATCCAAAATATACTCACAAATACTTTTAAATAGACTTACAAAATGGAGCAATAAATATGAAAAAATTATTCAGAATCAATTCGGATTTCAAAAAGGGAAGTTTACAATTGATTGCATCTTTGTTTTACACTCAATAATAGCAAAAACACTATCTGAAAAAAATGAAATTATATTGCGCCTTCGTGGACTTTGAGAAATGTTTTGACACGATTAATAGAAACTACTTATTCAATAAATTAATTAAAGAAAATATAAGCTCAAAAATGGTTCAAGCGCTAAGAAGTATGTATAGTGTTGTGAAAGCCTGTGTAATATATAAAGAAGATATATCAGATTTTTTTAATTCAAATATCGGAGTAAAACAAGGGGATCAGTGTTCTAGTATTTTGTTTTTTATTTTTTATAAATGATTTATTATCCAAGTTTAACACTTACATTGACGTTCTCGTTTCGCTTGATGATATTAAGTTATATATTCTTTTATTTGCCGATGATGCTGTCCTTTTCGTATACACGCCCGAAGCGCTACAATCACTATTAAATGATCTATTTTCTTACTGTAATACATTGGGATTGAAGGTTAATACCAGAAAAACAAAAATTATGATATTTGAAAAAGGTCGTCATACAAACTATAAATTTACATACAACAATACAGTTCTAGAAAATGTAGATTCGTTTAAATGTCTTGGCATAGACATGTATAAAAACGGTAATTGAGTCCAGAACACAGAAAAAACTTATAACTTATTTACAATATTTAACCAAATAGAGCTTTCTACTAATGACAAATGTAAATTATTTGATAGTCTAGTAGGATCAATATTAAATTACGGTTCAGAAATATTTGGTTATCACGAATGCAAAAACGTAGAATTGGTTCACTGGAAATTCTTAAGAAAAGTTTTATGCGTAAGGAAAAGTGCATATATCGAAGTTCTTTATGGCGAGTTAGGAGGATAACCCATGAAAATACGAAGAAAGATAATAATTATTAAATTCTGGATAAAAATAATGAATTCGGATAACAACACATTAATAAAAAAGATTTATAATATGAATAAACATGATTTTCAAATTGACAATAATACTTATGGGGGATTAAATTGGGTTTCAAAAGTGAAAACTATTCTCGACGAATTAGGAATGACTAACATATGGGTAGATCAGGAAAGCATAACCATTAACTTTGAAGAAATCAAGCAAAGAATTTTAGATACATACAAACAAAATTGGCATTATACCATAAATAATTCAAATAGGTTAATGTCTTATTGTAAATTTAAACATATCTTAGAATCAGAAAATTATTTAGACTATATTACAGTTAAAAAATTCAAAATCTGTTTTACGAAATTTAGACTTTCTTCCCATGATTTGGCTATTGAGGTGGGTAGACATTTAAACATACCAAGGGAAGAAAGAATATGTCAACAATGCAATCAAAAAATGATAGAAAATGAATACCACTTTCCTTTAGTTTGTCCAAAATATAATGAATTAAGAAGAAAATATTTTAAACAGTATTTTTGTCAATGGCCAACGATAAACAAATTTATATCATTAATGTCCTCGAAATCACCTAAATTACTTAATAATATATCACGATTTATATACACTGCATCAAAAATAAGAAATTCAGATAAGTAAATAAATGTTCTAGTAGTTTTTCTATATATTGCAACTACTAGTTTAACTGTTTGTGTTATTTATTGTTCTATATACCTTAACAATTCAAAAAATGTTTCAACATATACCCTATTTACAGATAAATATTTGAGATATTTTCAATGCAACTTCAGATGTACTGTAGTTATTGGTTTTTAAATTTTGAGTTTAAAACCAAATTTCATTTTTTTAATTCTTGAAAATTTTCATGTAATTATATATATATATATATATATATATATATATATATATATATATACTTCTCTGAAAATGTTCATGTCATACAACTATCTATTAATTACGCATGCTTCCATGTCTTTTGATGTAATGTTTTGGCTATAAATATGTATATTATATTTTATGCCAATAAAATTATGTTCTGTTCTGTTCATGTTCTAAAACCCCCTTTTCCCTAGCGCTTTTACCTTTCGACCTAAACGTGTATCCTTTTTTCACTGTTGCATTATAGTTTAGTATATGTGCATCAAATATATATTTAGTTCTCTTTTCGATTTTTTTAAAATACTTCGATGTCCCTTATTTTATGATTATTGAGTATCTTTTTCAATATCAAGATGGGCAAGATATATGAAACTTGGGACATAACGAGTATGTATGTTATACATACAAAGCTGATCAGATTCAATCGGTTTGCATAGATGAAAGGTCATTCGCTTCTTTGACAGATGAAGTATGTTTTATTTTATTTATTATTTTCTTTCGTTTTTACATTTTAACTTATAAGTGTTTCTGTTGTGTCAGAGGCATGAATGTTTTATGAAATATACCTCAGTTACTGAATTTGCAATTCATTGTCACCATATTCGTATGGTGTCGTAAGATTTAAAAAAAAAAAGGTCAGATAATAGGGTATGCAGTCATTCCTATCCTAATTTTTTTGAATTTACACACCATGTGTAACTCATGTTTTGGATTGTGTATTAGTGTTTTGTTGTTGTTGTTGTTTTCTTCAAATACAAAACGGCCAATGCTTTGTGGCAAAAATAATTTTCGAACCGATGCCCTCAAAAAATATTTGTCGAATGGGGTACACGATAAGCGCTAGCCGCTAGATACATGAAATTTTGACAATGACATATGCCCAGACGTCTACTTATGTCAATAATAAGGATTATTTTGTAAAATTCACTACTCTAAATTTGCTTGGAATATGGATAAAAATGAGAACTTGAACACCGTTTGTTACAAACTGTAAGTTTGTGCGTCCATCCGTCCGTCCCGCTTTCGTGTCCGCTCCATAACTTTGGCTTTTATGAATGTATTTCACTAAAACTTCACAGAAGTATTCCTTATATCCAAAGGGGTTAGTTGCACACATCAACCATATGCACCACTGAAAGGTCGAAGCCTTCCAGCTGGCTTGCGGTAGGTCGGTGGTTCTACCCGGATGCCTCTGTGCATTCGGGGTCTTCCTCCACTTGTAATTAGCTGGACGTCGCTATATGACTGAAATACTGTCGAGGCGACGGTAAACTCAAATAGTCAAGTCATAGTCAAGTCAAGGTCACAGGACTTGTTAGAAACTGTCTTTGGTATTCATAGGCTATATGTTCCTGTCTGCTCTATAACTTTCATATGTATAGATGGATTTTCATAAAAAAAAATTGCAAAAGTGATTGTCATAGCACAAAGGTGTGTCACGCAATTTAACATTAAGCATCCTTGAAATACAAGGTCACAGGAGTAGTTAAAAAAGATTTTGGCATTCATAGGCTACAATGTCATGTCCTGTTTATAGCTTTGATATCTATGTTTGCGTTTTCATGGAACTTTACAGAAGTGTTTGTCATAACACAAAAATGTGTCGCGCATATCAACCATATGCACGTTTGAAAGGTTAGCGCAGTTCGGGGATCATAACATATTTCCTTAATTTTCTTGTTTATTTCTGCCACATATTCTTAATGGGGGTTTTCACCGGTGGGGACTCTTGACAGTATAGCTAGCCTTATTTAAAATTAATTTAGCAATGTATATATTATTTGATTGAGCTTGCATGAAATGCGTTTGCGCCTGAGGGTGAACGCATTCTTTTGAAAAATGTTATGACTACGCTGAAAATTTGAAATTCCAATTTGAAATGCCGATATTTCATTATTTCTTTAAGTTCTCAATATCTTATTCGAATGTCGATGTCGTCATCAATATCACAAATACTATATCAGTACATGTACACGAGTACTGGTCGGTGTTCTACAGATATTGCTTGTGGTTAAGAGTTATTATCTTTCTAAAAGTAGCTCAGTGCATTAGTCAATTCTGTACCTGGCAGATTGTAAAAGAGAGGGGTCCTTAATAAGCAGTAGTGGTCCTGTTTACTGGCATCAGATACTGTTAATTTTTAAATATTTTATATATACTTGTTTATTTATCCTATCCCCTATGTTGTGGACACATCTATTAAATAACGAATTAAGTCAACTACACCAGGAATGCAAATGCTGAGATTTTAATAGTATTTAATTTTCACTTGCCGTCAAAGATGATGTTTTACATGATTGATTTTAAAGAGACGAGTTACCGGACCTGAATAATAATTTTGTGTGGCTTCACGTTACCTATGTACATTGCATTAATGCGTGGTGTGTAACACATGTGTAGTAATAATGCACGTGGTTTGCATATAGTAATGACTTGATTGTAAGTTATGCATACTAATTTGGTATACCTGCAGTTGTGTTGTGTCATTGTGGCGAATATGCAGTTGTGTCGAGTCTCTGGAGCGTGATGTCTATTTAGAGTAAGCGCAAAATACCTCAAGAAGTGTGTGAGTCAGGCTGTATGGATAAAAACAGAGTTTTATAATTTAGTTTCTGTTTATTTGCTTCTGTTATTAATAATATTAATATCAATAAATGTGATTATGATGAACTAAAATAATATATATTGTTGAATTTTATGAAAGTGATTCGCCGCCAAAATTAAAATTGTTGCATCTGTCGTTTTTAACGACATAAATGTTGCATTTGTTGAATATGTGTTTAAAATTTTAGTATAAAATACCGAAATGCAAAATTAACATATTCAAATTTGTGCCCGTCATATGCGCAAATTTGTGAATATACTAAATGCTCCGTACTTAACTTGTTGTAAATTATAAATTTGAATTTTGCAAACTCACTATGTAAAATGCGTAAATGCAGAAATAAAAAACCCAAAAACGTCAGCTTAATGAAAATAAGAATTTGACAAATAAGAACTTAACATTCTTCAAATGAAATGTAAATTGTATCGGCAATGGTATTGCAATAACACTTTTGTATTTACTTGTAAAGTGCTTGCCGTTTGAACGAAAACATTCCTTTTCGACTGGGCCAAGAACCACAGCTTTGCTCTGTTGGACCGAGATCCAAACAAATTATTATGGATTGTTCTGATTGCGCTGTCGTTTTCATTATACATTCAATATTCAGTCTAATGATGGCTGGAAGGACTGACATACACGAGCTGATGTGCTAATTTTAGGATTTCATGAAATGAGTTTAGGGATACTACATGTCATGATGCTAGTGATATCATTATGATAAAACCCTAATCTCAGACCTTTACTGAATGTTTCGGGCGTTCTGTAAGGTGACGGTATCTTAGCTAAACGTAATATAAAGGCTTCAAGTTATAGCACGAGCTACCTAGCTCTAGAAAACAACCCCAACACAAAGTTTATATACAATATATACAGTCGAAACAAGCCTGGTGAACAATAACCCAACTAAACATCACCTCGGCTATAAGACACAACATATAGAACTAAAGTATATACCATGCCAGCAAGGTGGTAAGAGTCGTCTTCCCAGCTTATCACTATGCAGAGCAATGATTCCCAAACTAATGAAACCCCATGATAAACGAATGCTTGACTTTGTCCTGAGCCTTAAAACACTATGTCTCAAACACTGACCCGTTTTCAAATCCCTGAGTTTTGCTGTTTCACAGACCCTATCAAGAAACCTCACTGTGACTATCGCCCCCAAGCTTGAGCTACATACATTAGGTTTCTAAAACTAACTAACATATAACTAAAATGTTTGCTAATGAAGAGAAAAGGTACAAAAATGAAAAGTTACGAAAATAAAGGGAAGTAATTCAGACCTAAATCACTAACTAAATACATTCTATATACAGATGATTTTCCTGACACTTCAAGATCAGTGCATGTATTCTTTTTCTACCATCACTTCTTCTATCTGCCTCTACAGTACCTTCGTTATTCAAGCAACGAAACATTATGTTTGAAAATCCGTGTTTATAAAATAATTCGATGCAATACCTTTTTAAAATCTGCTGTATACACCGAATACAGGTATGCCCGTGGTTCAAGTTTTAGTGGAGCCAAGAATTTTTACAACCTGATAAGTTTACATTAATTTTGAAGATATGGACATTGCTATAAATATTAGTGGATAAGAGAGTTTTCACCCCAGTCTCTATCTATTCACTTCATACCCCACAATCACATCTGTTAATTTTTGTGGCGTATTGATTTTGGTCAGCCAACTCTACATTGCCTATACACGGCACATTGTTCACACTGGTCACAGATACAGCTTGTGTAATTTGGGTAAAGTCCTCAAAGATGATGTCAACCAACTTGTGTCCTTGACCCTGTGACATTCAATGGGCCCAAGATGTGGAATAGTATAATATATACTATATAAATAATGAAAGGACTGAAAAGAAAGACACACATACAGAATAAAAAGTACGTTAAGAATCTGAAAAAAAAAAAAAAAATAAAAAAGGTTGAATAAATAAACATAAAAAAGAGACAGGAAGAAAAGTAAGAATCACACAAATATACCAATAAAAGAGGTAAAGATAAAACTCCAATGAACCGAATACCTCACTGTACATATTACTTAAGGGTCTTAATTCATCACATGTATCAGTCCTATGAATACGCTCTCACATATGATTATATCATTTTGACATTACTGCATATGCGGTTCAAAATCATTAAATAAGTTATGTCAGGTCTTATAAATAGGACTACATATATTTTTTATATAAAGCAAAATGTCTTTTTGTGTATATTGTAAAGGCCACTTCAGCTATGTGAGGCGTTCAGTTGTTTATCTAAACAGACTGTGGAAACAACATAAAACCTATAGTTTGCATGCTTATTAGGTGTTATGTTGATTGCTATTCATAAAAACGGTAATGATGGACGTTATCACATCGCCCGAACGAGAATTCATACAGCGAGCTAATTACAAATTACATGTTTTCAAATGTCCGAACATTAGTTGTTTGGTAAGATGTGCGCGTGCTGTAAATCACACTGCCGAAATTTGAACTCGTACATGACTGTTAAGAGTTATGATACATGCATTGGTAGATTTGCAAAAGCTGTTCCTAAAGCTGACTTTTGTTATTTTTATATTTCTGCATTTTAAAGGTTAAATATTGAGTTTTGCAGTATCAAAATTTAAAATTTATGATTAAAACAGATGTAGATTATGCCATTTAATATATTCATGTAATCCTGCAGCTTATAGTATGCACATACATGTCATCATTTTACTTAATCTTGTAATACTTGCAATTCTGCGCATTTTGGCGGCGATTCCCTTCCATAGAATTTATATTGAATAATCACTGTTATTTGAATACATATTTGTATATATAGACACCTTTCATCAAAAGTACCAGTTAATTCCGGAGGTATTGATAAATGTGTAACTGCTAAGGTTGAAAACGCTTGAGACCAGCAGTCTGGTGCTAAATCCTTTTATTAGTAACTTCATTAATTTACGAATTATATTTCTGTTAAACCATGTATCAAAATAAAAAGCCTTTATCACTAGCTAAAAACTAAATCATGTTGCAGAAACATTGTTCAAAGAGGTTATCATATAATCTTCTTTTTTATATAAAGCTTGTATCTGATTTACCCGTTTACATAATTATAAATCACCTAAATCAGAGAAACCAGGATCAACATGATAAAAGGATATAGCGACTTGTCCATAGACCAACTCGATAACATTCTTGAGTTAATTGTCTTCTTCCCTTCTGAAAATTATATAGACTTTAAGAGGATGAGTTCTACGAACAAACAGACAGTAATTGATGACAACCAGTCTGAAAGGACTGATGAACTCCGGTCAAACCTACAAAAAGAGCTATCGCCCTTGATCTATGGAATAACGGACGTGCCTCCTCGTGGGCTCTTTGTTCTATTTTCTCTACAGGTATATGTGTATGTGTTTTAATTTAACTTTTGTTAAAGGTCAATATTAAAGCAAAGCCAACGTCTTTTACCATGTTACAATATTATCTTCAGCTATCTGTTCCTTTGCAACAAATTGCATTTCGATATATAGGTAAAAATATGTATACATTGAAAATAAACTGATTATATCTTTTGATACATTTTGTTAACAAACCAATGTAGTTATTTGGAGAATACTTTATTAATTTTGAAAGGAATTACGCAAGCTAAACGTCATAAATTGCATGACAAACAAACCTTTAATCATATGACGTTAATCTGCGACAGTAATACCCCAATCTCACCATCGCAGGATCGCTCGCGAGGACTCGCGATGTGAGAACCGCAGCGAACCGCTGGGGACCGTGTAATAACCGCATACGCTCCGCCACCATCCGCCACAAACCGTAGGCACCGCGAGAAGACTACGGAAAGCGGTGGTGTGACACCGTATACTCCGTGGTGGCTCCGCTGGCACCGTCGACTCCGTAGTGGCACCGTACACACACCGCCAGTAGCTCCTTGCTCAACGTACTGCAACCGTGTAGACACCGTAGTGGTACCGTGTACCCACCGCCAGCAACGCAGGAGCAAATGAGTACGGATCGCTACGGAGTCAGTTCGGGAGCGTACGGTGCCACTACGGAGCGTACGGTACCTACACGGTGTTCACGGTGTCTGTACGGTTCAAAGCGCTCCGCAGAAAACCTGCGAAAAAATTGAACATGTTTGCTAATTTTGAAGCTTCTCGCGGTGCGTACGGTTTGTGGCGGATGATGTCGGAGCGTATGCGGTGTCTACACGGTCCCCAACGGTTTGCTGCGGTTCTCACACCGCGAGTCTCCGCGAGCGATCCTGCGATGGTGAGATAGGGGTATGAGGAAATTCCAGCCAGTCCGCATCAAACCGCAGCGATCCGCCACACTCCGTAGTCACACCGCCATGCACCGTAGTGACTCCGTACAGACACCGTGTAGACACCGTGAAAAATGTGCTACGTCATGCAATGTCAACAAAACTGGCGGTGCACCGCGTCTGCTCATACCGCGAGTCTCCGCGAGCGATCCTGCGATGTTGAGATAGGGGTATAAGAGAAGTATATTAGAAGAATTATTAGCCTGCCTAACCATTGTTTTTGTTTTTTCAGCAATTCTTGTTAGGCCTTGGTGCTACATTTTTTACGCCACTAATCATAGTCGATCTGATTTGTGCCCGTAACCAGCCAGATGTCAAGGCGGCTGTGGTCAGCACCTCTTTGTTTGTCTGCGGTATTACTACAATCATTCAAACTTTGTTCGGAGTAAGGTTGGTGTATAACATAATTGTTTTATTTAGATCATTGGGTAATTTATAAAGCTTCTCATATTGTTGCTTACTAGGTACGGAATGGAATTATATAACGGTAAATGGTACTTTACCATTTCATAAAGTCCAGTTCTATAGTTTAATGCTGCAACCTTTTGTTTTTAGGTGTTCATCTTACATGTTAATCTAAACTTGTTAATGATTATATGTTATTTTATGGAGTTTTAAAATAAGACAGTATCGTCGCAATGGTTACATTGCCTCTAAAACATATAAAATATAATGACAGCTGTAATTTCCTATCTAAAAAGGCATGCCAACAAGCAAAGAAGAACCCTCGCCCCACACACCGGAAACACAATTACATGAACCCAATATATCTTTCTCAGGTTAGGTATATTGCAAGGCAGTTCCATTGCTTTCATAACTCCCGTGGTTGTTATGATGACGTCTGACTCCTGGAAATGTTCTGTCGAAGGTAAAAGTAAGAATATCGTCTTGGCATTGAATAACACTCATAGTGTTATGTAATTCTTTAGTATTTGTATCTCAATCATAGTTTTAAAGATATATGCATAAGGTATTCTCACGAAAGTTTATTAAGAATTACTAACATAATATTTTGATTAAATAAGGGACTAGAATTGTATATCTTAAAAATCATTTCGCATATTTAGGCATTGTTTGTATAACTATTACTATCCATCGATATAACTACACCCTCTCCCTCTATTGTATTTTTGTTTCAATTGTAAAACAAAACTTAATAAAATGTGTGTTCACCATCAATGTACAAAATATGAATCTATAGAATAAGAGGACTTGGAACAGCATATGTGCAATAGAACAAAATGAAATCAAACTTCTTAAAGGAGTGACAATAAAACAGAACTAAAAATCATAGTGAATAATTTGTACCTTTGTTTAGTATTGTAATAAATAAACAAATGTACAAACTACTTAGAAATATACATGACTTTTTTGTTGTTGCTCAAATATCGCAACATAATTATTTTATGTACAGAAAAGAAGTACGTAAGCAACATACTTTTGCTTAGTTGTGTTGTTAATTAATACAAATAAAAAAAAATTAAAAGAGAAAACATTTATATGAACAAAATAATTCTGTATATTTTCGAGCAAAACTATTCTGTTTATTTTCTGTTGTATAATACGATTTAATGGACTAATTTTATTCATAATTTTATCCTGATTTTATATAAATATATACCGATATATAATGGCAGTACAAAAAAGTTTCATTTACAGACTTAACTTCTAACGATGCATGGATGAAAAGAATGCAAGAGGTAGGAAACTATTATATTTGCTCTAACATTTCTTTTACTTTCTTTTTTTTCCAATTTGCATGTTGAGGTTTCAAATTATAAAGTATGTTTTAATCGTGGACCTTGTGTTTAGTGTGTCTTATTCTTACCATGCTTACATTAATATAATTAACACTTTAACCCAATATCCGTACCATGGATTATGCTAATTCGTACTAAAGGTTTTGCCACTTCATATTCAATGCATAAAGATTGCAATTCAAGATGTCAAAATGACAATGATTGCAATAAAAGGCTCAGTATTAAGAATAAATTAGCATTTAATATTTGATATTTAATTGAATTTGAGCAATGCTATTATTCTAATGCATTTTATGACCCTAGATACCCCTTCTTCAGGAAGTTTGTCTGCTTTATTTCAACAAAACACTTAAACAAGCTTATTAACATCCAACCCATAAATTTCTACATCCATCCGACTATTCATCCATCGTCCATTTAATCCTTCGACCCATCCATAATCTCACACAGCATCTCATTCAACTTACACCGTGCCATCCATCGAACATTAATACATTCACCAACATTAATCTCAACCTTTCACTAATCCATTAACACAACAATCAACTCACTTATTAACCCATACAACCACATCAACCTACGCAGCTATCAACCAAACCATCCATCCAGTGACCATCCAAATATTTATTCAAATCTGATTCATCAACCCTTCTTTCTACCAAGATACAAACTTAGATTGGCTTGCGGGAGGTTCTAAAGAGTGCCACTATGTACTTCATACACCTGAACCTAAATGGACGTTGCTATATGACTAAAGATATGTCGCAGTGAGGATAATCTCCATCAGAACAACAACATAAACCAACCTACTTAACCATCAACTCAGGAATCTATACCAACTCATTTATCCATCATAGCATCCTTCCATTCATTACTCTATTTATCTCCTCACTCACTACCCTTACTCATGCACTAAATTAAGGAATCAGCAGCAGCAGCATAATTTCATCGCTTCAAACTTAAGTGTATTTTTATGTGCTTGCTATATTATATATTATTGTAAAATAAATGCTTACTTGTTAGCATGAATTGAACTTATCCCACAAGGATGTTGAAAGCAAATGTAATTATTTGACATAATAGCACATTAACCACACCGATACAGTTAAATAATGCTGTTCCGTTTCCGTTCATAAAACTGCAACAAGAACAAAATATGAATTATAAAGGTGAATTGTTTTAAAAGTGTTTTTACCGACAAATTAATTTAACACGTATTTAACAAGAGGGCTAATTTGGCCCTAGATCGCTCACCAGGGTACAGTAGCTTATTAAAAGCCATTCAAATCACTTCTTACTTTCTTATTACTTCCAGCATCAAGATTCAAGTTTCAGATATTAAGAATTCTTAAATTAGTCAATCATCTGGAGGCCGTGTTTTTTATGGGATCAACTTTATTTTAGGAATAATGGTAGACAGCCATGAAGTTACCATTTGTGCTTAAAAGAAATTAAATTCTACCCATTGGCTTCATAGAAGAAGAATTTTGAAATTTTCTATATAGAGCTAATAAGGAAACTTCCCCATTCCATAGGGGCCTCATGTTCCAAGAGATCAGCATTATTTTCGCGATTATTGCAGACAGCCTTTAGGTGACCATATATGACATAAGAAATTAAATTCTAAGAAGAAAAAAAATGAATTTTCTTATATAAAGTATATAAAGAAACTAGCCACACCCTAGGCGCCTCCTTTTTAAACAGATCAACTTTTTTAGCAATTATGGTAGACAGACATGAGGTGACAATACATGCCAAATGGAATTAAATTCTAACCGTTGGTTTTATAGAAGATCGTTGAAATCTTCTATATGGAGTATATGAGGAAGCAAGCAGACCCCCAGGGACCTTAATTTTTATTGGATAACTTTATTTTAGTATTTATTGGAGGGAGCCATGAAGTGACCATTTGTTTTAAATGAAATTAAATTCTAGCAATTTGTTTCATGATGAATTTTGAAATGTTCTTAACAAAGCTATATAAGAAAGCTTACTGAACACCTCATTTTAAG
Organism: Solen grandis; assembly: GCA_021229015.1. Classification (NCBI taxonomy): domain Eukaryota; kingdom Metazoa; phylum Mollusca; class Bivalvia; order Adapedonta; family Solenidae; genus Solen; species Solen grandis. The sequence continues at coordinate 65,277,212 of CM037777.1, forward strand.
GGATCAACTTTATTATAGCAATAATGGTAGACAGTTATGAGGTGACCATTTGTGCTTAATGAAATTATATTCTGGCCGTTCGTTTCATAAAAGGATTTTGATAATTTCTAAATAGAGTATATAAGGAAACTACAAGACGCATAACGGGATTAACTTTATTTTAGCAATTTATATTGAGAGTTATCAGGTGACCATTTGTGCCAAAGGAAATTCAATTTCGTTTTTAAGTAAAATTCTGTAGGTTGCCATGAAAACCAGAGTTCTGCAATTTTAGCAACTTTTGTTTCATCGATTTCAACCCAGTGGTTTCAAAGGAGATATTTAAAGCAAATTGTTGACGGCGGACGACACAATACGGACGACGTCCACAATAGCTCACCTTTAGCACGTGGTGAGCTAAAAATGTGTCATGGTTTAGTTTATCATTATCTCGCGGGTTTTTTGAGAGTCTTGGGTGATTGAGTATACATATCAGTTTCGTCTGAAATTTGAATAAAACTATAGAATCAATTATACATTTATGTTTTGTTTTTTTCTGGCTTTGAAGCATTACCGTCAAATCACATTTAAGATATATTGAGTAATTTGCTGAATCGCCTCAATCATTCATTGTTATATGTGTTGTCATTGCCCTTTAATATATGTGACAATAAGTTGTAGATACAATGTAATATTTAACACTTTCCTTATATCAACACTAATACACTGTTATATTACCATTAACTCTTTCTTTTAAAATTGTATAATTTTTCAGAAGCAATATTTTGTTGGAGGGAACATATTACGTAATTGTTGACCTTTCAATTTCATTTACATATATGTGTTAACTATGTAAACACTTCGACAAAGTAACATACGTAGTTCAAACAAGTGCTTTTATTATAATGAATTGAAAAAATATTGCCATAACCTCAAACAGTTGAACAGAACTGTCACATTTATCACGATTGTTTTCATCTGAACTGTCCATCTGACATGCACCTAGTATGCAAACTTGAGTTTTAATATTGTCACTTCAAGGTGATGATGCTGGATATATCTATACAAAAATACATTTTTGAAAGACTTGTCCAAAACTGACTCACTTTGAATGACCGTGTGAATAACAAGCATGATGGTACAGTACTTAGCCAGTTTTAATGGTGGATAGTATCTATAACATGACTTAGGCATTTTTTGTGAAACGGAGTCAATCACTTACTCATTAACATTCATATCATATCGACCTTATCTTATCAAAGCATTGCATGACAGTAGTACTAAACTAATCTAGTAGCAGATTACCAACGCCATACAAATGTTACAGATAAAAGAATGTTTGTAAATGTAACAACAAAGACATTTCTGTGACGGTAATGAGTATTAACTGCGTTTAAATCCTACTGTAATAATTTACTCAGATATATATTGGGAAACTTATAGATGATATAAAGCAATTTTATATTAAAATGGTGTAATCTTCACTGAGTTTTATATTGCTACTTGTTTTGTTTTTTGTTTTGTTTTTTTCTTTGCAAATAATTCTTCATTTTCGCCTTTGTTCTCAAAATTAATACTTTTATTGCCCTTACGATGATCGTCTGTTGTAAATCATAAATATCATTTAAAACCGAAAGAGTGTCTGACATGGGCCATAGAATTGAGTAGTTAGATTTTTAGAAAACTCGATAGTCTGTGAAAAGGTTCAGTGAAACAAAATCTCTCTAGCTCGTTTTACATCTATTACAGATCCAAGGAAACCTGATGCTTGCCTCTTTGACCCAGGTTCTGCTCGGCTGTACAGGTATCATCGGCTTCCTCCGACACTTTATTGGACCCCTGACCATTGCTCCTGTCTTGGCACTGCTCATCCTAACCATCGTGGACGTTTTCGTTTCCTACTGTAAGGGCCACTGGGGGATTGCTTTTCTGTACGTTTTGTGATGTTATATCTACTTTCTATTATTCACGTAAATATCAACAAGGCGCTATGAATTGATTTGATTATTAAAACATTGCCTTTTCTCTGGAAAATACTTTTGCTACTGAAACTAAATAAATGAAAATCACTTTTTTTCAGCGTCATGGTATTGATGGTGATATTTAACTTGTTACTAGCTAAATACAAAATTCCAATTCCAACGTGGAGGCCTAAGAATGGATGTCAAATATATCGGCTGCAATTATTTCAGTTCTTTCCGGTACGTTTAATTACTTTTTTTTTCTTTTTCATACTATTTACCATTATTATAATGATGTCCCTTTCTCTTATAAAAAGCTACTTTACTACTAGTATTTCTGAGAAAAGTAGTGTACACGTAATATCATACTGAATACATAATGCCTACTCTAAACGTTTTCTACTCCTCATTCGCTTATTGTATTTGTAATTTTCTTTTATGTAGTATTCAAATACAAATTACAGATGTGTTTGTCCATATTTTGGATACATTCTAAAAGCCAGAAATCTTTTTTCACAGGTGTTTTTCAGTGTAGCAATAGGCTGGTTTGTATGCTACATCCTCACCGAGACTGAATCTCTACCAACAAACTCCACCTTACCTAACTACAGAGCAAGAACAGATGCACAGTCTGGGGTCATTGATAGAACCCCTTGGTTTTATTGGCCTTACCCTTGTATGTTCATAGTTCCAATTGTCAGACACGTTCCAATCATTTATAAATTAATTCATATAATCTTAAGCTCAACTAGATTGAATTTGAATTTAATGATAGTATTACAATCAATTCATGCTATTGGTAAACTGCCTAACAAATTATTATTAGGTAAACATCATAATATTTAGTAAAGGACCCAGTTATATTTTATAAACTTGTCTTTACACGTTTTCTTTCTTAAGATATTTTAGAGGTGGAGAGGGAAGGTGATCTACACAACAGTGAGTTACGTTGATCTGCTATTAACCAAACGTTACCGACCTTTACCAATGTCTTCTTAAGGGTACAGAAACATAACAAATCAATTACTGAAGTAAAGATTTGGAGGTGCTTTTTGATCACGTGATATAAATAAAAATAACAAATAATTTACTACGGCAAACAAATAAAGGTTAGTTTCTCAGCCACCACCGCATTCGTTTTTAATGGCTCGCTTTCGTTTTTGAAATGTCTTGGTGTTCTTTTTTTCCCACAAAAACGTCGAATCCGCAAGCAACCTCTGTGGAAACTGCCACCATCCACTGTTTACCTGTGCATACTAATACCTCATGTATAGCGATCCCCATTAACAGGTACACATGTGAAGAGCGTTTCTGCCACCAAGATTCCGATCGATTTTTACTGAATTTTCAACAATATCCATGCAGTAGTTACCTCAACTTACAGTTGTAGATAACGACTGCCACTACAAGTGAAACTACTTAATGTTCAGTATTTAGTTATTTTTTCCAAAAAAATTTTTTTACTGCGAATTGTATTTCCCTAAGTATATTTTCTTTGATAAAGATCAAATATCGCCTTGTGGTAAAAATAAATCTTTTTTAAAAAACTTATTTGGTATTGTGACAGCAGACCAGACGGAGACGCTATTTTGCTAGTTAACCATCATCACGTGACATTTTATGACGGTAGTAGTTTTGTTAAGTGAGCGTGCAAGGAAGATCACTGCGTGGAGTTTGATTTTTCAAATGCGCTTCTAAGACGCAGATCATGGCGAAGGGAAACCGCATTTTTGGGTAATAGCAAATGCTGTATTCTTTCTTTTGAAACGTGTCAGGGGAAACACGTTTAAACATTTTTGATATCTACAGGATAAAGGCTATGTAGCGTGTAACTCCCGCTCTCGTCTTTTATCTACCTGAATATCTGTCCTGCTTAACTTTTAAAGGTAACTGATAGCACCGACTGCCCACTCTGTCAATCTTTTCCACGCGTTTTAAATAATTTACTCATTCCAAAGGAGTACTTCCTTGTGGTCAAGCGACTGACTTTCTTAGCCAGCTTCTTGCTGTGACCTTATGGATGCTGTGGCGAATGGTAGTAATTTTTAGCTCACCTGAGCACTTGTGCTCGGGTGAGCTTTTGTGATCGCCTTTTGTCCGTCGTGCGTCGTGCGTCGTCAGTCGTCCGTCGTCCGTCGTCCGTCGTCAACAATTGCTTGTGAACACTCTAGAGGCCACAGTTTTGGCCCAATCTTCATGAAACTTGGTCAGGATGTTTGTCTACATAATATCTCGGATGAGTTCGAAATTGGGTCATGTGGGGTCAAAAACTAGGTCACCAGGTCAAATCTTAGAAAAACCTTGTGAACACTCTAGAGGCCACAGTTTTGGCCCAATCTTCATGAAACTTGGTCAGGATGTTTGTCTACATGATATCTCGGATGAGTTCGAAATTGGGTCATGTGGGGTCAAAATCTAGGTCACCAGGTCAAATCTTAGAAAAACCTTGTGAACACTCTAGAGGCCACAGTTTTGGCCCAATCTTCATGAAACTTGGTCAGGATGTTTGTCTGCATGATATCTTGGATGAGTTCGAAATTGGGTCATGTGGGGTCAAAATCTAGGTCACCTGGTAAAATCTTAGAAAAACCTTGTGAACACTCTAGAGGCCACAGTTTTGGCCCAATCTTCATGAAACTTGGTCAGGGTGTTTGTCCACATGATATCTCAGATGAGTTCAAAATTGGGTCATGTGGGGTCAAAAACTAGGTCACCAGGTAAATTCAGGTAGGATCAAAATGTAGGCCACTTAGTCAAATGTTAGAAAAACACTTTAGATGCCAGATTTTTTGTCATTTTGCCTAACACAGCCATCTTAATCAGGTGAGCGACACAGGGCCATCTTGGCCCTCTTGTTTCTGTTCCACTCTTTCCTTCCCTGTCATGATCTTGTATGTCTGAATCATATCGCCACTCTTTTGTCTGTAGTGTAACTAAGATGGATACAGTATCCACTAAATTCATGTAAAAAAACAACAGAAACTGACCCTATGGGCGCTGCAGAAGTGTCACAATTACATGTATGTCTTTCGTAATAGTTACCAAAATTGAGCATTTTCCCCAATTCCTTTTATTTAAAGGGACGCATTATTGTTTATGAGGGATACATTTATTAATAGAAAAATCATTAAAGACATAACTTTTGAACCCAACCTTAATTTGCTTATTGCTGTTCATATAAAAATCAGGACCTGGTACCGCATGGAGGCCCATGATCCATAGCCATACTATCATTAAGACAACATAGTTTCAAAGTTTCATTTGGAAATGATATTAGCAAGTGAACGTTTAAGGAATGTAACTCAGATGTTGTACTTGGCAGTTGGAAACTTCAGTGTTTCTATTTATAACGTTATTGATACCTGTGATATCTTATGTAAAATATAAAACAAGTCCTTTGTAAAATTTAACTGTTTAATAGGTTTGTATACTTTACATTGTAAATTGAACTTGGAAGCCTCTTTACATTTAAATGTTTGTATTTTCATAATGACTCTACCAAGAAAAAAAGAGAGATTCATATTACAAACAGCTGTTTGATGTAAAAGGATATTTAAATCATTAACTGAAAGAGACGCATTTTGACTTATGTTGGAAATTTTATCTTTGAAAACACTATTTAAAAATATCTTTTGAAATATTTAAAAAAAATGAGTTATAAATTGAAAATGATGTCATGGTATGAGGCAAGGGGTTGAACTTTATGCAACACTTGCATGCTACATTATAAAGCAAGCTGCTGAAAATTAATTGAAATTTGCAGAGAGGCCCTCTACTGATAATAATTTGAAAAATGAAAGAATTATCCAGGAAGTATCTGACTGATACCGATGTTGTAATTCTAATAAAATACAAAAATTAAAAAATGTTCCTTGACCGGCCAAGAATGTATTTTCCACATTTTTATTCCAATACGTGTTAGTCATTGTTTATTTGGACTTCACAATTATGAAACTTGAGAGAAACATAGAACAAAAATATCAGGAGCAATAAAATACATTCCGCCCTCCCTCATTCGTTTTGAAAAAAAAAGTGTCTGAGAAACTAGCTTTTTTTGGCCTAAAATTAAATTGTTACTTAGTTGCACATACTAGTTTAAGATATTTTAGTTAGATCAAGCACCTCATTGAATCCATTCCAGTCCAGTTTGGCATGCCAACATTTAGTAGAGCAGGATACGTCGGTTTCCTGGCCGCCTGCATCGCTTCCATTATCGAATCCTTAGGGGACTACTACGCCGCAGCCGATATATGCTGTGTCCCTCCCCCTCCCACACATGCCATCAACAGGGGTATTGCCATGGAGGGTATCGGGGGTGTACTGGCTGGAATGTTTGGCGCGGGACATGGCACAACATCTTACAGTCATAACATAGCTGCGTTTGAAATCACCAAGGCATGATATTTCAGTTTTCCTAATTTATGATTCATTTGCTTGTAGCCACGATCTGAAACATGTATACGTATATATTTATATATTTCTCAATTCATACTTTAATAAAAATAAAATGAAATAACGACTTCATTGAATTACAATATTATATCTAATATGTCCTATCAGTCCTTGAGCGCCAATCAAGTAAGATTAACAAGTAGCTGGGGATCGAAACTACGAATTTCCGATTACGATGCAGTCTGCAGGTGCTCTAATTACTATACTATAATGACATCAAAATCCTAAAGTATCATTTTAGTTGCGAAAGAAAGTCTGTTTAACTTTAAAGGTAAAACACAACGGAAATTTGTCATGAAAAGTTTTAAGCAATTACGTCGGTATTTAATGCTACATGTATTTTCAAAGATAACATTATATTAATTTTCATGTATTTCATTTTTTTTAAATATATCAAGGTAGACATTTTATTTATTGTTGATAATTATAACGCAATTCTATTTACTTCAGGTTGCAAGTCGCAGTCTGCTCACCTTAACGGGATTCTTGCTGATCTTATCCGGGGTTGTTGGCAAATTTGGTGCTCTCCTTGCGACTATTCCAGACCCAATCGTCGGAGGAATTTTAGCTAGCACCCTCGGTATAATAGTAGTCATTGCCTTTGCTTTTATGAGGTTTACCGACGTGAAATCCAGTCGAAATATATATATCCTTGGACTGACCATCATCACTGGCATGATGGTTCCACGGTTTATCACCGATCCTAGCAACGATGGTACCATTGATACAGGTGAGCGATGATTTTCTGTAGAAATAAGAAGAAATATTAACATTGATATAATGCCAGCGGTAGGAGTCTCGGTACAAAATCAAAACGTTTTTCTGGCATCGGGTGGGTTTTCTTGTTCTGCCTTTACATAAAAATATGATATTTTTATTCATCTTAACATTTAGAATTACTTTCATCTCATACAGTTCTGATTTATCTGCTATTTTCGGCTTTAAAACTAAACCACCTTAAATGTATTAACAATGATGCATTCATTATAAGAGGTGTTTCAAAGTGCTGTGCCACAAGTATTTCTATAAAATTTCTAGCATAAATATAACAAAAGATATTATAATAGACATTAAGTAGATTTAATTTTAGTGAAAAAATACATAACTTACATGATATACTTAAAGGTAACGCAGAATTAGACTTGGTCCTTAAAGTGCTGCTTGGAAGTCCAATGCTGGTCGGTGGTGCTTTGGGTTTTTTCCTTGATAACATAGTTCCTGGTAAGTTGTACATATGTTGATAAAAAATTTGGTGTACCTTCTGATATTGTCCAATTGTTCATATCGGTGGTAATGTAATGTAATGCCAGAACGAGATAAACAAAATTGCATAATCAACTGATCGCATTGTTAACTGAAACAGTCTACAGCCAGTTTTTACAGATATACATTTATCATATTTATCTTCATATAAAATTATTAATTGTATACGATTCTAATTCTGACCTTTACAAACAGAATTACTGATTACTTATATAAGGTCCATGAATGAAAATATCTCAACAGAATATATATCTTCAGTATGAATATTCGTAATCATAAATCAATAAATATGTAATGAATAAGACATACGTAATAAGCAGTATGCTAAAAACCAATTATTAAATTATTATTTTCGCTCAATTTGAAGAAGAAATTAAATAAAACCGAAAAACAATAAACATTAGTTGTTTCCTTATATTCTCACTCTGTTGCCATTGTTTGATAATAGGTACAGAGGCAGAAAGAGGTATCAAGAACATGATGCTCGATAACACCTGTACTACTTCTGGAAGTGACACCATCGATGTGTACGAGCTTCCGTTCATCAGTCCGTTCATAAAGCGTATATCCTGCTGTTCATACGTTCCGATTTCCCCTTCATTTGACAAAACAATATCAACAGGATGTTGCAAAAGCAAGAAACAGTTTACTGACCAAAATGCTGAACAAGAACTTGAGATAATAGCAATGTCTGACGATGAAATTAATTCAAGAGCTACACACTTGTAACTTCATTTAAAACGATTCGTATAATATAAACTGTACCATGTAATTCAATATCTTATACCGTGTGCGTGTAAACACATACACTTATAACCACATTTATTCGAGATATGTGTTTGTATAAAATACATGTATCAGGTGAATCAGTGTATTAATACAAGTTTAATCCAAATATTGACTAGCCTTCGGGTAAGGGTACTTAAGGTATGTTACTGATGATGATCCTTTTGTTTAGGCCGTAAGTTGATTCACAAGAATTTTCATATAAGCATATATATATATATATATATATATATATATATATAATGTACGTGTGTTTATCCACTACATAAATGTATTTGTGTATTGATAATCACAAGCTCGTGTATGAACACAAGGATCGTTTGAAAGATTTCAAGTGAAATTGCATATTATTATCCGAAGAAATCATTTTTTATTATCACAAATTGTCAAGTTAAATGAAGATATATTTTCTTGTTCTTTAGCCAGTCTAATGTACCAATAAACAAAAGCTGGGCATCGTTGATTGGCATTATTACCACAGCCATTTTCAACGCAATAAATCCGTCCAGGCCACCTGCGCTCGGTAACGTATCAATTCAATGCTATTGTAATGTCATGCAATTTATGAATGGAACCTCACTCCGGATCATTATGAAACAATTCAAAATGCTCAATGCACAGAGAGACTGTCGGTGGAGTTATCATGAAACAAAGAACGAGTTCAGCTGATAAACTACCAATAACTAGAGTTGCAGGTAAACGTGTAGTTTCTTTTTTGCGCCAAATGACCCTTGGTTATAGCTATTTCACTATGTAAATCCTGCACACAGTCTCTTAGTTCATTTTGTTATGTTTTAGTTTGAAATTACGACTCCTTTCGTTCAACTGTTTTCTTTGAATTTTCTTTTATAAAAATGCATATTTATTCATTTTATCGACTCATTTGTTTTAGTTCATTTATTTTCAAGAAAACTAAACTATCAAGAACACTTTTCTTTGTTTGATAACTCCACTGCCTACGTTCAAACGTGGTATGCGTTACAAAAGGAGGCAAACAATATGTCGCAAAACAAGTAGTGGAAGTTAAAGATGACTAAACATCTGATAATTGGCTTGACCATACTGCAACAAAACCATTGTAAACTAAAGATAAACAAACGACTTATGCTTTATAGATTTTAAGTTTAAGTGTATATATTGTCATAAACACTTTTTCTGCATTTTCTCTAGCAGTCCGATCTATCTGCTTGAAATATTCTAATGCAAATTCCGATACCGTGTTTTCAAATTGATATGTCTATTCGGAAATCAACGTTTAATTCAGCCATCATTGCAGACAAACCATTCAAAAAGAAATGCCTAAGAGTGACCTCCCTTAACAAAAATATCTACTGCGCGTTCAATAAACGCAAACGATCTAACGCTTACTACGATTTTACAGGGGTTGCAAATGCTCACGTTAGAGAGTATTAAGTTTACTGAACGAAGGAGAGTTTCATTTAATGAAAAAACAGAATACTAATGTTTAATCAATGAAAATTCAATACTTCAATCTTCTTTATCATAAATATGAACTACAATTTTCATCATTTTTTTAATATATTGAACTTAAATGATCTTGATCTAAAAATGAAGTGAAAGCTAACAGGTAAAAACAAGGCTTAAAGCGACAGGGACTGTCACAAAACCAGGTTTTCAACATGGAAAATCCAATTCGAAATGAAGATTTTATTTATAAAATGATCACCAAAGAACATTAATACTTTATGTTACATGGATGAAGAGTAAATAAGGGTCATAACTCTAAGAAATATGGTTAAATTGACAATATAGGTCAAGTCACTATGTACTGGCCATACTGTGTAGATTTGGGCAGAATGCATTCAGAAATGAAGAAGGAGAATTTAAGCAAATAAAAGAATGTGTCACTATATGTTACATGAAAACAAGCTCAAAGGTGTGAAATCAGATTGTCAAAGGGTAATTGTCTCTGACCTGCAATATCAATGCAGGGTAAAATACAAGATTCAAAATTAAATGTTAGTTCAAGGAAATTATGGATATTTTAAAACATGAAAAGCAACCTACAGGAATTATCCAAAGACTGATACAAATGCATTTATTTTATTTCTTATTGAAGGTTTATTAAGCAATTCTAGCAATCAGACATTTGTATAATATTTGTCAAGATAGCAAGGGCACCGCAACTATGTAAATGAAGAAAAGCATAAGTGAAGCATAAAAACAAAAGCATTCATAGCAAGCCGCTATCAAACAGAAAAGAAAAATATATATATATATATATATATATATATTTAGTCATAGTGACCTTGACCTTGATCCATTTTCTAATATATTTTAGTCATAGTGATCTTGACCTTGATCTATTTTCCAATATATTTTAGTCATAGTGATCTTGACCTTGATCCATTTTCCCTGAAAAGCAATTCCAACCTTCCTCTTCCCTAAAGGTATCTACTTATCAAATATGAATGCTATACCTTCATTCTAACTCGAGATATCAAGAGGAAACAAAAAATCTATTTTAAGCCATTGTGACCTTGAAAAAAAAAATTTTTAGCCATTGTGACCTTGACCTTGACCTGATTTACCTGAAAAGCAATCCAAACCTTCCTCTTCCCATAAGCTATCTACCTATCAAATATGAATGTTATACCTTCATTTTTACCCAAGTTATTGACCGGAAATGAAAAATCTATTTTTAGCCATTGTGACCTTGACCTTGACCCGATTAACCTGAAAAGCAATCCCAACCTTCCTCTTCTCATAAGGTATCTACCCATCAAATATAATTGCTATATCTAAATTCTAACTTAAGTTATTGAGCGGAAACGAAAGTTTGACGCCCGCCCGCCCAACGACGTTCGGCATTCTAATAACCAGGTTTCAACTAGTTGAAAACCTGGTTAAAAAAGCGACAACAACTACAACAAAAACAAATTTGAATAAATGAATAAATAAATAGGAAACCATAAAAACTACATTTAAAAAGAAAATAAAAAACACCTTTAAATTTGAACATTTTGATTTTTTAACACTCAAGAAGATATTGGTGAAAACATAAATAAGCGCCCTTTTTGGTGACGAAATCATTTACAATCAAGCAAAGAATAGGCAAATATTGAGATAAGACCATCCTCATGATTGTATTTCTTACGTTATTCTATCTATTTTATATGACCTTATATCGTCTTCATTTAATACCCATAACGTCGTACCCACATGACTGAACAAATATTCCTTGCAGTATGCACCACTGCAGACAGTGTCTACTGAGTTTACTTTGAAAGCCACGGCATTCAAAATTTGCAACAATAAGAGGAAACAAAGACACAGGTGGTATTTGTATCTAACTCTCTTGTATTAAGTCCATTTTTCAAAATAATGTAACTGATTGAAACGCGTTGAAGCTTCTAACATTCACTTGCCTTATATATAAAATCATTTTAACACACTTAGAAATAGAGACAGTTAGACTTTGAGTAAACAACAAAAATCATTTTCGACTCCTCCTCCATTCCGATCTTAAAAGACTGGAAAGCCGAAATAACAAATGCAACAGTTTTTCTATTGTGAGTTAAACTCACCGTTTTGATCAAAACCCAGTATTTGCAAATCGAAACTCACTTCTAGAGAAAGAAATCCTTTTTGCCATTTGCCACGATATGCAAAATGTACCTACATATCTCTTAATTCGAACTGTAATCAAGAACCTCAATCGCATTACAAATAGACTTTTCACTCAAGGTGAGAAAATACACGGCATCTCAGCTTGTCTTCGTGTTATAGGTGTGTAGGACAGGATGTGACGTGACGGGACGAGCATGATTCCTATTATATAATTATTCTTATAACCTCCGCTTCCATGAAGCGGGGATATTTTGATATAATTGTTATTAACGATTCAATCAAGTATCAGATCTTAGGCAAATGACATGTTCCACACCCAGTTACATGATGCCGATCATTCCTGGATCTACCATTTTATCCTGAGTACCAATCAAATAGAGATAAACTACATGTAGTACTATTCGTTACGGACGAGGACCGAAACTATATGTATTTCAATGTTCATGAATGTCCTTAAAAATTATGTCAAGCAATAGTTTTATATTTATCAAGGTTGATTCTTATGTATGCTAATGATTTCAGGTTTCGAGTCACTGTCTGCTCATATTAACGGGAATTCTTGATGATCTCATTCGGGGTTTTTGGTAAATTTGGTGCTCTCCTAGCGATTATTCCGGACCCGATCTTGGGAGGAATTTTGGCTAGTACCCTCGGTATAATAGTCGTCGAAGTGTGTATAGTTTGAAAGTTTTATTCATCATAAGCCAGAAGGTCGTACGACCCATGCGGCAAAACATATTACATAAATATCCTTGGACTGACTACCATTACTGCCATGATTGTTTCACGGTTTATCACCGAAATTATGTAATAACGATGCCACCGATACAGGTGCGCAGTGCTTTTGCTAGAGAGAGACAAAAGAACTATTCACACCCTGTCTGATGTTAAACATATTTCTGGCATAGAGTAACGAGTGATGATCGAAAAGAAGGTGGCAATAGCCTTTAACATTCTCTTATACAGATTTTGTACAAAGACATTTTTACAATTTCTCAAAGTAACCTCCTCCCCGATTTATGGAACGCGTGCACGAGTCTGTCAGTTGACATACTAGCGACCTTGCCATAGCTTGACTAAAGCTCCGCTTTGCTTTCAAAACGCATTCCACGAAATGAATCCTTCAAAGTTGGACGCAGCAAGAAATCACACATCTATGTTGCAACTACTCAGAGCGTCTTAAACAAACTTTATGCACGGATTCATTACCCTAGTGCAAAATATACCCTTTCTGATAAGATCAGGTGTATTTTCAGGAATAGCCTTTGGCATATTGGGTTTAACAACTTGGGCATAATTTTCACCATTGACAGAATGATATGATTCAAAATGTAATGCCATGGCAACTAAAGAACACTAGAATGCTTCCACACACTATTTTCTGCTTACGTTCAAGCTCATAAGAAAATGAAACCATGTATCACCACAAGTAACAATTCTCTAATTAAATCCAGAACCTTCTGAAATGAATGCCTAAAAATGTCGTTGCATATTTGCACCCCTACCCACACTTGCTCTTCAGAAGAGGTGTCATTTACTAAAAAAGTTCCTGGACACTACCGTAGATAATACCAAATGTGTCCGCTAACTCGCGAAAAGTATTTACGCCTAAAATTTTTCACATATTGTTCAATAGCAGACGCATTTCTTTCGTTTTTAGGCGCGCTAGCTCAACCAGATTTGGGTTATATTTGAACCCTCTCTTTCTTCTTAAATCTCTTATACCAAAAACTTATTAGCTCTGTTCCCCATAAACAGTGGTTAAATCTGCTCTGCGGTTGGTAATAGATTTACCGAGTTTCGTAAAACTCCATTAAAACACGCTGCATGTTGGCATCTCATCTTTCAACATTTTAAATCACTATGCCATCGTTTGTGACGTCATGAAAGTAAAAAGTTTATGCCCGACTGGATTTAAATAAGTAGAAAGCTTAAATTTTGTGCGGGTAAAGGGAAAACAAACTGTTCAAGTTGTAAAGCATTTCTCCTTTCTATCTGATCACCCGTCGTGGTTATCTCGTTCTGCCTCTACGTGAACATTAGATTTTCTAACATTTCAAAGTACACTTATTTTACAGATTCTGTCTTACTTTCATGATAATGTGAATTACCTAACCCATTAAAATTGTAAACAAATGATATAATCACCATAAAAATTGTTCCAAACTGCTGTATTGCAAGTTATTTCCTTAATTTTTTCTCTAGTATATTCAATAACATATCTTATGTTCAGACATTTATGAGATTATGTATATATATCAAAATTTATATAATATACATAAAGGTAACCCGGGACTAGACTTGGATCTTAAAGTGCTGCTTTGAAGTCTGATGCTGGTCGGTCGTGCCTTGGGCTTTTTTTTTTTTTTTTTTTTGATAACATTGTTCCAGGTAGGTTTTACAGCTGTTTTTAGCGCGTAATTGTTGGTATACCTTCTGAAGCAATCACGTTAAAATTATTCATAACGATTGCAATATAATGTTAGCTTTTTAATGAGATTTAGGGATGTCAGAGATATACATAAATTGCGTCATGAACTGTTAATATCATTTAAGAAGCCGCACATTGTTGTACTTCATAGAAACATTAATCATTGTATAGAATTCCAAACTTTACCATACAGACATTTTCATTGTAACTTCATTTTAAACGATTCGTGATTTTGCTCATTCACGTGAGAACAATAATAAAAGTTTGTAATATATCTTATAAATACACTTATAGCAACTATTAAATGGAGTCGTGAGTTTGTGTAGTTAATACCAAATTATGAAATGCCGCCTATTAGTGTTACTTAAAATATGAATCTGCAGAAAATTTAATACGTTTCTTTTTTGCGTTCCTTAGAAATTATTCTACGCTAAAACGCAAAACATAAGCGTTGATGTTTTATGTCAATTTATTTTATTTATTTTCACTACATTTTGGTGACCAGCGACACTAGAACCAGATTGTCCAGTGAGTGAAAATAAATCTTGATGAAATAACTCTGTAACGTATTCAGTTATTTTAAATACAAGACAGACTTCGTATACCAGATAGTTTGCATTAGTCGATCTGGTTCAACGCAAAACCCGCAAATGGGTCAAGACAAGAACTACTGATAAAGGTAAAAATTCACCTAAACCTAGGTAGAGCTAATACCACAGACAATATATCCAATGTAGATTGTAACACGGCCTAGGTAATTTTCTGTAGGAAATTCCCCATTTTTAAATTGGATACCACGCAGTAATGGCGGACTATGCAGTGAATTAGTAAACCGCACAGCAATGGTGGGCACTCGGTTTACCATATTTTTGTAGAGTAATGTCGACACGACTTATCTTGTGAACACCATAAAATAATTGTTTTCCCGATTCCTTTGTATTTACCCCTACAGATTGAGCGAAATCCAACTTAACCCTTCCCTTCTCTGGCTTTTTTTAGATCATTACTTTTTTCTGTATATAGACAAAAATCATTAAAAATCATTGAAGTAGAAATTCAGTTTGTCCATACGACGTGGTTTGTAACGTCATGATTAGCTGTCACAAGTAGCATAGTTTGCATCGATTATATATATATAGCTCATGCGGAGCGGAAAATTGTGCTAAATAAACATAGGTCCTATTGATTTATGTCAGGAATTCCTTCATAGTGTGTATTTGTTTGCCGTCACGGAAAGCACATTACTAGTGAGATTTCGTTCCAAAGGAGAAGAATTTTGAAAATATCGTAAATGATAAAGAATAGGTATAATAGGAAACTAGCTGACACCCCAAGGGCCTCATTCTTTAAAGAATCCAATTCATTTTAGTATTTATGTTTAGAACGAGCTATGAGGTGACAACAAGTTAAAGTTAAGAAATGCACTGGAATCTCATGAATGGATTCATGAATCATTATCTTGACTTCATGAATCAAGAAACCTTCTTTTTTCTATTAAATTAAACCTCAAAATATATCACTACCATCGCTACGGATTGGACTGACGAGGGTCAGTCGATAATTTTCCTATAATTTAATGCTGTTGATTGTGGTTGAGGCGTATCTTGCACTTGGCTGTATCTTTATTTGGCGGCGGACATGATTTCTTGCTAATGGAGGACATGACTTCACGAGACTCACGATGGCGCCTATCTTTGGCGGTCGAACATTCTAAAGTGTTACTTTAGCCGTGTACGAAT
This sequence comes from Solen grandis, assembly GCA_021229015.1. Taxonomy (NCBI): domain Eukaryota; kingdom Metazoa; phylum Mollusca; class Bivalvia; order Adapedonta; family Solenidae; genus Solen; species Solen grandis. The sequence goes on from CM037777.1 coordinate 65,293,414, forward strand.
GTAGATGTTCCTTCCCGTTTGACCGAGGGACCTGCAAAATGCAACGGACTAATAGCATAGTATGAAAAAATAGTTAAATATATGTTGGCCTTATATGTACAATCGTGTCTCGTTAGCTCACCAATGGTCTCAGCAGGAAACTTCCTCACGACAAGGTTTTTATCATATTGTGTAACTGTTCACTATTCAAGATAGTATTGCAAGAGGATTCATGCCACAATCATTAACAGCTTGCCCTTGTAATTATGTCTCGTCTCCACCCGTCTGTCTGTATGTCCGTCTGTCTGTCACACTTTTTGTTCGGAGCATACCTCAAAACTTATAAAAGCTATGAAAGCTAAAAACTTGAAATCTAGATAGATCTCATGGAGGAGAAGTGCAGTGCACAAGAACCTTAACTCTTCGCGTCATATTTTGAAATTATTCCTTTTTTTTTATACTTGATTTTTGTCCGGAGCATTACTCATGCACTTTGAGACATAACCTTGAAACTTCATATATGGATAGATCTCATTAAGGAGAAGTACAGTGCACAAGAACCGTAACTCTGCGCATCATATTTTTGAGTAATTTCCCTTGGAGAAAGTGTAGTTTTGGGAACATAATCCCTTTCCATCGGTTTCTTTTTGGAGTTAATGCCTTTTTTTCGAAATTTCAGGTCATTAAGATAACTCCTGTTCTACTCATGCTTTTTAATTTATTGAATGAAATTGATCAATATGCCATACACAAAGTCCATTATTCTGGCCTCAGTATTTCACAATTTCTTGTCCGCAAGATATCTCCTGTCCTACGTATGCCATTAAAACAAAATTTCAGTGATGAAAAAAATTAGTCAAGAGTTAATGCTGTTGGCGGAGCTTGATCAATATTGTTGGCCCCTTAACAATTTACTCCATGCATAGTGATGACGTAATCCAAGATTTATTAAATATTAAACAACGGGATTTTGTCATTAATCATGCATGTATTCAATTACTGCAAACATCTGCAAGCGTTTCTACACTAGCCACAGAGGGCTTACCTGTTTCCTGCAATCCTAATTATTCTTTTACATGTAAATCATAACAATGTATTTCTATTTCAATCACTGTTTCCAAAGGTGATCTGATGTTTTGGTAACTGAAATCATGGTAGATCTACTACTGTTTTAAAGCAATAAAGCATATCCCGATGAGAGGGCTCTTGAAAATATATCACTGTGTGCCTCAGTGTATGTGTGTGTGAGGAGAGCGTGGGGGAGACATCAGTTTTTTTATAAAAAAACATATCTAGTTACCATATGACTTGACTATTTGAGTTTACCGTCGCATCGACAGTAAATCAGACATATAGCGACGTTCAGCTTTACCCTCTCGGCCACGGAGGCCCCAGTTACCATATGAAACTTTGTGTTAATTGTTTGCGTTCATGAAGAGCGACTAGGTATATTAAATGATTATTTATCACCGAAGCCTGCCTTTCTCAAATTATAATGTTATGAAGGTTTTTTATTATTATTATTATTATTGTTATTATTATTATTATTATTACTATTTAGAGCGTTAGAGTGTCCGCCTCGGGGGCGGGAGGTTGTGGGTTTGATCCCCGGCCGCGACATACCAAAGGGTAGATGCAGGACTGGTTGACCCAGTGTCAGGATAATGTGACTGAGTGTGGTATCATGCCACATGTCTACGGCGTGATACTGCAGTGTGGCAGCACTATATCTGTCTCAAGTAGACGTCGTCTCCAAATGACTGAAATACTGTCGATGGGACGTTAAACTCAACAAAGAAACATTATTATGATTTAGTTTAAGATATTAAAACATCGCCACGCTAGTTTTTAGAATGTGTATATATTTTCTTTTTTTTAACTGTATGGTTTTACACTGGACAGGGTAAATATGTGTCATGACTTATATTGTTACATTGTTTTTTTTTTTATTTAGTTACCTTCTCTCTCTCTCTGACTCTCTCTATCTCTCTCTGACTCTCTCTCTCTCTCTCTCTCTCTCTGACTCTCTCTCTCTCTCTCTCTCTCTCTCTCTCTCTGATGACTTAAATATACTTTCCTGTATAATTTTAAGATCATTTTTCTTCTATTTTGGCAGTTTTTATTGCAACCCCTTCCTTCCTGAATGCCGTTGATCTTGTCTTGATGTGTGTGTGTGGTTATTAAAATAGGCTTTTACAAAATCTTTTCAAACCAAATTTGATTCCTGACTCACTCCTTACACGTCCTCGCCCTCTCTTTTCAGTAGCATAAAACATGACACTTACAATCACGCTTACATTTTTTATTCTTAAAAAAATTCGTGAAGTATATTTGAATCATCAGAGAGAGAGAGAGAGAGTACACTTAATTACCAAAAACTACTTGCTTGTAACAGTATAAATCACGACGAAGTTTATCCTATCAATAGTAAAATCATACAATTATTTGTAAGCCATGCAATATTCAATTCTCGAGCTTTCAACATGCATTTCAATAACATAGTGTAACAACGCTGAAATACCGGCTTAAAAAAAAATAAGATGTTCGCAAAACAGAACGAAAGCTAGGTATATCCATTCAGAAGGTACACATTATTACCCTTATATATAAAACATGTTATTTTTACATGTAAACTGTTACGAATGACTTACTTTCGATGTATAATCAGCTTTCCCGATGTTTAGGGTAAAACATTATAGTAGCCTAATATAATCAGCTCATTCAACCTCACTCTAACCACACTGTCATAATAAACTTTGATGTATCTGAAGCTAATTCTAAGTGATGTTCAAGTATTATAAGAGTGATTTTGAGTGGTTCATTTTTTAACTCACCTGAGCACTTGTGCTCAGGGTGAGCTTTTGTGACCGCTTTTTGTCCGTCGTGCGTCGTCCGTCGTCAACAATTGCTTGTGAACACTCTAGAGGCCACAGTTTTGGCCGAAACACCATGATAGTTGGTCAGGTTGTTTGTCTATATGATATCTTGGATGAGTTCGAAATTGGGTCACGTGGGGTCAAAAACTAGGTCACCAGTTAAATCTTCGAAAAACCTTGTGAACACACAAGAGGCCACAGTTTTAGTCCAATCTTTATTAGATTTGGTCAGAATGTTTGTCTAGAAGATATCTTGGATGAGTTTGAAAATGGGTCTCGTGGGATCAAAAACTAGGTTACCAGGTCAAATTTTAGAAGAAAAAAAACCTTGTTAACACTCCAGAGGCCACAGTTTTAGCCCAATCTTCATTAATTTGGTTAGGATGTTTTTCTACATAATATTTCGGATGATTTCGAAAATGGATAAAAAAGTGGGGTAAAAAGCTAGGTCACCAGGACAAATATTAAAAAAGAGCCTTGTGAACATTCTATAGGCCACATTTTTGCCCAGTCTTCATGAAGATGCTATGTCGGATGAGTTTGAAATTAGGTCATGTTGGGTCAAAAAACACTTGGTCAAATCTTAGGAAATCTTTGAAAAACCTTGTGAACTCAATAGAGGCAACAGTTTTTGCCCGACCTTCATAAAAATTGTCAGGATGTTTGTCTACATCATATTTTGGATGAGTTAGAAATCGGGTCAAGTAAGGTCAAGAACTAGGTCACCAGTTCAAATCTTAGGAAGACATTGTGAACACTTTAGAGGCCACTGTTTTAGCTTAACCTTAATGTAACTTGGTCAGAATTTTTGTTTACATCAAATCCTGAGATTTAAACCGGTGATGTGACCTACTCGAAAACTGGGCTTCTTAATCTGAAATATTTCAGTATACGACATACTTAAATTAAAGTAAATCATTAACCGATAAAGCTTACGTTATGGTTTATGATTTATACAAACTCAGCAAAAATGAAAGGGATTGGGTTACGACAACTTACGTATATGCTTATGTATTTTGTATTTAAGTAGTTCAATTATAGAATATTCATTTATGAATATCAGAGTCGGGTTATATAAAGAGTGTCAGATATATGAGGCAAACATCGAGAACGGGTTATTACAGCAGTAGCGAAAGTGATTTATCTGGCAAGTAGACTTTTCTTTGCTTTAAATATAAGGGCATTTTAGCGGGTAATTTCTATATATTTGTCTTAGATTTTACATTTAAGTATTTCGTTTTACAACGGAAAACATAACAATGGGTACCTGTTCTCGTTCTAAAGATACAATTAACCGTGATTAAACACTCGTAAAATACAACTAAAAGCTGTACGGAAACATAGGAACAAATCCAAATACTTCAACATAATTTGTAAATATGTACGTGTAATGTAGTCTATAAGTTGCTAGTATAAGAACATTTAAAATTAAAGTTTTCTTAGCTTCACTTTTCGAGGGAAAAATGGAGCATATGTCACGACCTTTTTTGACACAGTAATTCTCCTTTTCCGACTTAGAGTTTTATGGGTTGTTAAAGTTTTTGTTAAGCTCAATGTCTAAAAAAACTGTCGAATAAATTTACTTCAAATTTAAAAAGCTTGTTCACCATTAAAAGGGGAAACCAGTAACCCGAAAATTTCACATTCACTTTTACGACTTAGAATGTTTTGTGTTGGTAAGGTTTCTACAAATAGTAATATATAACAAAATACTACCCGGAACTGAGGAAAATGGAGCGCGCTGTCTTGGGACAGCTCTTGGTATTCACATTTCGCATGAAAACGCCAATATATGTAACATAACATATTATGGGAAATATAAATGATTAAGAAGGGTCGAAGCGAGCAAGCGAACTCCTTTTTAACTATTAAAATTTCGCTTTTCAATTTATGTTCTTACTTACTTAGGATATAACCTATATTTTGATTGAACGACTTGCGCGTCATGTGACATTCTTAATGTCTAACGCATTTAGCATGTATCAGTAATTTAATGTTGTGTGTATATTTCAGTATTGTATTATCTCGCCTTTTTCAAAATGGAGACACAAATTGATGCATGATTTAAATGAGACAATTATCTCCCCAGCAAAGTCAACAAAAGACTTAACAGTTTAATTTGCAGAAACTTAAGTAATACTTGTAAAAAGGTGATTGAAAAACTGGTCAGTTAAAGTTACAACTACTACAAGAAAACTGTGATACTAAGTATCACAGCGGCCCTTCGAACTTAGTGTACGAGAACTTTTCTGACATGTTTTTAGCATTTGTGTTGCAATACTTAAATTTAACGTTTGAAAGAAATAGATTTATGTTTGAAGGTAAATTTAAAGATAATTTGAAATCATTGCTTTTCATGGTATGCAATTCTAAATTGTTTTGTAAAATTTAAGATTTTTCCAATTATTATAGCAAGAATTGAAGTACATTTGTATTACAATGCCATTGTTATATGAAGTTTTCTAAATAAGGTTATTATTCTGTAGGTGGCTATGAACATGAAATAAATTTTGTCAAATTTTTAAGTTTTTTCAAATAAAGAAAATAACACACATTTTGTTTCATAGTTTGTTTATTAAAAAACTGTTTTGTAAGATATATTTCTATAAAAAAAATTTTTAAAATTTTAAGATATATTTCTATAAAAAAGTATCAAATTGTCTTTTATATAAAATAATACTGATTCTATGTGTAAACATTATTAGTTAAATTTCATGAAATGTTAAATGAAAGTGTTGAAATTTTTAATATTGAACAAAAATGTTTTTGGAAAAGTTTCAGTTAAGAAATGAAATGCTAAGTAATAAAAACAGGAGATCAACTGGAATAAAATGTAACAAATGAAGATATCTTTCTTTAAATAGCAATGTGCAAGAAGATATGTACAAGAGCAAGTGAGAACGTATGAAAGTACATGTGAATAATGTAATGAGGGGTGTTGTGTTTAATTGAAATAATATTAAACTGGGAAAAGAAGGAACTGAAACATATTTTGCAATTAATGCACATTTCAAAAAAGCATAGAGCAAATGATATAAAAATTTTAAAGCTAAGAAGGAACACAGTTTCAAAACAGCAAGTATCTGGTAATTTTTCTCAAATTAGAAACAGAAATATTTCCAAAGATTGATGCAAGAACAGTTTTACAAGTAGACTTTTAAAAGAAAACATATTTAGACACTTATTTTACATGTTCTACAATATTTACAGCAAAAATAATCTCAATCTATTAGGGAATGTTCTGTTCAGTTCTATGAATTCTTGAATATAATGTTACCACAAAAATGTTCCCTGTATGAAAAGTAGACTAGGAAGATGTATATATTATGTTATGAATTGTTAGTAGAAGCAAATATATAAATGCATTAATAATCATTTTATATGGAAAAAAATAATGTTTATTCTTTCAAACATTTAACAAGGCACATGTTCAATAAAAATATAGGATACTGCGAAAGCATTTACATGATTGTGCGTACACAGACTTTTTTTTTAAAAGTAAAGCTTTTGTTTTGTTACATTTAAGAAGTTTAAGTTAAAAAAAATTTTTAAATAATATAGAATTAAGTTTTTGAGTATAATCTATATAAAGTAGATGCATTACTAAGTTCAATATGTTTCAATGGTACTGAAATACCAAAAAAAAAAACAATGAAGAAAGAACAAATTAACAACCAATATTACACATGAAAAAAAAAACACACACACACACTAAAAATATAAAAGAAATGAACACATTAACAAGTAACAAGTGCATATTTCACAACCTTTCAACATGGAGGAAGTATGTCAACATATTAACATATTTACACTGAATGATGTGTGCACATGTAACCATCATTGGATGATAAGGTAGCATTTATCTGAATGAAAGCTATGTTGGAAGAAGAGTAACTAAGTTTGTATGACAATTAAGTAAGTTAGAAAGTATATGAGCACATAGTCATTGAAAAGTAAGTATGAAGCACCTTTGAATACAATTTAATGCAACATGTGAATACAGTTAAAACATAAGTCTGACAAGGATCAAATATAAAGATGACTATAATGCATATTCATAATTGTACTGAGTTATGTATTATGCATGAAGTGTGTGTTTTAAAAGAGAAGAACAGTATTTACATAGATAAAATATAATGGAAATGTAATTGAGTATTAGTCATTATGTCGAACATTATTTTGGAAATGCTCAATTGATCTTTTAGAACAGGATAATGACTGGTGTTTGAAGAGTTTTATTACTTTGTTCAGTATGTTGCAATTGTACTGTAATGTATATTTAAGTTGAGTGTGATGAGAAAGAAATGATACATAAATGAAATTTGTAACATATTTTACACAGAAATATATGAAAAATTTATAAGGAATATGAACATTAAACAAAACACAACTGAGTATCTCTCCCACTTGATTAATAAAGGACTTGTGAGTAAATTAAAATATGAACATGTTTGAATGGCAAGTAAATATGTTAGCACCTTTGAGTAATAAGTTTGTCAATTGTTTTTTAAGCACAAGTGAGTACTAAGTACTTTGCAATGATAAGCTAGTAAATGAACATTAAATGACATATAATTTAACATGAGCATATTATAAATTTTTAATGATGAATGAGAAGTAAACACTTTGAATGACGCGTAATATGTTAACTTCTTTAAACTAGAACTATCACTGAAGGTGATTCATACCCCCACCCCCATCTTTGACACAGGATGTATTCACATGACACATAAAACGAATGTTCACACATAGGATTTGGGCTTCTAAGCATACCAAAAAAAATATTATCACTAAAGGTGATCAATACCCACACCGGAAGTCTGTCATGTGTAGGAGTTTGCGTGAGTGAAAGACTACATGTATGTAACGTTTAAAGTTAGTGTAAGTAATGAAGGTCTATCTACATATGAGGTCTATCTATATATGAAGTTTGATCAACATAAGTACAGTAGTTTTGGAGAAATGCTCCGGACAAAATCAAAAGACAAAAAATAAATTCCCTTAAGATAATCTACATATGAAGTTTCATCAACCTAGCTACTTTAGTATTGGAGTTATGCTCCGGACAAAATCAAAAGATTAAAAATGACGAAGGGCAATAACTCCTTTCAAAATACATGCAGAGTTATGGTATTTGTGCACTGCACTTCCTCTCATCAAGATCAATCTACATATGAAGTTTCATCAACCTAGCTACTTAAGTATTGGAGTTATGGTCCGGACAAAATCAAAAGATTAAAAATGACAAAGGGCAATAACTCCTTTCAAAATACATGCAGAGTTATGGTTCTTATGCACTGCATTTCCTCTCATCAAGGTCTATCTACCTATGAAGTTTCATCAACATAGGTACAGTAGTTTTGTAGTTCCGCTAGGAATGCCTTCAATTTTAACCTATTCATGTACATGCAGTTTAAGCTTTCAATATAGGTTAAATCTTCAACAAAAATATCATAATATTTACCATGTTTCGCTCTGTTTAACATCGATGTTTTCTTTTCTTTTCTACCAACTACTGTATAGCGCTGTGAAAATTAGTATGTAAACCACACACTCAATCATCACTCGAACAATTTGATTGGAGGAAATTTAAAGAAAAAATAATGTTTTGTTGTAGTAAAGTATTTTTTATCTTTTGAAGAATTAATCTGCAAACAATTATCAAAACATAATGTAAAATAAATACGAATTATATTTTTGTTGAATGATTTGAAATAATTAAGAAATATTTAGACTGCGTCTAAAGTTTTACATATAAACAGATACGAAACTACCGTCATAATAACAATTAAAGCAGTCTAGCAAAAAGGTAGACTGTGTCCGATTTTAATTTATTTTAGTCGTCAATTACATGACTTTTAGTACAAAATGTGAACCAATGTAAAGCAGTCTGCCAAATTCTCCATAGCGACTTTCCAACCCCGTATTAAATAGTGCGGCCCGCTGCAGCGGGTCGCAATGACTTGTGAAATTGGGAAAGAGAAAATGTGTATGTTGTTTGCGTGTTTCAGATTTCTATTCTAAAAGGTTGCAAAAGATAGATTTAATCGTCGACATATTAAAACTTTGCATTGAAATTCGTGTAGTTAAATATCTGTCTTGGTTTGTTGTTTGTTTCCCCATTTTACACACAAGAACACGTTTCCAAATATGGTATTGCGTACTACTACCAAACCTACACACTAGCTCCTGTTGGCAGAGTCGTGAAAACGCGCTATAATGTCACGTGATGTCTATTTAAGTCGAAATTCTAAATGATTAAGTGTACGCAATTTCTGAATGTTAATATTCGCAAATTTAGCTTTACTTGAATGCCAATAAATGGCAATCGAGTAGCATGTCAAGAGTAAAGCAACAAATGTCGGATATTAACATTCTGAAATGGCGAACAAAACATACAGTTGATAATGGACTGTGACATCATGTGACTTCACAAAGTCTGATGCAACACAAAATCTGATGCTATTTTACGTTTCTAGTCAGTAGTACTGCACTGTATTCAAGTATATATTTTGAGTTTAAACTTTATTCACTTAACAAGTCTCTCCGACTTATATAAATCACTCGAATGTTATTATTGTTATTATTATTGAATTATTATTATTAAGATAATCTACCAGCAGAACGGGACACCACCGTATCGTACCATAGAAATCAAACGTTTACATTCTTCTCATTCGGAACATAAATATTTTTACAAATGCCCTTTCCTCGCCAGGAAATTAAAAATATTTTCAAATGACCAACCCCTTTATGACGTCGGAAAATCGTTAAAGTAAAACTTTTATAATGTAAACAAATATAATATTTATTATAAATATTTCTATTAGAATTTAATTTTTAAAAACCGAATTTATATAAGGTTTATATAAAGCTGATGAAACTCCCACACCGTTAGAACTTAAACACGTACATCGTCATCGTTGTATCTTTTAGTGTTACATTTTCCTAAATTGAATTTATATTATGCTAATCTTGTGAACTTGAAAACTCTTTCAGATTCCACCCTTGTAACATGAGAATGACATATAAAGCAGATAAAGTGAGCTTTCTTGCTTTTTCTTTTTATCATTATTGTTATTCTAACATAACATAGATGTTAATAAATTAAACACAATATTACAAAACATAATTTTACGGGGAAAATAAAATTTCAATCGATGCTGTTTTTCCCTCGAGATTTTACTTTCTGCATTGTATTTAAGGATATGTGCATAGTTATACTTAATTCTCTTTTCGAATTCATCAATTGTTTCGATGAAGGTCGAGGAAGAAATATTTGGTAGAAAAAGAACGTTGTAGGCTTCATTTTATGATGAATGAGTCTCATTTTTTAAATATCAAGATGGGCCAGATAAATGAATTGTGGACATTATGTATGTTGTATATTTACAAATTGAATTTAGCTGATCAGGTTCAATCGATGTGCATAGAAGAAAACTCATTCGCTTTTTGACAGACGGAGTAAAAGTGTTTGTTTTGTTTTTTGTTTTTTTCTCTTCCGTTTTCTCAGATTAACATATTAGTGTTGTTACTGTGTCGTCAGCATGAATGTTTTATGTTATATACCTCAGTAACTGAATTTGCAATTCAATGCCATCATATTCATATGGTTTCGGTTGTCAAAATAAACGTCAGATAATCAGGTAGCCTACAGTTGTTATTCCTTTACTGATTTTCTTGAAATTTACACATCATGTGTAATTCATTTTTTGATTGTGCATTAGAACTTTTTGTTTTTTTTAATACAAATGGCCAATGTTTTATAGCTAAAGTAATTTTCGAACCAAGTCCTCAAAAATTATTTTTTTATGAAGCTACCGGATTAGCGCTAGACTCATGAAATTTTGACAAAGACATATCCCCTTACGTCACCTTAAATCATACCTTTATTAAGCACTTTCAATATCAGCGTAATTGAATTTATTCCTAGCATTACAATGCTTACCTGCGAACAAATCTGATTCAAGGTTTCATTGAAGGTGTAGAATATAATCTTCATTTGGAGAGAAAAAAAACTTCTGTTCCCGGAAAAAAGTCAAGTTCATATTCTTATTAAGTTTTGTTTTGTTGTTTTTTCTTTGGCCTAATTTCTCTAAACTGAATACTATTCTGTCGAATAAATATGGATATAAATATATAGTGTTTCAAACGGCTTTCCAGGATAATAGGCTTGAAATGTCACAGTATTAGATGAGAAAATAAAAATGACTTTATCCCTAGTTCTGTGATTATATCTCGAAGATTATTAATTTTTGTGAAAAGGATTATAAATGCTAAAATGTATTCAAGTGCTAAATCAAGTCAATGGATGCTTGCATCTGCACTGAAGTCTTTTTAAGCCCTCGTGTAATTATAAACATCCATTGACTTGGTGCTATAGGCTATTTGGTTCAAAGTCCATAAAGGCTTGCATTTATTATTTAAATCACACGATCACTTGGTGGAATATAATCATATTTATATGATGGATGGATTACCTTAATGTGCAAATAGGACTTCGATCTTACCGAATTTGAAAAGGTCATGGTCATGTTGTGAAAATCAGTATCGAACAATGAGCATTAGCATTTTTCAAAGCCATTTTTGCAAGCGCCTCTGCATGTGGTCCCAGTTAGTGTTCTCTCTTTTCTAACAGTCGTTTTTAAGTTTAAAGGCGTTCCAGCGGGTTCTTTTTTCTAACGGATAATTTTTTCTAACATTTTTCACATAAGTACCTTAGACTGTAACTAACAATATACAAATTAAAAAATGGGGTCACCATGTTTATATGTGTTTTATATAATTTACAGGTGAAAATTCTGACAAACATGCATGGAAATTACAATGCAAACAAAAATACAAAATTTACAAGAATTACCAAAAGGCTATGAAATTTTATTTATAGTTTTATTGATAAAAATTCAACAGTCTGATTTCCTTTACATTTTCAGGATTAATCAACTGATATAAAGGCTTTCTCAAAATTTAAAACCTGTATTACATGTATTTTAGCCAAAAATGTATAAAAAAAAACACAACTAAAACATGCCTTTTGGACCCTCACCATTCGGCAAATATACATTTTATCGTGTTTTTAACACAGGGATATTAAAATTTTCGGTTTCCTTTAGTATTTAACTCAAAATAAGTTAGTGTGATCTATTGATGTGTTATAAATGATCTATACAGCTTTTGATATTTTTAAATTTTGTTCTTTTTCAATTTAAAAACAAGAAGAAATATTTAGTAGGAAAGGAACAATGTAAACACGTTCAAAATAAACAGGGAGCAGAGCGTAATCTTGTAGACTACCTCGTTTCTCAACTTGAAAATACAGATAATAAAACATGAAATAACTGTTGATATCAAGACATATGGTCGTTATAAATACTACTGAACCGGTTAAAATGGTTTGCATAGCAGAATAAGTGATAATTTTATTCATGATGGTGTAGATTTAACAAGTGGCAGGTGAACCAGGATATTTAATGTTCTTTGAAGCATCAGATAGGGATATTTACAAAAATAATATGTTTGTTCCCGCTCTACATTTCTACATTTCTAGACATACTCCCTTTTTAAAATTTTCACAAACTTGTGTAATTCTAGCTTTACATGTGCGTCCGCAATATTGTTTCCAAATAATCGAAAAAGTCATGGTCCATTGGCAAATTCAAGTGTCAAAAAATGAACTAAAGAATTACATCATTTGACTATATGCCGTTTTAATGTAAGCGTACACAAAAGATTTTAATGCACTGTTAAGCATACCTTTTTTTCAAAGATGTAGAAGTTGTGACTGATTGTGCTGCTGCTGCTGCTGCTGCTGCTTAGTGGTATATTTGCAGGAAACGTAATGTTTAAGGTCATTTGTCAAGTATCGTTATTTTCTGTGACCTTATATATCCCAAAAGTGAAATAGTTACCACGAGGAAAGTAAATAACTGAGCAACATTTTTTTTTATTATCATTATTTTTATTATCATAGTAGACATATAGTATATATATGTGTGTGTGTGTGTGTGTGTGTGTGTGATGTTTCTTACAAAAGTTTTATGACATCATAACCACGCGACTAAACAAAATTAAATTGAGATATTTCAGGAGATGCTCATTTAATATCGATAATGTAATAAAGACTATCTTGAGAATCATGACGTCAGAGCGTGAACAATACAACACTATCTTTATTTCCACCTGATCAGTGATATTTGCATATGTACAATATTAATAAAGAAAGTTATTTACAAGACAAACACTGCAGAACATATTATGATACAGGAAAGTAAACAGTTTCAATCCATGTACATGTATATCTAATTTTAAGGCATGGGATTACATTGGATGTTTCAAACAATCATATAAATATATGTAAGAGAGTTTCAGAAATTCAAATTTGATGAGATTGTAATTCTCCAGCAAGCTTACTTCTGCCCCAAGAAAGGTAAGATAGAATTGAACCTGTGTCATGTTTACCAACACTTCTGTAAGGTTGATGTCCATTTGAGATACATTATTTAAAATTCCCAGCGTTCAACATTCCTAGCACTGCATTCGTAAATAATATGGATATCAGGATTATTTACAGAGGCATTACACTTATTTCATGTTTGGGGTCTTGCTACTGGTAATTTACACCGCAACCTGAAGAAGTCGAATGTTCTTGAGTACAGGGGCGTTTAAAACCTTATATACAAAAGCTTTAGAGAAACTGGGATGTATCACCCTAAAGTAGTTAAAATCTTCATCTGACATAACTCGCTGTGACCAGGACAAAGATTCACGATCATAAACCATCCGGTTTCAGTTCGTTTCTATTGATTTCTCGATGGCATAGACTCTGGGCTTAACAGTGAGTCATTAATAAAGTTTCTTAGACCTAGCTGGCAAAGCAGGGATCAGACATCAGGCACGGAACCTAAGTGTACGTCTCTATCATGTATAAACTGAAAATATCTGCGTATCATATATTTCTCGTGACAGACTTGGTGCCTAAGGTTACAATTTGGTGTAAAAATACCAATTTGCGTATAACTACAACAGAATATAATTAAGTTAAACCCAACAAACATGTCAGATCGGGTTCTGCAGCTAAAACCTTGGATCATTTGAGCAATAAAGTGCTGGAATGTGTTGATAGTTTGTATATCATGTAAAGTTATATTATTCCATAGCTAACAGCCATACACTTGTACATAATAATCTGTAGATACAAGCGACATGATAACAGTGGATTAAGACCGTAAGGGTGAACACCATGTGCAGAAATCGAGTAAAAAGCATTTTGTATTCGATCTTCAATGCGTTTCTTACATTTTAAATTTGAGTCCTGTCGAACACCTAGGTGGACTGCATTGTCTGTTTGTTTAATCACATTATTTCACATTATTGCAACACTTGGTATAATTTGTCTTTTTGGAAATACAATTATCTCAGATTTGTTTACATTAATATCGATTTCCATAATTTACAATATCCATATACAATATCAACCACACGCTGTAAGTTTAGGGGAGATAATGCGACAAAAGAAATGTCATCAGCATATGTAGGGTTGCCGGCCTTAGTATTTAGTACATTACACCCGTAATTCCTATTCTGCAGTTCTCTAAGCAAATCATTGACATATAGAAGATAATAAAAAGGTGATAAGACCCCTCCCTGTCGTACTGATTTACAAACGTCGATGGGCTGTGATGTCATGCCGCCATACCGCTCTACGCAGGAGAGATTTATATGAGGAATTCAGGGTCCGTAGTGCTTTGCCAACGAGACCAAATTCTCCAGCTTTAAGAAACGGGCGTTATGCCAGATGTATCAAAAGCACATTGCTACATACACATTGCTTTTTTTTCTATTTGATGGTATACGGTTTCCTGCAGATGAATGCAGTTGTGATGCAACTCAGTTGTTTCCGAAAGCCGTGTTGTTCCGAAGGAAATGTCACATTTTTCGTATTTATCAAGTTGTAAATCCTGTTCAATACTAACTTCTCAAACATTTAGCTATTTCACGGATTCAATGTTATGGGCCTTTATGAACCAGGGTCGGATTTTACTTTTCCTTTCCCTTTGTAGAGAGGGATAAGTAAACTTGTTTTCCATTGCGTTAGTGTTCTCTCGATGTTAAAAATCGAGTTAAATAAAACAGATAATGCTTCTATAATATTAGGCCCACCATATTTTATATGTTCATTTAGTACATTGTCTATACCGGGAGTTTTCAGTAGTTTGAGTGAATTCACGATTTTGGATAATTCGCCATGACTAATATGTCATGTTACCTCGCGAGATGTCTCATTGTCACATTCGT
>CM037777.1:65317945-65350782 GCA_021229015.1 Solen grandis
CAAGACCACAAAAACTTAACGGCATTTACAAGAAATAATGTACTATTGAATGCATTCTATTTTATATTCATGTGATGTCATATGGCGTCAGGTTTGACGTCAGTACAAAACGGTTTTACGCGGTCTAGAGCCATTATTTTTGGACTGATTTTCATCAAAAGTTCACAGAATGTATATATTACGCTTTAGTTGTGTATCCTGATGTCCGATTTCCAAATAAGAAAAGGCAGTGGTTCTATAGCGATTCCAAGATTCGAACCATTGACGTCAAATAAAATCGCTTCCAGATGAGTTAGAAAGCTAATATTTGGACTGAATATTAGTCTCTAAGACTTTTTTTCTATTCTGTTAGGACGAACGTCATTTGAAGTCTTATGACGTCATCACGTCACAAAGAATATATATTATCTACGCGTTAATTTCTATATGTTGAAAATATCCCAGGGACGTGAAAAGTTTATTGCATCTATTTAAGATACTGAATATTTCATTTCATTGATTCGTTTATGCCTATGACGTCATATGACGTGACAGTTGACGTTATTTACAAATGTTTTTACGCGGTCTACATCTACAGCCATTATTTCTGGATCGATTCCAATTAAAATTTCACAGAATGTGTATGTTACGTTCTAATTATGCCTACCCGTGTTCGTTTTTCCAAATTCAAAAAGGCATACTAGTATGTTTTATTGCGAATCCAAGACTAGAACCACTGACATTAAATTTCTGTTCAGAAACGTGTACAATCACTTCAGATAAGATAGAAAGCTAATATTTGAACTGAATATAAGTCTCTGAGTCTTCTTTACATTCTGAGAAGATGAACATCATATGACATCATAATACTCATAAGGCCATATTTTTTATTGAAGTTCAACTGCTTTTAAAGCCTGTAGGCCTTATTTTTTGTTTCATTTATATGAATATTAACTGAAGGTGCAGCATTTGATCCTATGGAACAATGTCACTTTCATTTCCGGAAAAAAAGAGTTAAGTTCAAGGTCATCATTGCTAATATCTTGAAAACCTATAAAGGTAGACCGAATTATGTGAAAACCGACTTAGTTGGAATTTAAAGTAACTTTGTTTTGGAACATCGATTATAGAAACATGTCAAGTTAAATGAAATTGATATATATATATAAAAATATGTTCTGTTACTTTTGCTATATCCTCCAGGTTAAACGGCTTATTTTTCAAAGTTTATGGTAGTTATGGCTATACAAAGCAATTTAAATTGAGGAATTTGATCCTTTGAAATTTTTCGCTTATACTGTTTACGAAATGAAGCAGAAAGTCCTATCATTCGTATCGATGAATGAAATCTAGTTCTTCTTATTATTATTCTTTATTTCTTCCTCGGCTAATTTCGATGTGTTGCCATTGGCCCAGAACAATGAAAATTTTATGGCTTATATTTCAAGCGATGTGCTTTCGAAAGAAATAAATTTTATATTCATATGACGTCATATAACGTCAGATTTGACGTCAGGTGATAAAGATTGTACGCAGTCTACAGCCATTATTTCTAGACCGATTTTCATCAAAATTTCACAGAATGTGTATATTACGCTCTAGTTGTGCATTCCCGTGTCCGGTTTTTCAAAATTCGAAAAGGCATTGGTTCTATGGCTAATCCAATATTCGAACCAATGAGGTGAAATTTCAAATGAGTATAAAATCACTTCCAGATAAGCTAGAAATCTGATATTTGGTCAGAATATAAGTCTCTAGGTTTTCTTTACATTTTCTGAAGATGAAAGTCATATGACGCCATATGACGTCATGAGAAGAAAAGTAATTTCAAATTTTTACGTGTTAAAATCTATATATTGAAAACGTCGGAGCACCTTGAAAATTAAAAAGCATATGCTTCAGATAGAACATTTTGCATTTCAATGATTTTATTTGCCTATGATGTGTTTTGACGTCAAATTTGACGTCGTCTAGAAATGATTTTACGCGGTCTACAGCCATTATTTCTTGACCGATTTTCATCAAAATTTCACAGAATGTGTATGTTACGCTCTAGTTGTGCATCCCGGTGTCCGTTTTTCAAAATTCGAAAAGGCAAATGTTTTATGGCGAATCCAAAATTCGAACCATTGACGTCAAATTCAAATGCGTATTAAATCGCTTTCATATGAGTAATAAAAAAATTTATATTTGGACATATTATAAGCCTTTTAGTGTCCTTTCCATTCTGTGAAGATGAACGTCATTTGATGTCATATGACGTCATTAGGTCAAAAAAATTCTGATATCTACGCGTTAATTTTAATATGTTGTAAAGTTCCCCGGACCATGAAAATTTAATGACATGTACAACAAATCATGTCCTTTTGAATGGAATGTATTTCATATTCATGTGGCGTCATATAACATCAAATTTGACGTCAGGACAAAAAGGTTTTACGCGGTCTACAGCCATCATTTCTGGACCGATTTTCAGCAAAATTTCACAAAATGAATATGTATCGCTTTAGTTGTGTATCGCTGTGTCAGATTTGAAAAGGCAATGGTACTATGGCGAATCCAAGATTCGAAACATTGACGTCAAATTTCAAATACGTATAAAATCGCTTCCAAGTGAGTTAGAAAGCTGATATTTGGACTGAATATAAGTCTATAAGACCACTTTCTATTCTGTGAAGTCGAACGTCATTTGACATCATATGACGTCAGAAGGTCTAAAAGATTTCTAAAAAAGTTGACAGATTTGTCTTGGTTTTGATACCTTTAGCGACGTTACGGTCACGTGGTATTGATTGAAAATACCCTTTCTTTTTTTTTTAACATTTTCGGAAAATGTAATTAGCAAAGGCCAAGAACAATGAAAATTGTATGGCAAATAATTTCGAATGAAATGATTTTAAATTGGAATTTAAAACGTTCGTATACGCTCTGCAGAAATTATTCTTGAATCGATTTTCTAGTATATTTCACAGATGGTTTAAGTAAGGCTTTTCTTGTGAATCCTAACTTTCGCTTTCAAAATATTGGAAAGACTGGGGTTCTGTGTTGAAACCAAGTTTCGAAAATATGACCTCGAAATTAAGCATTAAGTAATTAAGTATTTCAGAGACCTATTCGAGGTAAAAAGCTGAAATTCACACATATTAAATCCAAAACGTTTTCTTTAGATCTACATAGGCCAGACGTCATTTGACGTAATGGGATCATTATATGTTTTCATTTCTGGTGCAATAAATTCAATATGATACCAATTCTGAAATTTCATATGCAATAATATTCTTATTCCTATGACATCAGAATAGACGTAAAATCAAAAAGTTTGTAAGCGCTCTGCAGAAAGTATAAATTGATGAATTCTTCTAAAAATTTTAAAGAATGTATAGGTTACACTCTAGAAACCTTCTATTTTCTGCGTAAATAATTTTCAGTTTGATTGAGTTTTTAACGGTTTGCAGAAAGTCCTATCGTTTGCCGTGCAAACGAAATCTAGTTATTCTTCTTATTATTCTTTTTTTCTTCCTCTTATATTTGTGTTAATTACGATGTGTTGCCATTGACTCAGTAAAATGAAAAATTTATGGCATATATTTCAAACCATGAGCTTCCGGATGCAATGAATTTCATATTCATATGACGTCATATAACGTCAGATTTGACGTCAGGTGAAAAAGTCTGTACGCGGTCTACATTCATCATTTTTAGACCGATTTTCATCAAAATTTCACATACTGTGTATGTTACGATGTAGTTGTGTCCGTTTTTCAAAATTCGAAAAGGCAATGGTTCTTTGGCGTATCCAAGATTCGAACCATTGACATCAAATTTCAAATGCGTATAAAATCGCTTCCAGATGAGCTAGAAAGCTGATATTTGTACAGAATATAAGTCTCTAGAATTTCTTTACATTCTCTGAAGATGAACGTCATATGACGTCATGAGGTGAAAATTAATTTCTAATTTTAACATGTTAACTTCTATATTTTTCATAACGTCCGATCACCTTGAAAATTTAATAGCTTATGTTCAGAAAGAACATATTGTATTTAAATGATTTTCATATGGCTATGACGTGTTTTGACGTGAAACTAGACGTCGTCTAAAAATGTTTGTACGCGGTCTATAGCCATAATTTCAGGATCGTTTTCATAAAAATCTCACAACTTGTGTATGTTACGCTGAAGTTGTGCATCCCGGTGTCCGTTTTTCCAAATTCGAAAAGACAAAGTTCTATGGCAAATCCAAGATTCGAACCATTGTCGTCAAATTTCAAATACGTATAAAATCGCTTCCAGATGAACTTAGAATGCTGATATTTGGACTGAATATTAGTCTCTAAGCCGTCTTCTGTTATGTGAGGACAAACGTCATTTGAGGTCATATAACGTCATAAGGTTAAAAAGAATTTCTGATATCTACGCGTTAGTTTTATATATTGCAAAGGTCCCAGGAGCATGAAAATTTACTGTATATATTTAAGCTAATGAATTTCATTTCATTGATTTTCTTATGTCTATGACGTCATATGACATCAAAGTTGACGCTTTCTACAGTAATTATTTCTTGACGGATTTTCATCATAATTTCACAGAATGTGTATGTTACCCTCTAGTTGTGCCAAACCGTGGCCGTTTCTCCAAAGTCGAAAAAGCAAAGATTTTATGGCTAATCCAAAATCAGAAGCATTGACGTCAAATTTCAGTATAAGTCTTCAAGTCTTCTTTACATTCTGAGAAGATGAACGTCATATGACCTTATAAGTCCAAAGTTTATTTTTTTTGTTGACATAAACCGGTTTTTAAGACCTGTATGCCTTATTTTTTAATTTTTTTTGCATGAATTCTTACTGAAGGTGCGCATTTGATCCTATGGAACAATGTCACTTGCATTTAAGAAAAAAAAATAATTCAATCATTGCTTATATCTGAAAACCTCTAAAGGTAGACCGAATTATGTGACAATCGAATTGTAAGCATATTTCAATGAATTTGTTTTGTTACATAGATTATAAAAAATAGGCCAAGTTAAATGAAATTAATAAAAAAAAAATGATTTGGTCCCACAAAAATAATTTAAAAGAAGGAATTTGATATCCTTTAACTATTTTCGCTTTTACTGTTTGTCAAATGTAGCAGAAAGTCCCATCATTCGTATCAACGAATGAAATCTAGTTATTATTTTTCCTCCTTTGAGGTTTAAATTAAAACAGGTTGCCAATTAACCAGCAGCATAAAAATTATTACAGTTATCAGAGTGTCCATGGCCTTTTTTAATGCATCATATTTCATCTTCATATGACGTCATTAGACGTCACAATTCAAATAAGCTACCAAATTTGGTTCGCACTCTGCAGCCGTCAATATTGGTCCGATTGACTTGATATTTTAACAGAAGGTGTAAGTTGGGATGTAGATGTGCATACATTCTTGAATTTTCAAAATTCTATTAGTTTGAGATTTTATGTCAAAATCGAGATTCGAACTTTGGTCATAAAAATATAATTTCGAGTAACAAAGCTCCTGATGAGTTAGAAGCGTGAAAAACGGAAAGCATATGTGTTCTGAGGTTTTCTTTGTATTATTTGACAACTGGCATCGTGTGACGGCATTTGACGTCACACTGTGATAAAAATTTTGCTTTCGAAATTTGCGGCTTTTAGACCTGCAGGCTTGATTTTTGACGGATTGGCATGTTACATTCAATTAATGTGCAACCTCATGTCCCACCATGCATGGTGACCTCCGTTTCAGGAAAATCGCAATAGTATACACCAGGACCGATAAGCATGTTGCCTTTATTATTACGGCTTTCTTCAAAATTTTATTAGGGCTTTCTGCCTCAAGCCTATTGGGTTTGTTATGTTTTTTTCTTATTAAGGCTTTCTGTCTCAGTAGAAAGACCTATTATTTTTGTTCTTTTTTTCATTATTAGGGCTTTCTGCCTCAAACAGAAAATACTATTGGGTTTGTTATATTTTTTCTCATTTTTATTTTTTTCCTCCTTTGAGGTTCAAATTAAAACAGGTTGCCAATAAACCAGCAGCATGAAATTTTAACAGTAATCCGAGTTACTTTGGCCCTTTTGAATGCAACAATTTTCATCTTCATATAACGTCATTTGACGTCACAACTTAAATAAGCTACCAAATTTGGTTCATGCACTGAAGCCGTCAATATTGGTCCGATTGACTTGATATTTTAACAGAAGGTGTAAGTTGGGATGTAGATGTGCACACATTCTTGATTTTTTTCAAAATTCCATTAGTTTGAGATTTTATGTCAAAATCGAGATTCGAACTTTGGTCATAAAAATATATATCCGTGTTTCAAAGTCTCGTGAAGTTTGGACAGCATATGTGTTTTGAGATCTTCTTTGTATTCCATGATAACTGACGTATGCAATTTTGCATTTTAAATAATTAGTTTTAAGGCCCTGCAGGCTTTATTTCTTGACCGATTTACACGTAACTTTCAATTAATGTGCAACTTAGTGTCCCGTCGAATATTGTGATATCTGTTTCCGGAAAATCACAAAGGTTAAGGTCATATTTCAGTTATCGTTTTTTTTCTTCGGCCTTTAATATCTCAAAAAGGATAAATATTCTATCTAGACACTATGGGTATAATTTTGTAGAGCTCTGAAAGACCTCCAGATGATATAAAGTTTTTGATGATCGGGGTTGAATCAGTTGAGAAAAAACGAAAATAGTGTTACCCCAAGTGCATTTAACTGCTTATATCTAAAATAAACATTGATTTTTGCAAATTAGGGTATGAAATAATCTGAAAAACGATCCTTTGCCATTTATAAAGTGTTTAAATTTTAAAGATTGGCCTATGATTCATAAAGTTTAAGTGCGAATTCAAAATGACATGAACAATTTTTACCGATTTTTGCAGTTTTCTTGAGGTAAACTATTCATATCTTAAAAGTGATAAAGATACATCCATACATAAACCATGTGAAATGTAGGGAATTTGAAGACCTTTCTAACGGTACTTAGGTTTTTGAAATTGGACATCATCTTATGAGGTCACAAGAAAAAAAAGAAAATAAACGATATATTCATGCACTTATGCAGTGGTCCTTTAGTTATCTATACATAAAAAGCCATTACAGATAGGTGAACATAATAAGAAAGTGAAATAATTGATATTGTAAGAGCTTTCTTACAATGCCAAGTTTAGCAATACGCCCTTATTATGATAAGGCACTTGTCCATGTGTCCGTCCGTTAGCCATATCAATGTCCACTCAATAACTTGATAACTAATATGTGTGCTGTCTTCATACTCAGATGAGAGGTTGATATGGATAGTGGATGATCACAATTGATTTTGAGGTCATTACGTCAAAGGTCAAGGTTACATTGACACTTAGTGTAAAGTCGTTGTCCGCACAATAAATTGAGAATGAATAAGCATAGGTTTTTGAAACTTAGAAGGGAAATTGCTCATTGTCAGTGAAGACCCCTATTGATTTTGAGGCCATTCGATCAAAAGTCAAGGTCACAGTGACATTTAATATAAAATTCCTTGTCCGCCGAATTCCTTGAGAATGAATAAGCCTAAGTTTGTAAAACTTGTTATGGACATTGTCCATGGCAAGTTCACGACCCTTTTTAAATTCTGAGGTCATTAGGTCAAATGTCAAGATCAAAGTGAAACTTAATATAAAATATTTGTTTTTATTTATTACTTGAGAAGAAATAAGCCTATGTCTGTGAAACTGATAGGGACATTACACACGGCCTGTATATGACACCTATGATTTTGAGGTAATGAAGACAAAGGTCAAGGTCACAATGACATTTAGGTCATTAGAACAGAAAGACCTATCGTTTGTTCGGGAGAAACGAAATCTAGTTATTATTATTATTATTTTTTCTTTTCTACGCTCTAATTTCTATATCTTGCAATAGTCCAAGGACGATGAAAATTTAATGGCATATACTTCAGATGCTGAAATTTTGATATAAATGATTTTCATATGCCTATGACGTCATATAACGTCACACTTGACGTTGTCTACAAAACATTTTACGCGGTCTACAGTCATTGTTTCTGGACCGATTTTCATCAAAATTTCACAGAATGTGTATGTTAGGCTCTAGATGTGCATCCCGGTGTCTGTTCTTCAAATTCGAAAAGCCAATCCAAGATTTAAAACATTTGACGTCAAAATTCAAATACGTATAAAACCGCTTCCAGATAAGTAAGAAAGCTGATATGTTGACAATATTTAAGTCTCCAGTCTTCTTTACATTCTGAGAAGATGAACGTCATATGACTTCACATGACGTCATAATGCTTATAAAACTTACGTTATAAAACTAAACGGTTTTTACGCTCTATTTTTGTATGATTTGATTGAAATTTTGACTGAAGATGCAGTATAAGATTCTTTAGAGCCATGTCTCTTCCGTTTTCGGAAAATCCCAAAGGTCAAGGCCATATATCAACTATCGGGTTTTTCTTCATTCTTAAATATCTCAAAAACGGTAAATATTCTATCGAGACTCTATGCGTATAATTTGTAGTGCTAAGAAAGACCTTTCAGATGATATTCGGTTTTGATGATCGGGTTGAATCGGTTGAGTTATGGCGGAAAAACGAAAATTTGGTAACCCTCCGTGTGTTTAACAGTTTGTTTCTCGAAAACCTTTGATTTTCGAAAGTATGATGATGGATATTATTTGTAGAGCAATGTTTGGCCGTTCTTTTGTTTAGTGATTGACCTAAGATTCATTGAGTTATGGGGAAAAAAACGAAATTCGTGCATATAGCTTTGGTGATTTTTGCAGTTTTCTCGATGTTTTAAGAGCATGAATCTCAAAAAAATATTGAAAATATTCCTATATATAAAGAGTATGAAATGTGGAGAATTATTTTGGTACCTAAAGTTTTGAAATTGATCAAAGTATAAGGAAGTTACATCAAAAATAAGACTTTAAACATGCAGAATTTCAGCGATTTTGCCGTTATGTCAAGGTTAAAAAGCTTATATCTTAAAAATCATTGAAAATAAGAGCACACATTAAGCGAGTGAGATGTAGAGAATTTTAAAAAAACATAGTTTGGTACCTAGATTTTTGTAATTGATTAAAGTATAAGGAAGTAACATCAACAATACGAATTTAAACCCAATTGTAAGAATTTTCGGAAAATATCCTACGTTTGCTTTCACCTTAATTGAAGCATTTTCGGAAAATGTAAGTTTACAGATATGTATAAATTGCAAGAACTTTTTACTTATATCATATTGATATTACTAGCTAAACAAGTGTTGACAATTATTTAATGTTGTGTAAACTCATTTTATTTACGTTACTTATACATATCAGTTGCAGCATTGCGTTACCCATAATCCTTTGAGCGTTTTGACACATGTCATTTAGACCGTTGTTGAAACATTGCAATTTCCCGACTTTATTATTGCACCAACCGATAAATGTTGTACAACCTATATTCTAAATTTATGATAAATGATAAGTTATGTGAAAATACATGTTATAGTACAATGTAATTTAATTGCCAGCTTGAGATACCATGAGCGTGTTTAAGTGTAGACGTTTAAAACAAAATGATCAATACATGTCATCCGTTCAAGATGCTGCAAGCTAATTTGTCCGTTAACTAAAAGGGCCAAATGGAGGAACTTCATGTAATACAGGCGTCTTGACCGTATGTACAAGCGTTATTGAAATTTAACTCACGAATTTATTCCCGCGGCTGTACACGAAAATAAATTAAAAAAGAATTTTGATATGCAGAATTTAAGTTTAGTTGCTTATATTTGAAAACCTATAAAATTAGACCCAAATATGCTGCAACTGAATTGTAGGATTGTCAGGACATTTATTTTCGTACCTAGAATACTAAAATAAAGATTTATTCATTATTTTGCCATATGGCTTATTTCACAAAGTTCATGCATGAGAATTTCATATGAAAAAAAAAGTAAAAGGTATGGAAGTTAATATATATTCTTTCTAACGGTATTAATTAATCTTTACATTTGACAATTTTAGCACAAAGTCCTATCATTCGTTATTATTCTTATTATTGTTATTATCATTTTCTTCTTCCCTTTTCATGTTGTTATTTCAATAGGTTGCTGAAAGTTTAGGACAATGTTATTTTAAAAGCCGATAACTGAAGCACGGCCATTTTTGAATATGTGATTTATATGTGAATTATTGATTTTTGTAAATTTGTGTTTTAACATAACTAGCAGAACGATTCCTGGCTGTTATATTGGTGTTTATTTTTAAAAGATTGGGTCATGAAATTATAGGGAGAGAAAAAAAAAAACTTGAACATATTTTTGCCGATATTTGCCGTTTTCTCGAGGTTTGAGATTAAAGATACGTCCCCATATATAGCATGTGGAATGTTGGAAGTCTGAAGGACTTTCAAATGGTGCCTAGTTTTATTGTTGTTGTTTTTTCGGGGTTTTTTTAGCTCACCTGAGCACTTGTGCTCTGGTGAGCTTTTTTGATCGCCTTTTGTCCGTCGTGCGTCGTCCGTCGTCCGTCGTCAAAAATTGCTTGTGAACACTCTAGAGGCCACAGTTTTGGTCCAATCTTCATGAAACTTAGTCAGGATGTTTGTCTACATGATATCTCGGATGAGTTCAAAAGTGGGTCATGTGGGGTCAAAAACTAGGTCACCAGGTCAAGTCTTAGAAAAAAAAAACCCGTGAACACTCTAGAGGCCACAGTTTTAGTCCAATCTTCATGAAACTTGGTCAGGATGTTTATCTACATGATTTCTCGGATGAGTTCAAAAGTGGGTCATGTGGGGTCAAAAACTAGGTCACTTGGTCAAATCTTAGAAAAAATTTGTGAACACTCTACAGGCCACAGTTTTGGCCAAATCTTCATGAAACTTAGTCAGGATGTTTGTCTACATGATATTTCGAAAGAGTTCGAAATTGGGTCACGCGGGGTCAAAAACTAGGTCACCAGGTCAAATCGTAGAAAAAACCTTGTGAACATTCTAGAGGCCACACTTTTGGCCTAATCTTCATGAATCTTGGTCAGGATGTTTGTCTATATGATATCTCGGATGAGTTTGAAATTGGGTCACGTGGGGTCAAAAACTAGGTCACCAGGTCAAATCTTAGAAAAAGCTTGTGAACATGCTTGAGGCCACATTTTTGTCTCAATTTTCATGAAACTTTGCCAGGATGTTTGTCTTTATGCTATGTCGGATGTCCTTAAAAATGGGTCATGTTGTGTCAAAAGCTAGGTGACTAGGTCAAATCTAAGAAAATCTTAGAAAAACCTTGTTAGCACTCTAGAGGCAACAGTTTTGGCCCAGTCTTCATGATATTTGGTCAGGATGTTCGTCTACGTGCTATATTGGATGAGTCTGAAATTGTGTGACTTAGGGTGAAAAACAAGGTCACCAGGTCAAATCTTAGGAAAACCTTGTGAACACTTTAGAGACCACAGTTTTAGACTAACCTTAATGTAACTTAGTCAGAATGTTTGTTTATATCAAATGTCGGACGAATTCAAAACTGGGCAACATAGGGTCAAAAAGTAGGTCAATATGGCAAACTTTAGAAAAATCTTGTGAACACTCTAGAGGCTACATTTTTGTCCCAGCCTTCATTAAAATGATATGAATGATGACGCATGAATTCCCATTTGAGTGCAAATTCAGGTAGGATCAAAATGTAGGTCCTCAGTCAAATTTTTAGAAAAACACTTTAGATGCCAGATTTTTGTCATTATGCTTAACAAAGCCATCTTACTCAGGTGAGCGACCAGGGCCATCTTGGCCCTCTTGTTTTTCATTTTTTTTTTTTTTCGTTTCTTTTTTCTTTTATTTCAAATAGAACATGATATAAAAAGTTACATGAACAATAAAAATTAATTAAAACCGTTTTTTAAATTTAAACCCTCTGCAGTTGGTCCAAATAATTTAATTACTTCTATCTAAGAAATTATTAGTATTTAAAAAAAGAACAACATTATTTATACTTGATGTAATGCAGTTCAAATGGTAAACTGATTTCAATAATTAGGACCTTTAATACAAAAATTTAGTCGGGAAGTAGTAATTGACATGATATTTTTTTTGTTTTTGTTGAGGTTTTACTGTTTATATCTCAAAAGCCGTTGCAGATGGGTTTAAAACTTAAAGCAAATTTTACTGTTGGAAATAAATAAGAACTAGCCAACCATCAGCAGAATTTTTTTTTTAAGGATAAAATTTCCTTTGTAAATGACAGTAAAGAACCAGGGGCTATTTTTGTCAAATATTACAAAAAAATACTTACAAAAGATAGAAAGCAAATCCAAAACTCAACCTTTTATTCAGGTTTTTTATTCTTAGCACAGTCTTTTGACATGGTTTAAGCTCACAAAAAAAAAAAAAAAAAAAAAAAAAAATACACTGCTTGTTTCACTTTTATTTACAATGTGTACAAAGAAATGTATACCAAATATTAAACAAACGCTTTGAAAAAATTCCCAATTCCCTACTGAAGCGTGATTAAAAAAGTGACGAACTGACAGATTGGCGGACGGACAGACGGGACGCGGAAAAGAAATTTCCCTATGTGTCACCTCTTTACAGCAGGTGACACAATGAATTTAATAACGGGAGTTAATTCAATACTCTATATCTAGAGTATTAAAATAGAATATTGAATATCTCCCATAAAAAACAAAAAACCAACGCAGTGGGACCTCATTTTTCTTCATTTTAGCAATATTGCAAAGAAAAAAAAAGGTGACGTTATGTGCCAAATAAAAATTAAAATTCTGACCATTGGTTTCAGAGGTGATATTCTATATAGAGTATAAAAGGAAATGACCAACCCCGTGTGTGTGTGTGGGGGGGGGGGGCTCATTTTGAAGGGATAAACTTTTATTTAAGCAATTATGTAAGACATCATGAGGTGACCATATTTTCCCAAAAGTAGGTTAAATTTGACCATTGGTTTCAGAGAAGATTTTTTTCTTTTTAGTTTTTTTATTAGGTAACTTGCCAACCCCATGGGGGCCTCATGTTTTAAGGAATTCAACTGAGCAATTATGGTAGATGACTATAGGTGACTATTTGTGCCAAAGGAAGTTAAATTCTGGCATTGGGTTTCAGAGGAGTTTGATTTTAAAATTTTTAAAAATAATGGAGCTCTGCATGGATCAAGTTTATTTGGCAACGTTTGTGGATGTTCACCCAAGGATTATCCATGCCAATTTAATCAATTTCAAGTAAGCGGTTTCAGATGATATGTCGTTGAAGCAAGTTGTTGACGACGGACGACGACGGATGGCAAATGATCCTAATACCTCACCTTGAGCACGATGCGAGAATTAAGTTTTAAAGTAATTAAGTAAAACCGTTCTTTCAAGCACCTCTGCAGGTGGTCCAAATTTTTTTTTTATTTTTTTTTTTTTTTTTTGAAAAGTACGGTTAAGATGAGTATTTATAGTTTAATATTAATTACACATCTATTATCAAAAAGAACTAACTGACATGACTTTTTTTAAGATTTTTTGCTTTTTTTTCTTTTTTTTTTTTTAGAGGTTTAACTGTTATATCTCAAATGTCGTTACAGATAGGAAGAAAGAAGTGATATGACCCATCCAACGGTACCTAGGTTTGTAAAATATAACATAATATAAGACAGTAACATGGAAAAAAAGTTTTTTCTGAAAAAAAGTTTTCCTCTGCCTCTGCAGTTGGTCCCGAATATTGTTCCCACTTTTATTTTTGTTACGTTAAGCTATAGTGTGCTGTTTGATATGCTAAATGCTTATCCTAGCTTTAAATTCAGCAAAAAAAATCTATAAAAATAATATATATATTATTTGGTAGGAAAGGAACTTTTAGAAATAGTAATATTTCCGACCTTGGGGGAAATTACTTTGAGAATTATTGAGGTTCATTTTAAAGACAGTTTTTGAAGAGCAAGCATCTTGAAGTTTACCAGGAAGTAAAGCTCTATAGTCTCCTTTGAATGCGTGACTTTCATTTTTTATGACATCATTTGACGTCACAGATTTCATCTGTTCAATATTAGTTTGCGCTTACGGACAGATTTTCTTCATTTTTTCACAGATGATAAATGTAAGGATAAATAAATGAATCTGATTGGGTTTGATATGGTTTGTAGAGCAGAAAGCCCTGTCTTTTGTTCAAAAACAAGCGAAATCTATTTTATTATTATCTTTGCTAATGAAGCCCTACCACGGGCATGCGAAACTCTGCATTAATTGGAATTGTGTGAATGTTGGCATGTTTCCTAACATATAGAATTTTCTTTTCTACATTACGGTATGATTTCTGCATATGCGGTGTCTAGTTATAGTTGGAAGAGTTCGATGATTGCACGATCTAGTTTAATGTGCATACAATATTCATGATTTATATCGCAAAACTTTTAAAGATACATTACAATTAAAAAAAATAAAATGAGTTAAATATATTAGAAATTATGTACGAAATAAACACGTTAGAATGTAATTTTAAATTAATTTATTCCTTCAATTTAGATCATTGCATGTTCAAAGAACGTTCTAGCAAATAACTGAACATGATAAATGCTCCGTTTGGTGCAAGGTTTGCGTGCCTTGGTTATTGCAGCAGTATTTACCAATTCTTTCATTTCAATATTCAGTTGAATTAATCAATACAGTTAAAGATAGAAGAAATGTGTAAAAAAAGTGCCCCCACCCCTCCCCCCAAAAAGGGGAATAAAAATGAAAGGAAAAAAAATAAAAATTTTGTCTAAATAAATATGTTTAACCTCTCTCAAAAATAAAAATTCGTTTAAAAGATGTTAACGAAAAACGTTTTCGTATCGTTTTTTTTTTTTTTTTTTTTCAGTTGATCAGCGTTGAATGTGTCATTCAGAAAGACGCTTTACTCTTGTATTTTCTTATATTTCACTTCAAATATCAAAAATTATCAGCCAGGCTAACTTTTAAAAGGTATTTAAAATTTTAAATCAAGTAAACGTTTAAACGATATTTCGATGTTTGGTTGTTAAACAAAACTGTAGTCTCTAGATCTAAAAGGGAGTATATTCAATGAGAATGCTTTTGCAATTTCTTCAGATAATTATGCCTAAAGACCTCGAAAAGCATTAAGTGTTTTGCAGGGAAAATTATCGCAGAGCATGACAAAACACTAAATCAGTGGAAGAAAACATTCGTTTCTGTAAACCTTTTTAGTATCTCACTTCTAAAAAATGTTATTAACAAGTAATAACGACAGGGGCACTTATCTTAAATTCATGTCTCGAATTTTGTAATGATTATGCCCATTTACAAGTGCTGTATCATCAGAGAACCCTATCCATCTTTCACTCTCCAGTCGCCAGAGGTTTTTAATTTTTTCTTGCAATCCTCTCCGTTGTTTAATTACAATAGACGGGAATCACTTCGACTAAACACCTCAATCTGCCTGTTTGCGTTGTTCGAAATGCCAAATTTAGTCTCCCAATAATGTTTACATACTTGTTTACTTAGCAGCTTTACGTATATTGGCACGCTACCGCCGGTGTGGGGAATTGGAATCGGGTTGTTATTTATTAAAGTAGTTTTAACCTTTGCCCGGGATCGGCAGCCTGTCACATCATCAATAATGTCTGCTTGATACGGAGCTGATCTCAACCAAGTCTCATTTGGAAATGCTCCAACGCAAATCTAAAACCAATTTTGTTGGATTTGTTTCTTCTTCCTCTGAGAAAAGATTTTTTACATTCAATAGATGGCTCGGATTTTTTGACAGGTG
This sequence comes from Solen grandis, assembly GCA_021229015.1. Classification (NCBI taxonomy): domain Eukaryota; kingdom Metazoa; phylum Mollusca; class Bivalvia; order Adapedonta; family Solenidae; genus Solen; species Solen grandis. The sequence goes on from CM037777.1 coordinate 65,333,679, forward strand.
CTTTATCCAAAAGTCAATGCATAAGTTGATATGATCTCTGCAAATTGAAGGACGGAATCTGATTTACCACAACTTTGGCAAGAAGCATAATGTGCCAGTATTAATCACGAACTAGCGGTGTTCATATACATTCGTAAAACACAATTTTGATACTGTACATGTAAAAATATGCATGTGTTTTATATTGAATTATTTTGATTGCGAGCGCACCCTCTCACACACTCGTTCAAAACAAGAATATGAAATGTTTATCTTCTTCTCGCAAAAAAATAACCACACAGTCCTACACAATCAATACGAACGGTTAGAAAGTGAAAAGTAGCGTAATGATCCTTGTCTCGAACTAGCCAATACGGTTGGGCTGCTAGAGTCCTGAGATAATTGAAATCATCCTTTGCAAATACATTCCGGGAAAATAGCAAATAGATCCATTAAAATTTTAGCATTCTACATTGAGTTCTTTTATCGCGTGTGTGTGTGTGTGTGTGTGTGTGTGTGTGTTTAACCAAATGATATATATTTTGTTTTTTTTTAAAATGTGTAGGTAGCTTTACATTTAAAATGTTTAAACTGACAGAAAAAAGGAGCGAATAAAGTTAAGTATTCAAGATATGTTTACACTAAAATGTTATTTGCATAGAACAAAAATGTTAGACATGCATGTTATTTCTTTTATTTGCCCAAACTGTGTTAAAAGGATGAATCTTTAGAAGCAGTAAACAAATTCTTCGATGTTTATCAATTACTCAAACCAGCTATTCGGCAAATTTTGTTGTGTGAACAAATAATAGTTCCCCCTAAACCCGTGAGACAAAAAATCAATTACAAGATATTTAGATGTCAAATATTTCATCCAAAGTTTTCTCGTCTTTAATAGGAAATTCGTGCTATGTTTTTTAAATGTTGAAAAAAAAATTGGAGAAATAGAGATTTAATCTGGTACCAGATTATTACAGGAAGGCTACAGCTGTGCGATGTGTTTAGTATGCTGGCATCACGACTAAATGGCGGTGTGCGATTGGAGTCATTTAAAACAGAACTAGTCAGCATTAGGGGAATTGTGTTTAATCGGACACCCAAATTTTAAAACGTGTAGCCTGCATGTTTTGAACATTCCCACGTTAAAATAAATCACGTTTGTATACATATAAAATGAATTATGACAGCAAGAAATAGTGTGTTGACCTACTCTAAATGTAACGTATGTTGTTTTTATATAGACAAATTACTGAAGCTGCAGCATTTCATTGTACTTAAATGAGATATCAAACAAAATTTAGTCATCACCACACACACACCACACACACACACACACACGTCTCTATGCATAGGTATTATAGTCATCAAACCCTTCCATCGAGTCATGTACTAATCTTTTAAAAACTATATATACCATTGTGAAACAAAAATACACTGATTTTAATAAGATGAGTGTTTTTGACTTGTGTTTTTTTCTATATAAGATTGAATTTATTATGCGAGTTTCTCCTACATTCTTGTTAACATCTATGATTGTATTACTCGGTATACTAGATATACTATGTATGAATGATCTTTTTGTTGTTGTTGTTGTTGTTGTTGTTGTGTTTTGTTTGTTGTTTGTTGTTTTTTAATATAACGGTAAGTTTAAACAAATGTAAATGCATCATTATTTGCTGGTTCCGTTATAATACTCTCGAGCATTGTATGTGCACTTTTATTTTTTAACTATCCATTTTTTTCATGCCAGGCTGGCACGATTCACCGAGAGTTAAAAAAATGATGTTGTGCTTCTTCGCGTGCAAATAGCACACACAAGCAAGAACAGATCATTGGAAACTGTGACAGAACAGTGGTAGGAATACTGTTCAGAATATCAGTTTAGAAAGCCATTCCGTTGACAGTGTCAGCCCATCCTGACACCCACCCCATTTATTGATGTTTTATGTTACGTGCGTTGTCAAAAAACGCATCCTTCGGTGTCAAACGCAATTTATAAGTTTGTACAAGCGTTTCAATCTTTTGTTATATTTTTTAATTTTGCTTTGTTGATGTGCAAGAAATGTTTACGCTCAGAATAAAATGTCAAAGTTGTTTATGTCCAAAAAACACACAGAATATTACTAAATAAATTATTAATAAAACTTTCATTTAAAAGGAAGTTTTGGGCCCGGTTATTTATTAGCCGGTCTATCCAAAGCATCTGTTGATTAGCCATCAAGTGTTTTTTGTTATCAATTTACCTTCGGACTGAACTACCGGTAAAGTTTAAATTTAGTTTTCAAGAAGTGTTGGCACTTTACTTGCAAGTACTGTTTAATATTTGAGCCATGCATTTATACTTTAGTGTTTCATTTCAAAGACTTATGTGTTGTTGCTGCATCTTTTAAAATTACAAACTAAAACTGTGAATATAAAATTTAAAATAATTGTTCTAATAATATTAAAAAGACTAATATTGATGCAAAGCATCAAGACGCCGCGCATGTTTTTGAAGCTGGCTTAAAATAAAGCAAAGCCATACAGGAAAGGTCCAAAAACAGCCAAAAAAAAACTTATCAGTTTTTCAGAAATTCAAACAAAAACGTACAGAAAAAAAAAATTTAAATTATAGTAGACACATTTTGTGATGATGATTTGAGACGCATAGTTAACTAATCTATAAATCAATAAAAGATACATTTTATAACAGGTAATTCCTTTCTTATATAAAAATTTGAAAATAATTAGGTCTGCAAGATACTTGATATTTCCAGACATTAAGCTACTAAGGCTTTTATCAATGTCAATGTAAAAATCTTCATCAATAGCAGCAACAAGAAGGACAATGACGACGAAACAATTCAGCACAAGATAAGTTTTTTTTTCAACGCGGCGTCATTAATTTTCCCTGTTCCGGTTTGGCTATCTGCCAAATGCATCATGTCCGAAATGTTACGATAGTGATGACTTTCAGTAAAAATAAGGACACGGATGCCTGCTGGATCCTTCCTCACTTTAACTGGCGAGACTCAATCCAGACCAAGTGATATTTTAAGTCAATGAATATCAAAAACTTGGCCACGGCGGCCCAAAGAAATATCAAAGATATTTTGTTAGGTGACACACTAATATAGGTCCTCTAATGCAATTTACTAAAAGTGATACCTTTCCACGCTCAGTGCCATTAACAATACCAGGTGTACCAGTTCTATTGAAACGTATCTACGAGAGATACATGGCAGAAAGCAATATGTCATATGAAATTCCAAATTTAGTTACGGATACCCTCGGATACCCGTCAGTTTATTTCTTTTTTAAAAATTTGAAAGTGAAGGTTTCTATTATAAATTCCTTTTTATAAACCGGGCCCCCGTGGCCGAGCGGTTACAGTCGTGGAACTACAAATCTATCAGCCCCTCACCGCTGGGGGGTTCGAATCCCGGTAGGGACTTCGGATTTTTCATGTGAGAAAGCCTTCCAGCTGGCTTGCATTTAGGTCAGTGGTTCTACCCGGGGTTTACCTCTGTGTTACTCGGGTCTTCCCCCACCTGTAATTAGCTGGACGTCGCTATATGATTGAAATACTATCACAGGAGGGTTTAAACCCCCAAAAACAACAACAACAACAACAATTTATAAAGCTCGCTTTTTATAGAATTACTAGTAATTCTACTAAATATTATGCCATCGTTGCAAGACAGATTCAAAATGCGCATAAAATTAGTCAAGTTAATCCGACATAAAAACTTATATATTTTCACGTCGATCTTTCTATGTGCCCTACGTATGAGAGTTATACGTACGGTTGGGAGCTGTTGCTTATCTACAGTTTTTATCATATATAAAATACGTCTGTTTAAAGACAACAGCACTTGAAAAAAAACGTTTTTTTCTTTTCTCTAATTTGTTTAAGTTTTTAAGTCGGGGTGATGCGGCACATCGTGAGCTCAACTTGAACCTACAGGCTTTCGTACTCCTGGGTGTAGGTATATTCATTTAAATTCTGCTTGGGCGGATGTAAGTACAGTCGAACTTCGGTGACTCGGACACTGAAAAACTGGAAAACCATATTTTTACTCGAACACATTTCAAGGCCCCGGCTATGTTTGTGAATTATTCACAATAGTTTTTTTTTATTTTATTCTTCTGCAAAAGAAAAAATAAATATGGTATGTAGAAAATTTTACGACTTGTACGTGTACGAAATGAATATCATCACTGAGGTTTGTGCTTTGATATTGTTTGGGTCAGCTGACATTTAATGGATTTATATGATATTTAAAGAATAAAAAAAAAATATTTTATTTAATGATACATGTAACATTATTTCACCGATGTTAGGATAAGAAAAACGACAACATGCGATAATCTACTTTAATCGATCAGTGCTTAAAAAAGGTTTAAATAATAAATAATAATTTTCCCAATACACTATGTAAATCAATTTAAAACAGGGTTTGGGGTTTTCCCCCGACCACCGATGACTAGAACAAATTGCCCCCCAGCCTGTTCGAGTCATCGAAGTTCAAATGTATTTTAAATGGATATCAAGTTGGATAATAGATAACATTATATCGTTCCTTAGCACGGCTAGATATCGGTCTAAATTCGAACAGGATCATTATTTCTATAAACATAAATGCGTGTTGACTTATGTGAAATATGTTATAAACGGCATATGTGATTCCGCTGGACGGGACCTTTGTATCCGTCAAGACTGGAGCAGTCAAACGTACACGATGTATGATGGCTCTGGTATTTACACATGTGGAGACCAAGCAAGGTTAACCAAACATGGCAAGGTAACCTGTAATTAATCAGATTATCATCCAGTCTATTTTTCGAATAAGAATAAATAATGTAAGCAATTCATAATGGTAATGTGAAGCAGTGTGGGGGAAACATTTTTTGCAACGTCACTTTTTGAACACAAATGCGAACGTACACAGCGTTTAAGAGCAGAAAATCTGCCGAATCGGGAAAGTTTTTTTTTTTTTTTATTTCAAAATATTAGCACTCTCCTAATTTAGACTTGTCCTTCCGACCGCACCAGCGCAAAGCTTTTCAAAGATGTAAGCATTATTCTCTCGGTACCTTTTTGTTTTTGAGAACATTCAAACAATATTTTCAAACACGGCGTCAACGTACACCTTCAGACTAAATTCTATTTAAAACGGCCAAAAGTTTCCATTCTTTATATGTTACAACAGTTTAGAATAGGTCTCGAAAGTGTCTAATGCGCTTTTACTGTTCCTAGATACTTCGACTGCAGGGAGGCACTTACACACACACACACACAACAAAAAAACCCAAACAAAAAAAACAACAAACGAACCGATAGAAGTGTAGGATGTCAACTTTCACACTTGAAAAGGAATATGTACAAAGTACACACTTTTCATCTCGTACATTGGTGAATTTATTTGCTAAGGCTAAAATAAGGTTTAAAATCTTTATGCTCTCCTGTTATATAAAATGCTTTTCGACAGATTTCACATAAATATCGGTAATATTTCTGTTTCAAACAGTGAATATTACCATTTTTATTATTTCACCGTTTTGTAGTGGGCTATGAAAGACACTATCGTAATTATCTTTAAAGACATTTCAATTGATTTCTCATTGAATAAACAGTATACCACGAGGTATATGACCTCATTTTAAGCTAACACGACAAGCATTTTTGCATCGATTGGGAGGGGAAAACTATTTTTGGTATTTTATTTCTTTATCAATTTTAATGTAACGCCTACGAAGCGGAAAATTGCCTACACAAAGGGGCCCAAAGATTTTTTGTCAGTTGTACTTTTTTTTTTTTTTTTAGCATTTGGAAAAATCTCCCGAGTTCGGAACACGTAATGCACTTTGCTAAAAATGTGTTCTCGATTTTGGGGAAAAATGTACATCTGACAAAAGAATCATTCTGGCCTTACATACCATTGAAATTGAGAAAGAAATAAAAAAACTTACAGCAGTGTTTCCCTATGAATCGATGCAACGATGTTTTCCGCGCTAGCTTAAAATGACGTCATATACCACGTGGTATGTCCCCATGTTCATTGAAATGTTAATTTAATGTTGGGAAAACAACTGCATGTCGTTAAAAAAAATTACGATAGTGGGTTCAGAAGCCTTTTACAAAACATTGAAAAAAAAAAAGTGGTAAAATTCAATTTTTGAAAGAGTGCATATTACCGATTTTTTAGCTCACCTGGGGCACAAAGTGCTCAAGGTGAGCTTTTGTGATCGCCTTCGTCCGGCGTCCGTCGTCGTGGGGTCGTGCGTCGTCCGTCGTGCGTCGTCCGTCGTGCGTCGTCCGTCGTCAACAATTTGCTTTAAACGACATCTCCTCTGAAACCGCTGGACAGAATTTAATGAAACTTGGCGGGAATGTTCCTTGGGTGAGGCTTACAAAAGTTGCTAAAATAAAGTTGATCCATGAAGAACTCTGGTTGCCATGGCTACAAAAAGAAAAAATAATTTGAAAACTTTAAAATCATCTCCTTCAAAACTACTTGCCAGATTTCAAAATAATTTGATACAGATGTTCCTTGGGTCAACCTCTACCAAAGTTGCTAAAATTATTCCGATCCGTAAAAAAACATGGCTGCCCGGGGCGGGGCTTCTTTGCCCTTTTCTGTATATAGAGAAACCTTTAAAACATCTCCTCTGAAACCCCTGGACAGAATTTGATTAAACTTGGCAGGGATGATCCTTGGGTCAACCTTCACAAAATTTGCTAAATAAACTTGATCCATGTAGAACTCTGGTTGCCATGGCAACAAAAAGAAAAAAAATGAAAACTAAAATCATCTTCTTCAAAATACTGGCCAGATTTTAAAATAAATTTTGGGTACAGATTTTTCCTTGGGTAACCCTACCAATATTGCTAAAATTATTCGATCCGTAAAAAAAACAGGGCCCCCAGGGCGGGGCTTATTTGCCTTATTTGTAATTTGGGAAAACTTAATCAACATTCCTCTGAAACCAATGGACAGAATTTGATTAAACTTGGCAGGAATGATCCTTGGGTCAACCTTCACAAAAATTCCTAAAATAAACTTGATCCATATAGAACTCTGGTTGCCATGACAAAAAAAAAAGAAAAAATGAAAACTTTAAAATCATCTTCTTCAAAACTACTGGCAGATTTTAAAATAAATTGGTACAGATGTTCCTTGGGTCAACCTATTTATCTCAGGTGAGCGATTTAGGGCCATCATGGGCCTCTTGTTTATATAAATTTTTCTATTAATAAAAATCTAATCACTGTTCTTCAATATACATGTACATGTATATATATATTTCTTTTATTATTTTGCGTATTTTAATTCTTTTAAAATTTTCAATGACTGGTTGGAGTGGAAACAATTTATGGGGCATTTCTGTAAACAATGTATTAGAAATATATGAAATAATCAATTCATCGATGTAATGCATGTCACCAATATGCAACATCAATTTGGACGAGACATAAAAATTTAACATAATAGGGCCAAAAGCTGTGTTCAAAAAAATAAATTATGTACCCTCTACCAAAAAAAAAACATGTACCCTCTACCAAACAAAACACAGTTTAAGCAGTGTCTATTCTAGAATTTAAGATTTATGGGGACTTTTCCCCAAGCCATCCAAAAACAGGTGGGATATTTTTAAAATCAGGTGGGAATTACACTGAATCACATTTTTGTGCTCAATTACCACTTTATGATATGATGTAAAAAGCACAAGTAAAATGGAAAATATGCAGTATTATTTATTTATTTATTTTTGAATGTGCAAAAAATTTTCATTTGTTATATTTGGTAACTTATACCACCGGGCCAATTGTGCATATAAACAAATACCTTGATGAATCAGTATGGCAGAATCAATGTAGCGTGACAGATAGCCTTCAAAAAGGACTTGGTTAACACTTATACCAGTTGGGTATCAAGCAGGATTTTCGCGTACCATCATTTTTATTTATGCGGAATCTTTGAAGAAATGCAAGAATCCCGCATTTTCCCTGCCCTAGAAACAGAAAAAATACATCGTGTACACATTGTTTTGATAAAATTTCAGTATTATTTGTAAAAACAAACAATTATTTCCTTATATCTCATGATTTATGGGGGGGGTTTGGGTAAGATTTGGAAGATTTGGGTAGATTTGGGGGAAAATTTGGGGAGATTTAGGTATTTTCGTGGGTGCCGTCATTTTCTTCCCGTACAAAAGCCCTGTGTCTTTCAAACTACATGATAAATTCTGCTAGTTTATTTTTCGAACACCCTTCACATCGTGTAGCTGCAACTGATAATACAATATATTACCGGTATATTATCTTCAATTAATAAATTTCAGAATTTTACTTCCATGAAATTAATTGTCAGGATTGGTTTCATGAATGTCTGCCATGATTGCTAAATGAAGTTGATCTTGGTTTGTCATTTGATTTCCTTATAGAAAACAGAGATTACAAAGATTTAGCTTGCAGTCACCTCAATATTTTTACATGTTACTGATATCACCCCTGACGCTTTAAATTAGGAGGAGTACCAGTTCATCATCTTTTGATATGTGCTGACATCTTTATTACATACAATGTTACTTTCGAAATAAGAAAAATGGAGGTGAATCGAGATCGCTCATGGACGAGATCCAGTGTTTTGAACGATAACTGGATGCTTTCTCATGAAAATCGCCAAAGGAAAAAAAATTTGAAATCGGTGAAAAAACCCAAGTTTCAGTGCTTAAAGTTTATATTGATGACACTCGCATGTATTTCCTATTATAGCTCTTATATGTACAGGGATAGCTATGTCTGAAGTCGAGAGGAGGTCCATTATTGTTAAAGCGGTGCATGCAAGGGATATGCAAAGATATGATAAAATTATGGTGGGCATAATGGGGCATCTTTTAAACTAAAAGAAAGATATTACGGTTTGATAAAATCATAAACGATTTTTTTTTGCCGATGTATATAGCCTAGGAAATAACATCGCTAAACCCGACTTCTCAATACCTAATTAGTTTTCATTAACAATGTATTTCTCATACGTGCACTTATCTTTAAGAAACCGTTTAATTGGCTTACGAAATTTATCTTCGAATTGTCTGATAGAAATCAACACACGAAATTCACACCATGTTTGGTATTCCCCCAAAAGCTTGTAACCAGAGTTCCAAAAACAAGGTTTCATTCATCACTATATATCAAAAATGGTTAGTTGTTTGTTCAAAGCAGACCATCTTACAATATTGTGGAATAACAAAAATGATATATTTTTCCAGTGGAAACATTTCTTAAGAAACGAGCTTTGTAAATCCAATTTTCCACATTTAATCCATGCTCGCATACAGAGGGAGGAGGTTGGTTTGGTAGTCATTACACCCCCCCCCCCCCCCCCCCACCCAAACCTTGGATTTGGTTCTTCTGTTAAGAAAAAGGAATAAAAAAAAACACTCGAATTGGGATTTTATATATCAGAAGATATTATTTTACCCCTTTGCAAATACATTCGCCAGAGTACGAGGTAAAAAGCGTGTACGTTGCATATTCTTTTTCTAGTTGACGCTGACATCCTTACCCTTCCATCGGTTTCGATTTTTTTTGTGTACACCCTGCAATCGGAAGCATTAGGAATAATTAAAGCACATTTGACACCTTAGAGACTTATTCAAAACTGTTGTAATGTACAGGTATGGTACTTTTGGTCGTTTTTATTAGAATTTAGTCTGCAGTGTGTACGGTTGTCATGCCCTGATTTGAAAATAATGTTTGAATTTTTCTCATAAAACACCGAGGTGCTGAGAGATAAGCTTACATCTCTGGAAAGCTTATGAAGTGGTGCGGTCGGTAGGCTATGTCTTTAATTAAGGTGCATGCTAATATTGTTAAATAAAAGGAAAAAATTACCCGATTCGTGCAGATTTTCTGCTCTTACGCTGTGTACGTTCGAATTTGTGTTTCAAAAAGTGACGTTGCAAAAATGTTTCCCCACACTGGTGAAGGGAGGTGTGTTGACATTTACATGAACGATGCTCATTCCGATATGTTGTAGACAAGGTTTAGAATATAAAACTGTACATTTTATATAAAAAATGATGGTTAAATATTTGAAAAAATCATCAAAATCCGATGATAACAAAACGATGTTTGTAATACATATTGTCCGTCACCACGGAGCAATTACGAAGGCGTCTGAATGACGGTGACAAAGTTGTATGAGTACTCTACTTACGCATTTTCGGGGGCGCCCTACACATTCTTAATACACCAAAGACCAAAGCGATAAATGTCGGCAGGATCAAGATACCGGTACGTTGCTTTGACCGAAAACCTGCCCCATTAAAAAAATCTAACAATCTTATATATAACTAGATTTCGTTTGTTTGAACAAACAACAGGGCTTTCGCTCTGCAAACCATATCAAACCTAATTTAAAATTCAATTTACTTTTCCTGACATACATCATTTTTGAAAAATGAAGAAAATCCGTCTATAATTGACGCTGTAGAGTTACAAAATGATATTGATATAGATAAAATCTGTGAGTCAAATGACGTCATTCAAAACTGTATTTAAAGGGGACTGCGTAGCTTTTCTTCCCGTTTATAACTCCATGGTGCTGCTCTAAAGAACCCTCTTTAAAATGAACCTCAATAATTTTCAGAATTTATGTCTCACAAGGGAATGATTACCACATGTCCTCTTTACATGTAAAATAGGTATACAAGCTTTCCCTTTCCCTTTCCTAAATTTTTTTTTTATTTTTTTTTATAAAATATTTTTACTGATTAATTTAAGGAAGCTTAGAGAATTGAAAAACTTCTGAAAAAATCGTTTTCTCATGATTCTGCTCTCCAGAAAGCTGCTAAAATGTGTCCATGTCGTTTCGTTTTCTCCCCAATTTCTTAGACGAATCTTTAGTCAATCTTTAAATTTAAAAACCAATAGACGGCGTAGAATAGCTCTACATATTATATTTATACTCTTATTTACAAAAAAACAAAAGTCTTAACTTAACTGGTTCAACCCCGTCTTCAAAAACTGACCATAATCTGAAAGGCCCTTTAAAGGACTACAAACTTACCTATTGTGTTAGATGGGTCTTCAAATTTCCAGTATTTCACTCGCTTTGTGTTTCTCCTACCTGTTAGTCTTTTGAGATATACAAGTTAAACCCCAAAGAAATTTTTATTTTTCATGTAACTTTTTTCGATGTCCCATTTTAAAACGAGGTACCGTTTGAAAGGTCTTCTGAAATTTCCAAAAATTTAACTTTCTTTTTGTTTTCACCTATCGTAACGGCTTTTGAGATGAAAGTTATTCATCAAGAAAACAATAAAAAAAATTTTTGGGCAAAAAGATGTTCATGTCTTTTTGTTTTCTCTCTATAACTTAATGAATCTTGGGGAAATCTTAAAAAATTAAACACGAAAGAACGATTAAGCATTGGTCAACTTATATCCATATTCTTATTAAAAAAAAATCAATAATTGTCGAGATATAAGCAGTTAGTGTACAGGGGTAGCAACATTTTTGTTTATATGCCATAACTCAACTGATTTAACCCGATCTTGAAAAACTCAGTATCATATGAAAGGTCTTTCAAAGCACTAAAACTTATAACGAAAGTGTTTCGAAAAGAAAAATTAATCGTTTTTGAGATATTTACGGCCGAAGAAAAAAAACCGGTAATTGACATATGACCTTGATCTATGCGATTTTCTGGAAACGGAAGTGATTAATGATAAAAGAGATGCCCAAAGTTATCCTTCAGTGAGATTTTATGCAAATTGCCAAAAACTAAGACATACAGTGCTAAAAAACGTTGGATCAAATGTTTGTCAACGTGCCATGACGTCATTTAGTCATACGACGTCAATCTTCTTAAAGCTTCTTATAGACTTCTTAAAAAACGATATGATTACATGTAACATTTAAATACATTTTCAGGTGCAAAGTTTTGAAACTCGGTTCAGCCAAAGATCCTTGGTCTTTTTGAAAACCTTGCAAATGTATATCATTCTGCACAATCGAGCGTAATATATACATTCTGTGAAAAAAAAAATCAAGTAAATCGGTCCAGAAATAACGGCTGTAGAGCCTTACAAACTTTGGGGAGCTTTTTACAACCCCGACGTCATGTGACGTCACATGACAAGAAAATAAGTAGGGTTTCAAAGGGGGCAAAGTCCAGTGCATGCTGTTAAAATTTCATGTGCTGGCGCATCGGCAATCTGTTTTAATTGGAACCTTCAAAGGATGGAAGAAAGAATCATAATAATACTATAGGGCTTTCTGCAGTGCAACCCATATCAAACCTGACCGTATTTAATTACTTTTCCTGACATACACCATTGTTGAAAAAATGAAGAAAATCGGCCCCCCATTGACAGCTGTAGAGTGCAGACTATTATTTAAAAGCAGATGAAATGGAAGTCAAATGACGTCAAATAAAAATGAAAGTCACTTCATTAAATCCTTTCGATTTTATATGATCTTATTTCTTATTTTTTTTTAAATTTTTAATCTTATTCGTACCCACGTGACTATACGAAATTTGTATTCCTTACACAACTAAAGAATGAAAAAAAACAGAGGGCCAAGGGTGGCCTGTGTCGCTCACCCGAGTAAGATTGCTGTGTTAGACATGACAAAAAAATGTGGCATCTAAAGTGTTTTTTCTAACATTTGACTAAGTGACCTAGATTTTGATCCTACCTGAACTGAGAATTCATGCAGTCATCATTCTTATCAAGTTTAATAAAGACTGGTACATGTGTAATGTAGGCCCCTAGAGTGTTCACAGATTTTTCTTAAAATTTGCCCTGGTGACTAGTTTTGAATTCTCCAAGATTTGAGTTAAAAAACTTTCTAACCAAGTTTCATTTTAAAGGTTAGGTTGAAACTGTGGCCTCTAGAGTGTTCACAAGGTTTTTCTTTAAAATATGACCTGGTGACCTAGTTTTTGACCCACGTGACCCATTTTTGAATCATTTCGAGGTATCATGTAGACAACCAACCTGACCAAATCTAATGAAGATTGGGCTAAAATGTGGCCTCTAAGGGTGTTCACAAGGTTTTCTAAGACATGACCTGGTGACCTAGTTTTTGATCCCAATGACCCAATTTCGAACTCCTCCGAGATTTCATGTAGACAAACTTCCTGACCAAGTTTCATGATATTGGGTCAAAACTATGGCCTCTAGAGTGTTACGTCGTTGTTGACGACGGACGACGCACGACGGACAAAAAGCGGTCACAAAAAGCTCACTCTGAGCACAAGTGCTCAGGTGGACTAAAAAAGGTTTTCCCTTGAAAGACATGACATTTAACCTTTAAATTGACTGATTTTTACATTTGCAACAAGAAACGGAAGCAAAGGCAGAAGTGTAAGCAAAATTATAGAAATATTTTTTTATTAAATTTTAGTAATTTTCTTATATTTAGGCCATTTCTGTTCAAAAGAGTGTTCACGTCGTTGTTGACAACGGACGACACACGACGGACAAAAAGCGGTCACAAAAGCTCACTCTGAGCACAAGTTCTCAGGTGAACTAAAAAAGGTTTTCCCTTGAAAGACATGACATTTAACATTTAAATTGACTGATTTTTACATTTGCAACAAGAAACGGAAGCAAAGGCAGAAGTGTAAGCAAAATTATAGAAATATTTTTTTATTAATTTTTAGTAACTTTCTTATATTTAGTCCATTTCTGTTCAAAAGTTTGTAACAGATTGAAAGGCCTTGAAACAACAATCCACTTATATGAAATGATTTTTAACGGATATGGAAATTAAAGCTTTAGTGAAAAGCAAATATTGATATATATCATTTTCTTCTCCCTCGATAAATTTATCATATTCCGATTTTAATTCCCCATAATAGCATAGTCCACATCTTGTCACTGGATAGTAATATTTCTATGAAACTATGTCATTTCGAAGACATTCAAAAAATAAAAAATGTTGTTGTTGTTGTTGTTGTATTGGGGTTTACCGTCACTGCGATAATATTTCAATCATATAGCGACGTCCAGCTAATTACATGTGGAGGAAGACCCTGAGTACACAGAGGTACCCGGGTAGAACCTTCCTCACGTGAAAAATCCGAAGTCCCTACCTGGATTCGAACCCCCCCCCCCCCCCCCCCCCCCAAAAAAAAAAAAATGTTTCACTGAGACATATGTTTATTTATGTTAACATTGAAGTATATGGGAAATATACAATTTCTGTGAGAACAAAAAAAAATAATTTGATTTTATAGGAGAAAGATAATTTATATGATTCTGATTCGAATTTCTTGAACAAAAATCATAACTTTACCGTAAGAAATTTTTAAATTTTCTGGGGAGATATCTCATAAAAACAAAATTATCAAGGGGAGGTAATAAAAGAACTTCTGTCGCATGTCATAACATGTAAATTTACCACTTAGATTTCAATTATTTGATATTTTAAAAGCTTAAATATGAAGTTATATGCATGGATGGAATTGATGATTATAGTACTGGTGTCCATGTCTCAAGTACAAATCTGTGCGATACGAATATACAACAGTTGTTCATGACTCATGTGCATAAAAATATAATACGATTTACAATACTAATCTTCATGTCTCAAGTACATGTATGCACGATACGAATATACAGCATTTGTTAATGACTAATGTGCATATGTAAACAATACGTTTTCAGTACTAATAATCATGACTCACATACATGAGAGTGCAATACGAATACACTATGTATGTAATGCGAATACACCACTTATGTCATTTCTCACGTGCAGATGTGTAAAACACGATTATACTACTGTTGTTCATGTCTCTGGCATATGTGCACAACATGATTTTCCTACTGTTGATCATATCTCCCGCATTCGTGTACAATATGATTATAATACTGTTGTTCATGTCTCTGGCATATGTGTACAAAATGATTTTATTACTATTGTTCATAGCTCACGCATATGTTTACAAAACGATTATAAACTGGTGTTCATGTCTCACGCGTATGTGTAAAAAATAATTATACTACTATCTGTGCGATACGAATATACAACAGTTGTTCATGACTCATGTGCATATAAATATAATACGATTACAATACTAATGTTTCATATCTCTAGCATATGTGTGAAAAACGATTATAATACTGTTGTTCATGTCACACGTTTATGTGCACCAAACGATTTGTTACTATTGTTCATGTCTAACGCATAGGTGTACAATACGATTATACTTCTGCTGTTCGTGTCTCACGCATATGTGTACAATCCGATTATAAAATTGTTCTTTATGTTTCATGCTTATGTGCACAACAGGAGTATACTACTGTTGTTCATATCTCACGTATATGTGTACAACACGATTTTACTACTGTTGTTCATGTCACACGCATATATGTACAATATGATTACACTACTTTTTTTAAGTTTCACACATATGTTAACAACACGATTATACTTTTCTTGATCATGTCTCAAACATATGTGTTCAACACGATTTACTACTGTTATTCATGTTTCATTCATATGTGTACGACACGATTTACTACTGCTGTTCATGTCTTACAATTTTTTTTTTGATTATAATACTACTGATCATGTTTCACGCATGTGTACAATACGATTATACTAGTTTTGTTCATGTTTAGAGCATACGTATACAAAAAGTTTATATTACTGATGTTAAGCTTACACATATGTGAAACCCCGATTAAACAACTGTTGTTCATGTCTCATGCATATGTATACAATTTAAATATGTATATAGATTTCTACTGCTGTTTATATCTAAGGCATATGTATACAATACGATTATACTACTGTTATTTATGTCTCTCGCACACGTGTACAATATAATTATACTACTGTTGGAAATGGCTCACACATATGTCTACATTGGGATATTAATACTGTTCATTTTGTCTCACGCATGAACATGAACAACACGATTATACTACTGTTGTTCATGTCTCTAGTATACGTGTACAAAACAATTATACTAGTATTGTTCATGTCTTACGCATGTGTCTACAACACAATTATATTACTGCTGGTTATGACTCTAGCATATGTGTACAACACGATTATACTACTATTATTAATGTCTCTCCCATACGTATTCAATACGTTTATACCTCTTTTTTCATATCTCACGCATACGTATTCAATACGATTATATAACTTTTGTTCATGTCTCACATACGTGTACAAAACGATTATATTTATGTGGTTTTTGTCTCACGCATATGCGTACAACACGATTTTAATACTGTTGTTCATGTCTCATGCATACGTGTACAATACGATTATACTATTACTGTTTTGTTTCTCTCGCGTACGTGAACAATATGATTATGTACATTCTTTTGTTGTTTATGACTTACGCATGTGTACAACACGATTTTAATGCCGAGTTTTATGTCTCACGCATATGTTCACAACACAATTATATTACTGCTGGTTATGTCTCGCGCAAACGTCTATATTACCGTTATACTACTGTTGATTATGTCTCACACATAGATGTACAACGCAATTATACTACTATTGTTCATTTCTCTCCCATACGGATACAATACGATTTTTATACTGTTGTTTATGTCTCCCGCATATGTGTACAACACGATTTTCTACTCTTGTTCATGTTTCGCGCATTTGTTTACTTCACGATTTACGACTGTTTGTCATGTGTCTTGCATATGTGTACAATACGATTATACTACTGTTGTTCATGTTCTCATGCATATGTGTACATTACGAGAATACTACAGTTATTCATATGTCACGCATATGTGTACAACACGATTATACTCCTTTTGTTCATGTTTCAGGCATATGTCTTCAATACGATTATAACACTGTTATTTATGTCTAACGCATATGTTGACAACACGATAATATTACTGTTGTTTCTTTCTCTCGCATATGTGTACAAGACAATTTTAGTAGTGTTGTTCATGTCTCACGAATACGTTTACAACACAATTATGCTACTGCTGGTTATGTATCTAGCATAAGAGTACCACATGAATACATTACTTTTGTTCATGTCTCACGCATATTTGTACCATACTGTTATACTACTTTTGTTCATGTCTCTCGCATACGTAATACAAACCGATTATACTACTGTTGTTTATGTATAGC
>CM037777.1:65350882-65400882 GCA_021229015.1 Solen grandis
TGATCCATGAAGAACTCTGGTTACCATGGCAACAAAAAGACAAATAATTTGAAAACTAAAAAATCATCTCCTTCAAAACTACTGGCCAGATTTCAAAATAATTTGATACAGATGTTCCTTGGGTCAACCTCTACCAAAGTTGCTAAAATTATTCCGATCCGTAAAAAAACATGGCCGCCAGGGGCGGGGCTTATTTGCCTTATATGTATATAGAGAAACCTTTAAACAACATCTCCTCTGAAACCACTGGACAGAATTTGATTAAACTTGGCAGGGATGATCCTTGGGTCAACCTTCACAAAAGTTGCTAAAATAAACTTGATCCATGTAGAACTCTGGTTGCCATGGCAACAAAAAGGGGAAAAAATGAAAACTTTAAAAATCATCTTCTTCAAAACTACTGGCCAGATTTTAAAATAAATTGGTACAGATGTTCCTTGGGTCAACCTCTACCAAAGTTGCTAAAATTATTCCGATCCGTAAAAAAACATGGCCGCCAGGGGCGGGGCTTATTTGCCTTATATGTATTTAGAGAAACATTTAAACAACATCTCCTCTGAAACCACTGGACAGAATTTGATTAAAATTGGCAGGGATGATCCTTGGGTCAACCTTCACAAAAGTTGCTAAAATTAACTTGATCCATGTAGAACTCTGGTTGCCATGGCAACAAAAAGAAATAAAATGAAAACTTTAAAAATCATCTTCTTCAAAACAACTGTCCAGATTTTAAAATAAATTGGTACAGATGTTCCTTGGGTCAACCTCTACCAAAGTTGCTAAAATTATTCCGATCCGTAAATAAACATGGCCGCCAGGGGCGGGGCTTATTTGCCTTATATGTATATAGAGAAACCTTTAAACAACATCTCCTCTGAAACCACTGGACAGATTTAGATTAAACTTGGCAGGGATGATCCTTGGGTCAACCTTCACAAAAGCTGCTAAAATAAACTTGATCCATGTAGAACTCTGGTAGCCATGGCAACAAAAAGAAAAAAATATGAAAACTTTAAAGATCATCTTCTTCAAAACTACTGGCCAGATTTTAAAATAAATTGGTACAGATGTTCCTTGGGTCAACCTATTTATCTCAGGTGAGCGATTTAGGGCCACCATGGGCCTCTTGTTTTCAATATTAAAAGGGGCATAACTCCTGACGTAATAGGCCGATATCAGCCATAATCGGAATTGTCCAAGATTTTATGGTAATAAACATTTTCATCAAGTTTGACGATGATTGCTTAAGAAATGAAGATGCCAGAGTGCAAACAAACTAATTGTGGACGGCAGACGGACGGTGGATTGACGGACGGACAGATGGACGGACAATCATCGATTCTTATAGCTCATCTTGAGCACATGTGCTCAGGTGAGCTAAGAACTAATAGTTTCTTAGAAAAAAGCAACCAAGTGATTAGGACTAACTGCAGAAGTGCATGAAAGAACGGTATAATTTTTTTTTTCTCATCTAACTTCCTTATATGATGACCAATTTTAAAAAAGAAAGGCCTTTATATTTCCAACATTTCACGTGTTTCATGTTTCAACTTTTCTGTTACGTGTTCTGAGATACAGAAAGTTATTTTTCAAGGAAACGGCAAAAAATCGGCAAAACGATGTTCATGTTTATTATTGCCCTTCGAGAAATAACTTTATAATTAATGGTCCCATCATTAAAATCTGCATACAGTTAGAACCGCATTGCATACGCTTATAATACTGTTCTTTATGTTATTTTCAAAAATTAAAAGTTTCTGAGAAAAAATCAATCAAACGATAGGGACTAAATGTAGAAATGCATGAAAGAACGGTTTAAATGAATTCTTATTTCTCATCTAACTTCCTTTTAGGATGTCCGATGTCCAATTTTAAAACGCTAGGTACCATTAGAAAGGCCTTTAAATTTCCAACATTTCACGTGTTTCAAAACGGCAAAAATCGGCTAAAAGATATTCATGTATATTATTGCCTTTGGACAAATAACTTTATAATTTATGGTCCGATCATTAAAGTCTGCATATATCATTAGAACCGCATTACATAATGCAAAAAAAAAAAGAAAAAAAAAAAAAAGAAAAAAAAGTGATCATTATGTTCGGGAGTGCATGAAAATACGGTTTTACTGAATTCTTATTTTTCATGTAATTTTCTTATATTACGTCCAATTTTAAAAAGCTAGGTACCGTTAGAAAGGTCTTTTCATTTCCCACAATTCCCTTGCTTCATAATTGTATGTATCTTTAAACACTTTGTAGATACGGGCGGTTAAACCGTGAGCATACGGCAAAGATCGGGGATAAATATGTTCATATCGTTTTGTTTTTCCCTATAACTTAATGAATATTAGGTCAATCTTTAAAATTTAAACATCAAAAGAACGACCTGACATTGATCTACAAATTATATTCATACTCTTATTAACAAAAATCAATAATTATCGAGATATAAGTAGTTTAGTGAGCCTAGGGTTGCAACATTTTTGTTTTTCTGCAATAACTCAACTGATTCAACCTCGATCTTCAAAAACTATATATCATCTGAAAGGCCTTTCAAAGCACAACAAATTATACGCATAGTGTCTCGATAAAATATTTTTCGTTTTTGAGATATTTAAGGCCGAAGAAAAAACGGATAACTGAAATATGACCTTGACCTTTGTGATTTTCCGGAAACAGATGTCACCATGTTCGACAGGACACTAAGTTGCACATTAAATGAAGGTTACATGTAAATCGCTCAAAAAATAAAGCCTGCAGGGCCTAAAAACCGGTTATTTCAAATGCAAAATTGCTTATTACGTTCTAACGTTAAATGACGTCATATGACGTCAGTTGTCATGGAAGACAAAGAAGATCCCAAGACACATATACTGTCCAATTGTCATGCTTCTAGCTCATCGGGAGCCTTTGTAATACGAAATTATGTTTTTATGACCAAAGTTCGAATCTCTATTTTGACATAAAATCTCGAACTTTTTGAATTTTGAAAAGTTCAGTGAGTATGCACATCTACATCCTAATTTACACTTTCTGTGAAAATATTAGGCCATCTGGACTAATAATGACGGCTGCAGAGCGCGAACCAAATTTGGTAGCATTTTTCAACTGTGATGTCACATGACGTCATATGAAAATGAAAATTGATGAATTCAAAAGCGCCAAAGTCACTCTGATCACTGTTAAAATTTCATGCTGCTGGATTATTGGCAACCTGTTTTAATTTGAACCTCAAAAGGAGGAAAAATAATAATAACTAGATGTCATTCGTCAAAACGAATGATAGGACTTTCTGCAAGCTATGTTAATGCAAAAAGCAGGAGATAGAAGTTTCATGTAATGACTCACCTTTGGTAGTATTTCATGTTCATGCTGAACAATTGACATTGTATTCCGCGAAAAAAAAAGTAGCAGTAGTAGTAGTATGCTTATGACGTCATATGACGCCAGGACTCAAAATATATGTAGAAATTATGCAGAACCGCAAACTGTGTAAGTTTCAACTTTCTATCTCATCCCGAAGTGCTTTAACCCTAAAATGAAATTTTGGTCCTATGTTCGAATCTTATTTAAGCCACAATACTTCGGTTTTTCGGAATTTCAAAATATTCACACCTTAGTTTCAAGATGTACCATCTGTAAAAATTTGAAGAAAATCCGATCATAAATGGCGGCTGTAGAGCGCGAACACCATTTTTCACTATTTTTAGCTCTGACGTCACGTGACGTCATAGGGTGCTGTTGCTCATAAGCGCATACGTTACTGCAATAACTCTAAAATTTTCATTATTCTGAACACCTGGCATCATGTCGAAATCATTGCCCTAAAATGAAAATTAAGAAGTATGCTTATGACGTCTCATGACGACATTTGACGTCACGACTCAAAATATATTGAGAAATTCTGCAGAACTGCAAACTGTGTAAGTTTCAACTTTCTATCTCATCCTGAAGCTCTTTAATGCTAAAATGAAATTTTCGGTCCTATGTTCGAATCTTATTTCAGCCACAGAACTTCGGTCTTTCGGAAATTCGGTTAGCTGACAGGATATGCACATCTTAGTTTCAAGATGTACCATCTGTGAAAATTTGAAGAAAATCCGACCTTAAATGGCGGCTGTAGAGCGTGAACACCATTTTTCACTATTTTTAGCTGTGACGTCATATGACGACATAGGGTGCTGAAGATGATTTTGTTCAAAAGCGCATACTTAACTGCAATAACTCTGAAATTTTCATTATTCTGAACAACTGGCATCATGTCGAAATTATTGCCCCAAATTAAAAATAAGTGGTATGCTTATGACGTCCTCTGAAGTCACGATTCAAAATATTTGTAGAAATGCTGCAGAACTGCAAACTGTGTAAGTTTCAACTTTCTATCTCATCCTGAAGCTCTTCGATCCTAAAATGAAATTTTTGGTCCTATGTTCGAATATTACTTCAGCCACAGAACTTCGGTTTTTCGGAATTTCGGTAAGCTGGCAGGATATGCACACCTTAGTTTCAAGATGTACCATCTGTGAAAATTTGAAGAAAATCCGACCATAAATGACGGCTGTAGAGCGCGAACACCATTTTTCAATATTTTTAGCTCTGACGTCACATGACGTCATAGGGTGCTGAAGATGCTTTTGTTCAAAAGCGCATACTTTACTGTCATAACTCTAAAATTTTCATTTTTCTGAACAACTGGCATCATGTCGAAATCATTGCCCTAAAATAAAAATTAAGAAGTATGCTTATGACGTCAAATGACGACATTTGACGTCACGACTCAAAATATATTGAGAAATTCTGCAGAACTGCAAACTGTGTAAGTTTCAACTTTCTATCTCATCCTGAAGCTCTTTAATGCTAAAATGAAATTTTCGGTCCTATGTTCGAATCTTATTTCAGCCACAGAACTTCGGTCTTTCGGAAATTCAGTTAGCTGACAGGATATGCACACCTTATTTTCAAGATGTACCATCTGTGAAAATTTGAAGAAAATACGACCATAAATGGCGGCTGTAGAGCGTGAACACCATTTTTCAATATTTTTAGCTCTGACGTCACATGACGTCATAGGGTGCTGAAGATGCTTTTGTTCAAAAGCGCATACTTTACTGTCATAACTCTAAAATTTTCATTTTTCTGAACAACTGGCATCATGTCGAAATCATTGCCCTAAAATAAAAATTAAGAAGTATGCTTATGACGTCAAATGACGACATTTGACGTCACGACTCAAAATATATTGAGAAATTCTGCAGAACTGCAAACTGTGTAAGTTTCAACTTTCTATCTCATCCTGAAGCTCTTTAATCCTAAAATGAAAT
The DNA here is from genome assembly GCA_021229015.1 of Solen grandis. NCBI lineage: Eukaryota > Metazoa > Mollusca > Bivalvia > Adapedonta > Solenidae > Solen > Solen grandis. Next base: position 65,356,203 of record CM037777.1, read on the forward strand.
TTTCGGTCCTTATGTTCGAATCTTATTTCAGCCACAGAAGTTCGGTCTTTTGGAATTTCGGTTAGCTGACAGGATATGCACACCTTAGTTTCAAGATGTACAATCTGTGAAAATTTGAAGAAAATCCGACTGTAAATGACGGCTGTAGAGCGCAAACACCATTTTTCACTATTTTTAGCTGTGACGTCATGTGACCTCATAGGTTGCTGACAATCATTAAAATCAAAATTTCCTCACGTGACTAATAACCCATAAAAAGTTCATTGTCCTAGGACTATTGCAACATATTAAAATAAGCGTTTAGTTAGGAAGAAGAAAAGAATAATAATAATAAACAAATGACGTCACGTGACATCATATGACATTTATTTTCACAGAATTGTTAAGACACCCAGAGATCTACTAACTGACAAAATTTCAACTTTCTATCTCAAATAGGACAGTTTTTATAAGCATTTAAATATTGACGTCATTGGTTCGAATCTTGGATCCGCCATATATGCTTGGACTTTTCGAAATTTGAAAAACAGACACCGGTATACACAATAAGAACGTAATATACACATTCTGTGAAACTTTGATGAAAATCGGCCCATTAATAATGGCTCTGGATCGTGTACAAACTTTTGTAGTCAATTTCAAACGTGACGTCATATGACGGCATAGGCTTCTGAAAATCATTGAAATCGAAATTTCAGCGTCTGAATCATGTGTCATTAAATTTTCATTGCCCTTCGATAATTTCAACATATAGAAATACTCTGTTAATATTAAAAATACATTATCATATAATGACGTCACGTGACGTCATATGACATTTATTTTCACAAAATGTTTAAAACTTCTAGAGACATATATACTGACTAAATATCAACTTTCTATCTTAAATAGGACGATTTTATAAGCATTTAAAATTTACGACCTTGGTTCGAATCTTTTTGACGTTTCTTTTCACAAAATGTTTAAGACTCTTAGAGACCTATATACATACCAAATATCACTTTTCTATATTAAATAGGACCGATTTTATAAGCATTTAAAAATTTACGACCTTGGTTCGAATCTTGAATTCGCTATAGAACCATGGACTTTTCGAATTTTGAAAAACGGACACCGAGATGCACAACTAGAACTTAATATACACATTCTCTGATAATTTGATGAAAATCGATCCATTAATAATGGCTCTGGACCGTGTACAAACTTTCGTAGTCAATTTCAAATGTGACGTCATATGACGTCATAGGCTTCTGAAAATCATTGAAATCGAAATTTCAGCATCTGAAGCATGCGGCATTAAATTTTCATTGCCCTTCGAAATATTTAACATATAGAAATAATCTTGTTAGTATTAGAAATTCGTTATCATATAATGACGTCACCTGACGTCATATGCCATTTTCATTTTCACAAAATGTTTAAGACTCCCAGAGACCTATATACTGACCCAATATCTCTTTCTATCTCAAATAGGACCGATTTTATAAGAATTTGAAAATTTAAGACCTTGGTTCGAATCTTGGAATCGCTATAGAACCTTGGACTTTTCGAATTTTGAAACACGGACACCGGGATGCACAACTAGAACTTAATATACACATTCTGTGAAAATTTGATGAAAATCGGTTCATAAACTATGGCTTTGGACCGCGTACAAACTTTTGTTGCATATTTCAAGTGTGACGTCATATGACGTTATAGGAATATGAAAGTCATAGAAATCAAACTATCAGCTATTGAAGCATGTGTAATTAAATTTTCATTGCCCTTCGACAATTTCAACATATAGAAATACTCTTGTTAATATTAGAAATACATTATCATATAATGACGTCACGTGACGTCATATGACATTTATTTTCACAAAATGTTTAAAACTTCTAGAGACCTATATACTGACTAAATATCAACTTTCTATCTTAAATAGGACAGATTTTATAAGCATTTAAAAAATTTAAGACCTTGGTTCGAATCTTGGATTCGCTATAGAACCATGGACTTTTCGAATTTTGAAAAACAGACACCGGGATGCACAACTAGAACTTAATATACACAATCTGTGAAAATTTGATGAAAATCGGTTCACAAACAATGGCTGTAGACCGCGTACAAACTTTTGTAGCATATTTCAAATGTGACGTCATATGACGTCATAGGCATATGAAAATCATAGAAATCAAAATTTCATCGCATCAAGTATATGCCATAAAAGTTTCATGGCCCTGGGACCATTGCAACATGCTTAAATTAACGCTCAGTTTGGAAGAAAAAAAGAATAAAAAATAAAAAAACATAACAAACCCAAAGGACTTTCTGCTTTAGGCAGGCAGAAAGCCCTAATAATAAAAAACATTACAAAAACAATAGGTCTTTCTGCTATAGCAGAAAGTCCTAATAATAAACAGTACAAACCCAATAGGACTTTCTGCTTAGGCAGAAAGTCCTAATAATAACAGAAACCCAATAGGACTTTCTGCTATAGCAGAAAGTCCTAATAATAAACAGAACAAACCCAATAGGACTTTCTGCCAGTAGGCAGAAAGTCCTAATAATACCTATAGTGTCTCGATAGAATACTTATCGTTTTTGAGATATTAAGGGCCGAAGAAAAAAAACGAGGATTGACACATGACCCTGACTTTTGCAATTTTCCAGAAACGGAAGTAACTAAAGACAATGAGATGCTATGTTGCACATTCAGTGAAAAATTTATGCAAATCGGTCAAATATCAAGGCAAGTAGGGCTTAAAAACGGTAAATTTTGGATTAAAAGTTTGTTAACGTCATGACGTCATTTAACGTCATATGGCGTCAGTCTTTTCAGACCTAAAATATTTTTTCAAGACACATCCTCTGTTTAAATTTCAAGTTTCTAGCTTATCTGAAAGCTTCGTTATATTTAAATACATTTTCAGGTCCAAAGTTCTACTCTTGGTTCAGTCATAGATCCTTTGTCTTTTTGAATTATGCAAAACGAATATAATCCTGCACAACTATAACATAATATGTACATATATAAAATTCATGACAATCCGCCAAGAAATAACGGCTGTAGAGCGCGTACAAACTTTGGTACCTTTTTTTCAGCTTGACGTCATTTGACGTCACATGAAGACAAAATTTGTTCTGTTTAATAGGGCCAAAGTCATCGTGCATACTGTTACATTTTCATGCTGCTGGCTCATTGGCAACCTGTTTAAATTTGAACCTCAAAAGGATGGAAGAAAGGATCATATCTAGACCTCTTTTGCTCTGAACAAAAGAAAGCGCTTTCTGCACTGCAAACCATATCAAACCTGATCATACTGATTTACTATTCTGACATACACCATCTACAAAAAATTGAAGAAAATCCTTCTTGAATTGACAGCTGTAGAGTGCAAATTTATATAAGTAGCAGATGAAATCTGTGACGTCATTTGACATGATCTAAAATTTAAAGTTAATGCATTCAAAAGGGAATATGTGGCTTTGCTTTTATTTATAATTTCATAATGCTAGCTTTTCGAGAATCATCTTTAAGATGGCAACAATAATACTCAAATTTGGTGTTCTGCAAAGGAATGAAATATTACTTGTTCTCTTTACATGCTAAAAAGGTATACAAGGTTCTTTTCTTGAAAAACATTTTTCCTTATATTTTAATTAAATAGTTTTGCTGAATTGAAGGGGGCACAGGGCATTAAAATAAATCATAGTATCACATTATACCTTTAATGTAACAGAAATAAAATTCAGAATAATATCTGGGATCAAATGAAGAAGCACAAGGAAAAACGGGTTTTCAGATATTCTTATTTTCATGTAACTTCCTTATATGATGTCCGATTTTAAAAACTTTGGTACCGTTAAAAAGGTTTTCTAAATTCAAACATTCACTTACTTCATGTTTAAACATGTCTGTTACGGTTTTTGAGATATAGAAGTAATACCTCAAGAAAAAGGCAAAAATCGGCTAAAAGATATTCATGTCAAATTCGACAAATAACTTAATAATTGATGGTCCGATAATTAAGATCTGCATACCATTAGAACCGCATTGCATCATGCTAAAATATTGTTCTTTATGTTATCTTAAAAGCAATCAAGTTATTGGGACTAACTTCAGAAGTGCATGAAAGAATGGTTTAAATGAATTCTTATTTCTTATGTAATTTCCATATAGGATGTCCAATTTTAAAACCTAGGTACCATTAGAAAGGTAACTGTATATAATCTATTATCTTATTGTTGACATTTGCGTACAACATGAGCAACAGTTTAATAATCGTATTTTACAAGTATGAATGAAACATAACAACATCAGTATAATCGTTTTGTACACGTATGCAAGAAATATAAATCACAAAAGTGATAAAAGAGTAGTATAATCATATTATACACGTATGCGTGAGACCTATCGTGGGTATAAACAACATAAAATCGAATTGTAAACGCGAGAGACATAAACAACGTTAGTATAATCGTATTATACACACATTCGGGAGACATAAACAACAGTAGTATAATCGTTTTGTATACGTATGAAAGAGACATGAACAACAGTAGTATAATCGTATTGTACATACATTCGGGAGACATAAACAACAGTAGTATAATCGTTTTGTAAACGTATGCGAGAGACATAAACAACAGTAGTATAATCGTATTGTATACGTATGGGAGAGTCGTATTGTATACGTATGGGAAAGACATAGTATAATCGTATTGTATACGTATGCGAGAGACATAAACAACAGTAGTATAATCGTATTGTATACGTATGGGAAAGACATGAACAACAGTAGTATAATCGTATTGTATACGTATGGGAAAGACATGAACAACGGTAGTATAATCGTATTGTACACACATTCGGGAGACATAAACAACAGTAGTATAATCGTAGTGTATACGTATGGGAAAGAAATTAACAACGGTAGTATAATCGTAGTGTATACGTATGCGAGAGACATGAACAACTGTAGTATAATCGTATTGTATACGTATGGGAAAGACATGAACAACAGTAGTATAATCGTATTGTATACGTATGGGAGAGACATGAACAACGGTAGTATAATCGTATTGTATACGTATGCGAGAGACATGAACAACAGTAGTATAATCGTATTGTATACGTATGGGAGAGACATGAACAACGGTAGTATAATCGTATTGTATACGTATGCGAGAGACATGAACAACGGTAGTATAACCGTAGTGTACACACATTCGGGAAACATAAACAACAGTCGTATAATCGTATTGTATACGTATGGGAGAGACATGAACAACGGTAGTATAATCGTATTGTATACGTATGCGAGAGACATGAACAACGGTAGTATAATCGTATTGTACACACATTCGGGAAACATAAACAACAGTCGTATAATCGTATTGTATACGTATGCGAGAAACATGAACAACGGTAGTATAATCGTATTATATACGTATGCCAGAAACATGAAAAAACAGTCGTATAATCGTATTGTATACGTATGGGAGAGACATGAACAACTGTAGTATAATCGTATTGTATACGTATGGGAGAGACATAAACAACGGTAATATAATCGTATTGTATACTGTATGGGAGAGACATGAACAACGGTAGTATAATCGTATTGTATACGTATGGGAGAGACATGAACAACGGTAGTATAATCGTATTGTATACGTATGCGAGAGACATAAGTATAATCGTATTGTATACGTATGGGAAAGACATGAACAACAGTAGTATAATCGTATTGTATACGTATTGGAGAGACATGAACAACGGAAGTATAATCGTATTGTATACGTATTGGAGAGACATGAACAACGGTAGTATAATCGTATTGTATACGTATGCGAGAGACATGAACAACGGTAGTATAATCGTATTGTATACGTATGCGAGAGACATGAACAACGGTAGTATAATCGTATTGTATACGTATGGGAGAGACATGAACAACGGTAGTATAATCGTATTGTACACACATTCGGGAGACATAAACAACAGTCGTATAATCGTATTGTATACGTATGCGAGAAACATGAACAACGGTAGTATAATCGTATTGTATACGTATGCGAGAAACATGAACAACAGTCGTATAATCGTATTGTATACGTATTGGAGAGACATGAACAACGGTAATATAATCGTATTGTATACGTATGGGAGAGACATAAACAACGGTAATATAATCGTATTGTATACGTATGCGAGAGACATGAACAACAGTAGTGTAATCGTATTGTATACGTATGGGAGAGACATGAACAACGGTAGTATAATCGTATTGTATACGTATGCGAGAGACATGAACACCGGTTATATAATCGTATTGTACACACATTCGGGAGACATAAACAACGGTAGTATAATCGTATTGTATACGTATTGGAGAGACATGACCACGGTAGTATAATCGTATTGTACAAATTCGAACAAAAGTAGTATAACAGTATGGTACAAATAGCAAAAAAAATTCTAGATACATAACCAGCAGTAGCATAATTGTGTTGTAAACGTATTCGTGAGACATGAACAACACTACTAAAATTGTCTTGTACACATATGCGAGAGAAAGAAACAACAGTAATATTATCGTGTTGTCAACATTTGCATAAAACATAAACAACAGTATTAAAATCGTAATGAAGACATATGTGTGAGTCATAAACAATAATTGTATAATCGTATTGTACACGTATGCGAGAGACATAAACAACAGTAGTATAATTGTATTGTGGACATAAGAGACATAATCTGCAGTAGTATAATCTTGATATATATATATATATATATATATATATATATATATATATATATATATTGTATAGAGACAAACATAATAAAAAGACATATGAATAACTGTAGTATTCTCGTAATGTACACATATGCATGAGACATAAACAACAGTATAAAAATCGTATTGTATCCGTATGGGATAGTAGTATAATTGCGTTGTACATCTATGTGTGAGACATAATCAACAGTAGTATAACGGTAATATAGACGTTTGCGCGAGACATAACCAGCAGTAATATAATTGTGTTGTGAACATATGCGTGAGACATAAAACTCGGCATTAAAATCGTGTTGTACACATGCGTAAGTCATAAACAACAAAAGTTACATAATCATATTGTTCACGTACGCGAGAGAAACAAAACAGTAATAGTATAATCGTATTGTACACGTATGCATGAGACATGAACAACAGTATTAAAATCGTGTTGTACGCATATGCGTGAGACAAAAACCACATAAATATAATCGTTTTGTACACGTATGTGAGACATGAACAAAAGTTATATAATCGTATTGAATACGTATGCGTGAGATATGAAAAAAGAGGTATAAACGTATTAATACGTATGGGAGAGACATTAATAATAGTAGTATAATCGTGTTGTAACATATGCCTTAGATATAAACAGTAGTATAATCGTGTTGTACATAAATATGAGGGGCATGAACAAGTAGTATAATCGTTTTGAAAACATACGCGTTAGATATAAACAACAGTAGTATAATCGTATTGTATACATATGCATGAGACATGAACAATAGTTGTATAAATGTGTTTTTCACATATGCGTGAAACTTAAAAAAAGTAGTGTAATCATATTGTACATATATGCGTTAGACATGAACAATAGTAACAAATCGTTTGGTGCACATAAACGTGTGACATGAACAACAGTATTATAATCGTTTTTCACACATATGCTAGAGATATGAAACATTAGTATTGTAATCGTATTATATTTATATGCACATGAGTCATGAACAATTCAGATAGTAGTATAATTATTTTTTACACATACGCGTGAGACATGAACACCAGTTTATAATCGTTTTTTTTGTACACATATGCCAGAGACATGAACAACAGTATTATAATCATATTGTCACAATGCGTTGTGCACATATGCCATATAATCGTGTTTTACACATCTGCACGTGAGAAATGACATAAGTGGTGTATTCGCATTACATACATAGTGTATTCGTATTGCACTCTCATGTATGTGAGTCATGATTATTAGTACTGAAAACGTATTGTTTACATATGCACATTAGTCATTAACAAATGCTGTATATTCGTATCGTGCATACATGTACTTGAGACATGAAGATTAGTATTGTAAATCGTATTATATTTTTATGCACATGAGTCATGAACAACTGTTGTATATTCGTATCGCACAGATTTGTACTTGAGACATGGACACCAGTACTATAATCATCAATTCCATCCATGCATATAACTTCATATTTAAGCTTTTAAAATATCAAATAATTGAAATCTAAGTGGTAAATTTACATGTTATGACATGCGACAGAAGTTCTTTTATTACCTCCCCTTGATAATTTTGTTTTTATGAGATATCTCCCCAGAAAATTTAAAAAAAATGACTTTTTCTATTTTCTTACGGTAAAGTTATGATTTTTGTTCAAGAAATTCGAATCAGAATCATATAAATTATCTTTCTCCTATAAAATCAAATTATTTTTTTTTGTTCTCACAGAAATTGTATATTTCCCATATACTTCAATGTTAACATAAATAAACATATGTCTCAGTGAAACATTTTTTTTTTTTGGGGGGGGGGGGGGGGGGGGGGGGGGGCGCCGTAGCCGAGCGGTTACAGTCGTGGACTTCAAATCTCTCCGCCTCTCACCGCTGTGGGTTCGAATCCAGGTAGGGACTTCGGATTTTTCACGTGAGGAAGGTTCTACCCGGGTACCTCTGTGTACTCAGGGTCTTCCTCCACATGTAATTAGCTGGACGTCGCTATATGATTGAAATATTATCGCAGTGACGGTAAACCCCAATACAACAACAACAACAACAACATTTTTTATTTTTTGAATGTCTTCGAAATGACATAGTTTCATAGAAATATTACTATCCAGTGACAAGATGTGGACTATGCTATTATGGGGAATTAAAATCGGAATATGATAAATTTATCGAGGGAGAAGAAAATGATATATATCAATATTTGCTTTTCACTAAAGCTTTAATTTCCATATCCGTTAAAAATCATTTCATATAAGTGGATTGTTGTTTCAAGGCCTTTCAATCTGTTACAAACTTTTGAACAGAAATGGACTAAATATAAGAAAGTTACTAAAAATTAATAAAAAATATTTCTATAATTTTGCTTACACTTCTGCCTTTGCTTCCGTTTCTTGTTGCAAATGTAAAAATCAGTCAATTTAAATGTTAAATGTCATGTCTTTCAAGGGAAAACCTTTTTTAGTTCACCTGAGAACTTGTGCTCAGAGTGAGCTTTTGTGACCGCTTTTTGTCCGTCGTGTGTCGTCCGTTGTCAACAACGACGTGAACACTCTTTTGAACAGAAATGGCCTAAATATAAGAAAATTACTAAAATTTAATAAAAAAATATTTCTATAATTTTGCTTACACTTCTGCCTTTGCTTCCGTTTCTTGTTGCAAATGTAAAAATCAGTCAATTTAAAGGTTAAATGTCATGTCTTTCAAGGGAAAACCTTTTTTAGTCCACCTGAGCACTTGTGCTCAGAGTGAGCTTTTTGTGACCGCTTTTTGTCCGTCGTGCGTCGTCCGTCGTCAACAACGACGTGAACACTCTAGAGGCCATAGTTTTGACCCAATAATCATGAAACTTGGTCAGGAAGTTTGTCTACATGAAATCTCGGAGGAGTTCGAAATTGGGTCATGTGGGATCAAAAACTAGGTCACCAGGTCATGTCTTAGAAAAACCTTGTGAACACCCTAGAGGCCACATGTTTAGCCCAATCTTCATTAGATTTGGTCAGGTTGGTTGTCTACATGATACCTCGAATGAGTTCGAAAATGGGTCACGTGGGGTCAAAAACTAGGTCACCAGGTCATATCTTAGAAAAACCTTGTGAACACTCTAGAGGCCACAGTTTCAACCTAACCTTAATGTAACTTGGTTAGAAAGTTTGTTTAACTCAAATCTTGGATGAATTCAAAACTAGTCACCAGGGCAAATTTTAGAAAAATCTTGTGAACACTCTAGGGGCCTACATTACACATGTACCAGTCTTTATTAAACTTGATAAGAATGATGACTGCATGAATTCTCAGTTCAGGTAGGATCAAAATCTAGGTCACTTAGTCAAATGTTAGAAAAAACACTTTAGATGCCACATTTTTTGTCATGTCTAACACAGCAATCTTACTCAGGTGAGCGACACAGGGCCATCTTGGCCCTCTTGTTTTCTTTCATTCTTTAGTTGTGTAAGGAATACAAATTTCGTATAGTCACGTGGGTACGAATAAGATTATAATTAAAAAAATAAGAATATAAGATCATATAAAATCGAAAGGATTTTAATGAAGTGACTTTCATTTTTATTTGACGTCATTTGACTTTCCAGATTTCATCTGCTATTAATAATAGTCTGCACTCTACAGCTGTCAATGCGGGGCCGATTTTCTTCATTTTTTCAACAATGGTGTATGTCAGGAAAAGTAATTAAATACGGTCAGGTTTGATATGGGTTGCACTGCAGAAAGCCCTATAGTATTATTATGATTCTTTCTTCCATCCTTTGAAGGTTCCAATTAAAACAGATTGCCGATGCGCCAGCAGCATGAAATTTTAACAGCATGCACTGTGACTTTGTCCCCTTTGAACCCTACTTATTTTCTTGTCATGTGACGTCACATGACGTCAGGGTTGTAAAAAGCTACCAAAGTTTGTAAGCGCTCTACAGCCGTTATTTCTGGACCGATTTACTTGATTTTTTTTTTCACAGAATGTATATATTACGCTCGAGTTGTGCAGAATGATATACATTTTGCAAGGTTCGAAAAGACCAAGGATCTTTGGCTGAACCGAGTTTCGAACTTTGCACCTGAAAATGTATTTAAATGTTACATGTATCATATCGATTTTAAGAAGTCTATAAGAAGCTTTAAGAAGATTGACGTCGTATGACATAAATGACGTCATGGCACGTTGACAAACATTTGATCCAACGTTTTTTAGCACTGTATGTCTTAGTTTTTGGCCAATTTGCATAAAATGCTCACTGAAGGTATAACATTGCATCTCATTATCATTAATCACTTCCGTTTCCAGAAAATCGCATAGATCAAGGTCATATGTCAATTACCGGTTTTTTTTCTTCGGCCGTAAATATCTCAAAAACGATTAATATTCTTTCGAAACACTTTCGGTATAAGTTTTAGTGCTTTGAAAGACCTTTCATATGATACTGAGTTTTTCAAGATCGGGGTTGAATCAGTTGAGTTATGGCATATAAACAAAAATGTTGCTACCCCATGTACACTTAACTGCTTATATCTCGACAATTATTGATTTTTTTTTTAAATAAGAATATGGATATAAGTTGGACCAATGCTTAATCGTTCTTTTCGTGTTTAATTTTTTAAGATTTACCCAAGATTCATTAAGTTATAGAGAGAAAACAAAAAGACATGAACATCTTTTTGCCGAATTTTATTGTTTTCTTGATGAATAACTTTCTATCTCAAAAGCCGTTACAGATAGGTGAAAACAAGAAGCAAGTTAAATGTTGGAATTCAGAAGACCTTTCAAACGGTACCTCGGTTTTTAAAATCGGACATCGTATAAGAAAGTTACATGAAAAATAAGAATTCATTGAGGTTTAACTTGTATATCTCAAAAGACTAACAGGTAGGTAGAAACACAAAGCGAGTGAAATACTGGAAATTTGAAGACCCATCTAACACTATAGGTATAGTTTGTAGTCCTTTAAAGGGCCTTTCAGATTATGGTCAGTTTTTGAAGATCGGGGTTGAACCAGTTAAGTTAAGACTTTTGATTTTTGTAAATAAGAGTATAAATATAATATGTAGAGCTATTCTACGCCGTTCTATTGGTTTTTAAATTTAAAGATTGACTAAAGATTCGTCTAAGAAATTGGGAGAAAACGAAACGACATGGACACATTTTAGCAGCTTTCTGGAGAGCAGAATCATGAGAAAACGATTTTTCAGAAGTTTTTCAAATTCTCTAAGCTTCCTTAAATTAATCAGTAAAAATATGTTATAAAAAAAAATAAAAAAAAAATTAGGTAAGGAAAGGAAGCTTGTATACCTATTTTACATGTAAAGAGGACATGTGGTAGATCATTCCCTTGTGAGACATAAATTCTGAAAATTATTGAGGTTCATTTTAAAGAGGGTTCTTTGAGAGCCAGCACCATGGAGTTATAACAGGAAGTAAAGCTACGCAGTCCCCTTTGAATACAGTTTTGAATGACGTCATTTGACGTCACAGATTTTATCTGATATCAATATCAGTTTGTACTCTACAGCTGTCAATTATAGACGGATTTTCTTCATTTTTCACAAATGATGTATGTCAGGATAAGTAATTGAATCTTATTAGGTTTGATATGGTTTGCAGAGCAGAAAGCCCTGTTGTTTGTTCAGAACAAACGAAATCTAGTTATATATAAGATTGTTGATTTTTTTAATGCGGCAGGTTTTCGGTCAAAGCAACGTACCGGGTATCTTTGATCCTGCCGACAGTATCGCTTTGGTCTTTGGTGTATTAAGAATGTGTAGGGCGCCACCGAAAATGCGTAAGTAGAGTACTCATACAACTTTGTCACCGTCATTCAGACGCCTTCGTAATTGCTCCGTGGTGACGGACATATATGTATTACAAACATCGTTTTGTTATCATCGGATTTTGATGATTATTTCTATTATTTAACCATCATGTTTTTATATAAAATGTACAGTTTATATTCTAAACCTTGTCTACAACATATCGGAATGAGCATCGTTCATGTAAATGTCAACACACCTCCCTTCACCAGTGTGGGGAAACATTTTTTGCAACGTCACTTTTTGAAACACAAATTCGAACGTACACAGCGTAAGAGCAGAAAATCTGCACGAATCGGGTAAGTTTTCCTATTATTTCAACAATATTAGCATGCACCTTAATTAAAGACATAGCCTACCGACCGCACCACTTCATAAGCTTTCCAGAGATGTAAGCATTATCTCTCAGCACCTCGGTGTTTTATGAGAACATTCAAACAATATTTTCAAATCACGGCATGACAACGTACACACTGCAGACTAAATTCTAATAAAAACGACCAAAAGTACCATACCTGTACATTACAACAGTTTTGAATAAGTCTCTAAGGTGTCAAATGTGCTTTAATTATTCCTAGATGCTTCCGATTGCAGGGTGTACACAAAAAAAATCGAAACCGATGGAAGGGTAAGGATGTCAGCGTCAACTAGAAAAAGAATATGTCAACGTACACGCTTTTTACCTCGTACTCTGGCGAATGTATTTGCTAAGGGTAAAATAAGATCTTCTGATATATAAAATGCCAATTCGAGTGTTTTTTTTTTATTCCTTTTTCTTAACAGAAGAACCAAATCCAAGGTGGGGTGGGGGGGGGGGGGGGGGGGGGGGGGGTAATGACTACCAAACCAAACCTCCTCCCTCTGTATGCGAGCATGGATTAAATGTGGAAAATTGGATTTACAAAGCTCGTTTCTTAAGAAATGTTTCCACTGGATAATATATCATATTTGTTATTCCACAATATTGTAAGATGGTCTGCTTTAGAACAAACAACTAACCATTTTTGATATATAGTGATGAATGAAACTTGTTTTGGAACTCTGGGTACAAGCTTTTGGAGGAATACCAAACATGGGTGTGAATTTCGTGGTTGATTTCTATCAGACAATTCGAAGATAAATTTCGTAAGTCCAATTAAACGGTTTCTTAAAGATAAGTGCACGTATGAGAAATACATTGTTAATGAAAACTATATTAGGTATTGAGAAGTCGGGTTTAGCGATGTTATTTCCCTAGGCTATATACATCGGCAAAAAAAAATCGTTTTATGATTTTATCAAACCGTATATCTTATCTTTTAGATAAAAGTATGCCCCATTATGCCCACCATAATTTTTCATATCTTTGCATATCTGTTGCATGCACCGCTTTAACAATAATGGACCTCCTCTCGACTTCAGACATAGCTATCCCTGTACATATAAGAGCTATAATAGGAAATACATGCGAGTGTCATCAATATAAACTTTAAGCACTGAAACTTGGTTTTCACCGATTTCTAATTTTTTCCATTGGCGATTTTCATGAGAAAGCATCCAGTTATCGTTCAAAACACTGGATCTCGTCCATGAGCGATCTCGATTCACCTCCATTTTTCTTATTTCGAAAGTAACATTGTATGTAATAAAGATGTCAGCACATATCAAAAGATGATGAACTGGTACTCCTCCTAATTTAAAGCGTCATGGTGATATCAGTAACATGTAAAAATATTGAGGTGACTGCAAGCTCAATCTTTGTAATCTTCTGTTTTCTATAAGGAAATCAAATGACAAACCAGAGATCAACTTCATTTTAGCAATCATGGCAGACATTCATGAAACCAATCCTGACAATTAATTTCATGGAAGTAAAATTCTGAAATTTATTAATTGAAGATAATATACCGGTAATATATTGTATTATCAGTTGCAGCTACACGATGTGAATGGTGTTCGAAAAATAAACTAGCAGAATTTATCATGATAGTTTGAAAGACACAGGGCTTTTTGTACGGGAAGAAAATGACGGCAGCACGAAATACCTAAATCTACCCAAATCTTACCCAAATCTACCCAAATCTTCCCAAATCTTACCCAAATCCACCCATAAATCATGAGATATAAGGAAATAATTGTTTGTTTTTACAAATAATACTGAAATTTTATCAAAACAATGTGTACACGATGTATTTTTTTCTGTTCTAGGGCACGGAATGCGGGATTCTTGCATTTCTTCAAAGATTCCGCATAAATAAAAATGATGTACGCGAAAATCCTGCTTGATACCCAACTGGTTAAGATGTTAACCAAGTCCTTTTTGAAGGCTATCTGTCACCGCTACATTGATTCTGCCATACTGATTCATCAAGGTATTTGTTTATATGCACAATTGGCCCCGGGTGGTATAAGTTACCAGAATATAAACAAATGAAAATATTTTTTTGCACATTCAAAAATAAATAAATAAATAATACTGCATATTTTCCATTTTACTTGTGCATTTACATCATATCATAAAGTGGTATTGAGCACAAAATGTGATTCAGTGTAATTCCCACCTGATTTCAAAATATCCCACTCTGTTTTTGGATGGCTTGGGGAAAAGTCCCCCATAAATCTTAAATTCTAGAATAGACACTGCTTAAACTGTGTTTTGTTTGGTAGAGGGTACATGTTTGTTTTGTTTGGTAGAGGGTACATAATTTATTATTTTGAACACAGCTTTTTGGACTATTATGTTGATTTTTTATGTCTCGTCCAAATTGATGTTGCATATTGGTGACATGTACATTACATCGATGAATTGATTATTTCATATTATTTCTATATACATTGTTTACAGTATGCCCCATAAATTGTTCCACTCCAACCAGTCATTGATAATTTTCAAAGAATTAAAATACGCAAATAATGAGAAATATATATATATACATGTACATGTATATTGAAGAACAGTGATTATGATATTATTAATAGAGAATTTATATAAACAAGAGGCCCATGATGGCCCTAAATCGCTCACCTGAGATAAATAGGTTGACCCAAGGAACATCTGTACCAATTTATTTTAAAATCTGGCCAGTAGTTTTGAAGAAGATGATTTTTAAAGTTTTAATTTTTTTCTTTTTTTTGTTGCCATGGCAACCAGAGTTCTATATGGATCAAGTTTATTTTAGGAACTTTTGTGAAGGTTGACCCAAGGATCATTCCTGCCGAGTTTAATCAAATTCTGTCCAGTGGTTTCAGAGGAAATGTTGATTAAAGTTTTCCCTATATACATATAAGGCAAATAAGCCCCGCCCCTGGCGGCCATGTTTTTTTACGGATCGGAATAATTTTAGCAATATTGGTAGAGGTTGACCCAAGGAACATCTGTACCAATTTATTTTAAAATCTGGCCAGTAGTTTTGAAGAAGATGATTTTTAGTTTTCATTTTTTTTTCTTTTTGTTGCCATGGCAACCAGAGTTCTACATGGATCAAGTTTATTTTAGCAAATTTTGTGAAGGTTGACCCAAGGATCATCCCTGCCAAGTTTAATCAAATTCTGTCCAGTGGTTTCAGAGGAGATGTTGTTTAAAGGTTTCTCTATATACAGATAAGGCAAAGAAGCCCCGCCCCTGGCAGCCATGTTTTTTTACGGATCGGAATAATTTTAGCAACTTTGGTAGAGGTTGACCCAAGGAACATCTGTATCAAATTATTTTGAAATCTGGCAAGTAGTTTTGAAGGAGATGATTTTTAAAGTTTTCAAATTATTTTTCTTTTTGTAGCCATGGCAACCAGAGTTCTTCATGGATCAACTTTATTTTAGCAACTTTTGTAGAGCCTCACCCAAGGAACATTCCCGCCAAGTTTCATTAAATTCTGTCCAGCGGTTTCAGAGGAGATGTCGTTTAAAGCAAATTGTTGACGACGGACGACGCACGACGGACGACGCACGACGGACGACGCACGACGCACGACGACGGACGCCGGACGAAGGGCGATCACAAAAGCTCACCTTGAGCACTTTGTGCTCAGGTGAGCTAAAAAATCGGTAATATGCACTCTTTCAAAAATTGAATATTACCACTTTTTTATTTTCAATGTTTTGTAAAAGGCTTCTGAACCCACTATCGTAATTTTCTTTAACGACATTGCAGTTGCTTTCAACATTGAATTAACATTTTCAATGAACAGTGTGGACATACCACGTGGTATATGACGTCATTTTAAGCTAGCGCGGAAAACATCGTTGCATCGATTCAGAGGGAAACACTGCTGTAAGTATTTTATTTCTTTCTCAATTTCAATGGTATGTAGAGCCAGAATGATTCTTTTGTCAGATGTACAGTATTTCCCCAAAATCGAGAACACATTTTTAGCAAAGTGCATTACGTGTTCACGAACTCGGGAGATTTTTCCAAATGCTAAGAAAAAAAAAAAAGTACAACTGACAAAAGAATCTTTGGGCCCCTTTGTGTAGGGCACAATTTTCCGCTTCGTATGCGTTACATTAAAATTGATAAAGAAATAAAATACCAAAAATAGTTTTCCCCTCCCAATCGATGCAAAAAATGCTTGTCGTGTTAGCTTAAAATGACGTCATATACCTCGTGGTATACTGTTTATTCAATGTAGAAATCAATTGAAATGTCGTTAAAGATAATTACGATAGTGTCTTTCAGTAGCCCACTACAAAACGGTGAAATAATAAAAATGGTAATATTCACTGTTTGAAACAGAGAATATTACCGATATTTATGTGAAATCTGTCGAAAAGCACTTTATATAACAGGAGAGCATAAATGATTTTTAAACCTTATTTTAGCCTTAGCAAATAAATTCACCAATGTACGAGATGAAAAGTGTGTACTTTGACATATTCCTTTTCAAGTGTGTACGTTGACATCCTTACACTTCTATCGGGTTCGATGTTGTTTTTTTTTGTTGTTTTTTTTGTTTGTGTGTGTGTGTGTGTGTGAGTGCCTCCCTGCAGTCGGAAGTATCTAGGAACAGTAAAAGCGCATTAGACACTTTCGAGACCTATTCTAAACTGTTGTAACATATAAGAATGGTACTTTTGGCCGTTTTAAATAGAATTTAGTCTGAAGTGTGTACGTTGACATGCCGTGTTTTGAAAATATTGTTTGAATGTTCTCAAAAACTAAAAGGTACCGAGAGATAATGCTTACATCTTTGAAAAGCTTTTGCGCTGGTGCGGTCGGTAGGACAAGTCTTAAATTTAGGAGAGTGCTAATATTTTTGAAATAATAAAAAAAAAAAACTTTCCCGATTCGTGCAGATTTTCTGCTCTTACGCTGTGTACGTTCGCATTTGTGTTTCAAAAAGTGACGTTGCAAAAAAATGCTTCCCCACACTGCTTCACATTACCATTATGAATTGCTTACATTATTTATTCTTATTCGAAAAATAGACTGATGATATAATCTGATTATTTACAGGTTACCTTGCCATGTTTGTTAACCTTGCTTGGTCTCCACATGTGTAAATACCAGAGCCATCATACATCGTGTACGTTTGACTGCTTCCAGTCTTGACGGATACAAAGGTCCCGTCCAGCGGGAATCACATATGCCGTTTATAACATATTTCACATAAGTCAACACGCATTTATGTTTATAGGAAATAATGATCCTGTTCGAATTTAGACCGATATCTAGCCGTGCTAAGGAACGATATAATGTTATCTATTATTCCAACTTGATATCCATTTAAAATACATTCGAACTTCGATGACTCGAACAGGCTGGGGGGCAATTTGTTCTAGTCATCGGTGGTTCGACCCAACCGTGTTTTAAATTGATTTACATAGATGTATTGAAAATTATTATTTATTATTAAGCCTTCTTTAAGCACTGATCGATTAAAGTAGATTATCGCATGTTGTCGTTTTTCTTATCCTAACATCGGTGAAATAATGTTACATGTATCATTAAATAAAATATTTTTTTTTATTCTTTAAATATCATATAAATCCATTAAATGTCAGCTGACATCAATTATCAAAGCACAAACCTCAGTGATGATATTCATTTCGTACACGTACAAGTCGTAACATTTTCTACATACCATATTTATTTTTTCTTTTGCAGAAGAATAAAATAAAAAAAATCTATTGTGAATAATTCACAAACATAGCCGGGACCTTGAAATGTGTTCGAGTAAAGTATGGTTTTCCAGTTTTCAGTGTCCGAGTCACCGAAGTTCGACTGTACTTACATCCGCCAAGCAGAATTTAAATGAATATACCTACACACCAGGAGTACGACGCCTGTAGGTTCAAGTTGAGCTCACGATGTGCCGCATCACCCCGACTTATAACTTAAACAAATTAGAGAAAAGAAAAAAACGTGTGTTTTCAAGTGCTGTTGTCTAAGCAGACGTATTCATATATGATAATAAACTGTAGATAAGCAACAGCTCCCAACCGTACGTATAACTCTCATACGTAGGGCACATAGAAAGATCGTCGTGAAAATATATAAGTTGTATGTCGGATTAACTTGACTAATTTTATGCGCATTTTGAATCTGTCTTGCAACGATGGCATAATATTTAGTAGAATTACTAGTAATTCTATAAAAAGCGAGCTTTATAAATTGTTGTTGTTGTTGTTGTATTGGGGTTTACCGTCTCTGTGATAGTATTTCAATCATATAGCGACGTCCAGCTAATTACAGGTGGAGGAAGACCCCGAGTACACAGAGGTACCCGGGTAGAACCACTGACCTACTGCAAGCCAGCTGGAAGGCTTTCTCACATGAAAAATCCGAAGTCCCTACCGGGATTCGAACCCACAGCGGTGAGGGGCTGATAGATTTGTAGTCCACGACTGTAACCGCTCGGCCACGGCGGCCCCGGTTTATAAATAGGAATTTATAATAGAAACCTTTCACGTGCATTTAGAAAAAAGAAATAAACTGACGGATATCCGAGGATATCCGTAACTAATTAGGAATTTTCATATGACATATTGCTTTCTGCCATGTATCTCTCGTAGATACGTTACAATAGAACTGGTACACCTGGTATTGTTAATGGCACTGAGCGTGGAAAGGTATCACTTTTAGTAAATTGCATTTAGAGGACCTATATTGAGTGTGTCACCTAACAAAATATCTTTGATATTTCTTTGGGCCGCCGTGGCCAAGTTGTGATATTCATTGACTTAACTATCACTTGGTCTGGATTGAGTCTCGCCAGTTTATGTGAGGAAGATCCAGCAGGCATCCGTGTCCTTATTTTACTGAAAGTCATCACTATCGTAACATTTCGGACATGATGCATTTGGCAGATAGCCAAACCGGAACAGGAAATTAATGACGCCGCGTTGAAAAAAAAACTTATCTGTGCTGAATTGTTTCGTCGTCATTGTCCTTCTTGTTGCTGCTATTGATGATGATTTTTACATTGACATTGATACAGCCTTAGTAGCTTAATGTCTGGAAATATCATGTATCTTGCAGACCCTAATTATTTCAATTATTATATAAGAAAGGAATTACCTGTTATAAAATGTATCTTCATTGATTTATAGATTAGTTAACTTATGGCGTCTCAAATCATCATCACAAAATGTGTCTACTATAATTTAAATTTTTTTTTCTGTACGTTTTTGTTCTGAATTTCTGAAAAACTGATAAGTTTTTTTTTGGCTGTTTTTGGACCTTTCCTGTATGGCTTTGCTTTATTTTAAGCCATGCTTCAAAAACATGCGCGGCGTCTTTGATGCTTTGCATCAATATTAGTCTTGTTATTATTATTAGAACAATTATTATATTGATATTCACAGTTTAGTTTGTAATTTAACAGATGCAGCAATCAACACATAAGTCTTTGAAATGAAACACTAAAGTATAAATGCATGGCTCATAATATTAAACAGTACTTGCAAGTATGTGCCAACACTTCTTGAAAACTAAATTTAAACTTTACCGGTAGTTCAGTCCGAAGGTACTTGATAACAAAAAACACTTGATGGCTAATCAACAGATGCTTTGGATAGACCGGCTAATAAATAACCGGCCAAGACTTCCTTTTAAATGAAAGTTTTATTAATAATTTATTTTAGTAATATTCTGTGTGTTTTAGGCACATAAACAACTTTGACATTTTATTCTGAGCGTAAACATTTCTTGCACTTCAACAAAGCAATTAAAAAATATAACAAAAGATTGAAACGCTGTACAAACTTATATTGCGTTTGACACCGAAGGATGCGTTTTTTGACAACGCACGTAACATAAAACATCACTAAATGGATGGGTGTCAGGATGGACTGACACTGTCAACGGAATGGCTTTCTAATACTGATATTCATGAACAGTATTCCTACCACTGGTTCTGTCACAGTTCCAATGATCTGTTCTTGCTTGTGTGTGCTATTTGCACGCGAAGAAGCACCAACATCATTTTTTTTAACTCTCGTGTGAATCGTGCCAGCCTGGCATGAAAAAAATGGATAGGTTAAAAAAATAAAAGTGCACATACAATGCTCGAGAGTATTATAACGGAACCAGCAAATAATGATGCATTTACATTTGTTTAAACTTTACCGTTATATTAAAAAACAACAACAACAAACAAAACACAACAACAACAACAACAACAACAACAAAAAGATCATTCATACATAGTATATCTAGTATACCGAGTAATACAATCATAGATGTTAACAAGAATGTAGGAGAAACTCGCATAATAAATTCAATCTTATATAGAAAAAAACACAAGTCAAAAACACTCATCTTATTAAAATCAGTGTATTTATGTTTCACAATGGTATATATAGTTTAATATGATTATGTACATGACTCGATGGATGGTGTTGATGACTATAATACCTATGCATAGAGACGTGTGTGTGTGTGTGTGTGTGTGTGTGTGTGTGATGACTATTATGTTTGATATCTCATTTTAAGTACTATGAAATGCTGCAGCTTCAGTAATTTGTCTATATAAAAACAACATACGTTACATTTAGAGTAGGTCAACACACTATTTCATTGCTGTCATTAATTCATTTATATGTATACAAACGTGATTTATTTTAACGTGGGAATGTTCAAAACATGCAGGCTACACGTTAAATTGGATGTCCGATTAAACACAATTCCCCTAATGCTGACTAGTTCTGTTTTAAATGACTATCAATCGCACACCGCCATTCAGTCGTGATGCTCAGCATACTAAACACATCGCACAGCTGTAGCCTTCCTGTAATAATCTGGTACCAGATTAAATCTCTATTTCTCCAATTTTATTTTCAACATTTAAATACATAGCACGAATTTCCTATTAAAGACGAGAAAACTTTGGATGAAATATTTGACATCTAAATATCTTGTAATTGATTTGTGTCTCACGGTGGTTTAGGTAACTATTATTTGTTCACACAACAAAATTTGCCGAATAGCTGGTTTGAGTAATTGATAAACATCGAAGAATTAGTTACTGCTTCTAAAGATTCATCCTTTTAACACAGTGGACAAATAAAAGAAATAACATGCATGTCTAACATTTATGTTCTATGCAAATAACATTTTAGTGTAAACATATCTTGAATACTTAACTTTTATTCGCTCCTTTTTTTCTGTCAGTTGAAACATTTTAAATGTAAAGCTACCTACACATATAAACAAAACAAAATATATATCATTTTGGTTAAACACACACACACACACACACACACACACACACGCGATAAAAGAAGCTCAATGTAGAATGCTATATTTTTAATGGATCTATTTGCTATTTTCCCGGAATGTATTTGCATGGATGATTTCAATTATCTCAGGACTCTAGCAGCCCAACCGTATTGGCTAGTTCGAGACAAGGATCATTACGCTACTTTTCACTTTCTACACCGTTCGTATTGATTGTGTAGGACTGTGTGGTATATTTATTGCGAGAAGAAGTATAAACATTTCATATTCTTGTGTGAACGAGTGTGTGAGAGGGTGCGCTCGCAATCATATAATTCAATATAAAACACATGCATATTTTTACATGTACAGTATCAAAATTGTGTTTTACGAATGTATATGAACACCGCTAGTTCCGTGATTAATACTGGCACATTATGCTTCTTGCCAAAGTTGTGGTAAATCAGATTCCGTCCTTCAATTTGCAGAGATCATATCAACTTATGCATTGACTTTTTGGATAAAGCACCTGTCAAAAAATCCGAGCCATCTATTGAATGTAAAAAATCTTTGCTCAGAGGAAAGAAGAAACAAATCCAACAAACTTGGTTTTATGATTTGCTGTTGGAGCATTTCCAAATGAGACTTGGTGAGATCAGCTCCGTATCAAGCAGACATTATTGATGATGTGACAGGCTGCCGATCAGGACAAAGGTTAAAACTACTTTAATAAATAACAACCCGATTCCAATTCCGACACCGGCGGTAGCGTGCCAATATACTGTAAAGCTGCTAAGTAAACAAGTATGTAAACATTATTGGGAGACTAAATTTGGCATTTCGAACAACGCATCAGGCAGATTGAGGTGTTTAGTCGAAGTGATTCCCGTCTATTGTAATTAATCAACGGAGAGGATTGCAAGAAAAATATTAATACCTCTGGCGACTGGAGAGTGATGATGGATAGGGCTTCTCTGATGATACAGCACTTGTAAATGGGCTATAATCATTACAAAGTTCGAGACATGAATTTAAGATAAGTGCCCCTGTCGTTATTACTTGTTAATACATTTTTCAGAAGTGAGATACTAATAAAGGTTTACAGAAACGAATGTTTTCTTCCACTGATTTAGTGTTTTGTCATGCTCTGCGATAATTTTCCCTGCAAAACACTTAATGCTTTTCGAGGTCTTTAGGCATAATTATCTGAAGAAATTGCAAAAGCATTCTCATTGATATATACTCGTTTTAGATTCTAGATGACTACAGTTTTGTTTTAACAACCAAACATCCGAAATATCGTGAAACGTTTACTTGATTAACATTGTAAATACCTTTTAAATGTTAGCCTGGCTGATAATTTCTGATATTTGAAGTGAAATATAAGAAAATACAAGAGTAAAGCGTCTTTCTGAATGACACATTCAACGCTGATCAACTGAAAAAAAAAAAAAAAAAAAAACGATACGAAAACGTTATCGTTAACATCTTTGAAACGAATTTTTATTTTTGAGTAGATGTTAAACATATTTATTTAGACAATTTCTATTTTTTTCCTTTCATTTTTATCCCCTTTTTGGGGGGAGGGGGGTGGGGGCACTTTTTATACACATTTCTTCTATCTTTAACTGTATTTGATTAATTCAACTGAATATTGAAATGACTGAATTGGTAAATATCTGGCTGCAATAGACCATGGCACGCAAACCTTGCACCAAACGGAGCATGATCATGTTCAGTTATTTGCTAGAACGTTCTTTGAACATGCAATGATCTAAATTGAAGGAATAAATTAATTTAAAATTACATTCTACAGTGTTTATTTCGTACATAATTTCTAATATATGAACTCATTTTTATGTTTTATTGTAATTGTATCTTTAAAAGTTTTGCGATATAAATCATGAATATTGTATGCACATGTAAGCTAGATCGTGCAATCATCGAACTCTTCCAACTATAACTAGACACCGTCATATGCAGAAATCATAACCGTAATGTAGAACGAAAATTCTATATGTGTAGGAAACATGCCAACATTCACACAATTCCAATTAATGCAGGAGTTCGCATGCCCGTGGTAGGTCTTCATTAGCAAAGATAATAATAACTAGATTTCGCTTGTTCTGAACAAACGACAGGGCTTTCTGCTCTACAAACCATATCAAACCTAATCAGATTCATTTATTTATCCTTACATTTATCATCTGTGAAAAAATGAAGAAAATCTGTCCGTAGAGCGCAAACTAATATTGATATCAGATGAAATCTGTGACGTCAAATGATGTCATATAAAAATGAAAGTCATCGCATTCAAAGGAGACTATAGAGCTTTACTTCCTGGTATAACTTCAAGATGCTTGCTCTTCAAAAACTGTCTTTAAAATGAACCTCAATAATTCTCAAAAGTAATTTCCCACAAGGTCGGAAATATTACTATTTCTAAAGGTTCCTTTCCTACCAAATAATATATATATTATTTTTTATAGATTTTTTTTGCTGAATTTAAAGCTAGGATAGAGCATTTAGCATATCATAACAGCACACTATAGCTGTAACGTAACAAAAATAAAAGTGGGAACAATATTCGGGACCAACTGCAGAGGCAGAGGAAAACTTTTTTTTCAGAAATTCTTTTTTTCCATGTTACTGTCTTATATTATGTTATATTTTACAAACCCCGGGGGTTTTTCCAATTTTTAAACCTTAAAAAAAAAAAAAAAAAAAAAAGCAAGAATTTAAAAAAATTCATGCAGTTAGTTTTTTCAAAGATGTGTAATTAATATTAAACTATAAATACTCATCTTAACCGTACTTGCAAAAAAAAAAAAAAAAATAAAAAAAATAATTTGGACCACCTGCAGAGGTGCTTGAAAGAACGGTTTTACTTAATTTACTTAAATCTTAATTCTCGCATCGTGCTCAAGGTGAGGTATTAGGATCAGTTTGCATCCGTCGTCGTCCGTCGTCAACAACTTGCTTCAAACGACATATCATCTGAAACCGCTTACTTGAAATTGATTAAATTTGGCATGGATAATCCTTGGGTGAACATCCACAAACGTTGCCAAATAAACTTGATCCATGCAGAGCTCCATTATTTTTAAAAATTTTAAAAATCATCTCCTCTGAAACCAATGGCCAGAATTTAACTTCCTTTGGCACAAATAGTCACCTTATAGTCATCTACCATAATTGCTCAGTTGATTCCTTAAAACATGAGGCCCCCATGGGGTTGGCAAGTTACCTATATAGAAAACTAAAAAGAAAATAATCTTCTCTGAAACCAATGGTCAGAATTTAACCTACTTTGGAACATATGGTCACCTCATGACTGTCTTACATAATTGCTTAAATATAGTTGATCCCTTCAAAAATGAGCCCCCCCCCCCCCCACACACACACGGGGTTGGTCAGTTTCCTTTTATACTCTATATAGAATATCACCTCTGAAACCAATGGTCAGAATTTAATTTCATTTGGCACATAACGTCACCTATTTTTTCTTTGCAATATTTGCTAAAATGAAGAAAAATGAGGTCCCACTGCGTTGGTTTTAGTTTCTTATGGGAGATATTCAATATTCTATTTTAATACTCTAGATATAGAGTATTGATTAACTCCCGTTATTAAATTCATTGTGTCACCTGCTGTAAGTAGAGGTGACACATAGGGATTACTTTTCCGTCGTCTGTCTGTCCGTCCGCCATCTGTCAGTTCGTCACTTTTTTAATCACGCTTCAGTAGGGAATTGGGTTAAATGTCAAAAGGGCTGTGCTAAGAATATATACCTGAATAAAAGGTTGAGTTTTGGATTTGCCTTTCTATCTTTTGTAAGTATTTTTTCGTAATATTTGACATAATAGCCCATGGTTCTTTACTGTCATTACATGGATTTGATCCTTAAAAAATAAATTCTGCTGATGGTTGGCTAGTTCTTATTTATTTCCAACAGTACATTTGCTTTATGTTCAAACCCATCTGCAACGGCTTTTGAGATATAAACAGTAAAACCTCAACAAAAACAAAAAAAATATTCATGTCAATTACTACTTCCCGACTAATATTTTTGTATTAAAGGTCCTATTATTGAAATCAGTTTACCATTAGAACTGCATTACATCAAGCTATAAATAATGTTGTTCTTTTTTCAAATACTAATAATTTCTTAGATAGAAGTAATTAAATTATTCGGACCAACTGCAGAGGTTAATTAAAGAACGGTTTTAATTAATTCTTATTGTTCATGTAACTTCTTTATATCATGTTCTATTTGAAATAAAAGAAAAAAGTAAACGAAAAAAAAAAAAAAATGAAAAACAAGAGGGCCAAGATGGCCCTGTGTCGCTCACCTGAGTAAGATGGCTTTGTTAAGCATAATGACAAAAGATCTGGCATCTAAAGTGTTTTTCTAACATTTGACTGAGTGACCTACATTTTGATCCTACCTGAATTTGCACTCAACTGGGAATTCATGCAGTCATCATTCATATCATTTTAATGAAGGCTGGGACAAAAATGTAGGCCTCTAGAGTGTTCACAAGATTTTTCTAAAGTTTGCCATATTGACCTACTTTTTGACCCTATGTTGCCCAGTTTTGAATTCGTCCGACATTTGATATAAACAAACATTCTGACTAAGTTACATTAAGGTTAGTCTAAAACTGTGGTCTCTAAAGTGTTCACAAGGTTTTCCTAAGATTTGACCTGGTGACCTTGTTTTTCACCCTAAGTCACACAATTTCAGACTCATCCAATATAGCACGTAGACGAACATCCTGACCAAACTAACAAGGTTTTTCTAAGATTTTCTTAGATTTGACCTAGTCACCTAGCTTTTGACACAACATGACCCATTTTTAAGGACATCCGACATAGCATAAAGACAAACATCCTGGCAAAGTTTCATGAAAATTGAGACAAAAATGTGGCCTCAAGCATGTTCACAAGCTTTTTCTAAGATTTGACCTGGTGACCTAGTTTTTGACCCCACGTGACCCAATTTCAACTCTTCGAAATATCATGTAGACAAACATCCTGACTAAGTTTCATGAAGATTTGGCCAAAACTGTGGCCTCTAGAGTGTTCACAAAGTTTTTTCTACGATTTGACCTGGTGACCTAGTTTTTGACCCCGCGTGACCCAATTTCGAACTCTTTCGAAATATCATGTAGACAAACATCCTGACTAAGTTTCATGAAGATTTGGCCAAAACTGTGGCCTGTAGAGTGTTCACAAATTTTTTCTAAGATTTGACCAAGTGACCTAGTTTTTGACCCCACATGACCCACTTTTGAACTCATCCGAGAAATCATGTAGATAAACATCCTGACCAAGTTTCATGAAGATTGGACTAAAACTGTGGCCTCTAGAGTGTTCACAAGGGTTTTCTAAGATTTGACCTGGTGACCTAGTTTTTGACCCCACATGACCCACTTTTGAACTCATCCGAGATATCATGTAGACAAACATCCTGACTAAGTTTCATGAAGATTGGACCAAAACTGTGGCCTCTAGAGTGTTCACAAGCAATTTTTGACGACGGACGACGGACGACGCACGACGGACAAAAGGCGATCAAAAAAGCTCACCAGAGCACAAGTGCTCAGGTGAGCTAAAAAAACCCCGAAAAAACAACAACAATAAAACTAGGCACCATTTGAAAGTCCTTCAGACTTCCAACATTCCACATGCTATATATGGGGACGTATCTTTAATCTCAAACCTCGAGAAAACGGCAAATATCGGCAAAAATATGTTCAAGTTTTTTTTTTCTCTCCCTATAATTTCATGACCCAAATCTTTTAAAAATAAACACCAATATAACAGCCAGGAATCGTTCTGCTAGTTATGTTAAAACACAAATTTACAAAAATCAATAATTCACATATAAATCACATATTCAAAAATGGCCGTGCTTCAGTTATCGGCTTTTAAAATAACATTGTCCTAAACTTTCAGCAACCTATTGAAATAACAACATGAAAAGGGAAGAAGAAAATGATAATAACAATAATAAGAATAATAACGAATGATAGGACTTTGTGCTAAAATTGTCAAATGTAAAGATTAATTAATACCGTTAGAAAGAATATATATTAACTTCCATACCTTTTACTTTTTTTTTCATATGAAATTCTCATGCATGAACTTTGTGAAATAAGCCATATGGCAAAAATAATGAATAAATCTTTATTTTAGTATTCTAGGTACGAAAATAAATGTCCTGACAATCCCTACAATTCAGTTGCAGCATATTTGGGTCTAATTTTATAGGTTTTCAAAATATAAGCAACTAAACTTAAATTCTGCATATCAAAATTCTTTTTTAATTTATTTTCGTGTACAGCCGCGGGAATAAATTCGTGAGTTAAATTTCAATAACGCTTGTACATACGGTCAAGACGCCTGTATTACATGAAGTTCCTCCATTTGGCCCTTTTAGTTAACGGACAAATTAGCTTGCAGCATCTTGAACGGATGACATGTATTGATCATTTTGTTTTAAACGTCTACACTTAAACACGCTCATGGTATCTCAAGCTGGCAATTAAATTACATTGTACTATAACATGTATTTTCACATAACTTATCATTTATCATAAATTTAGAATATAGGTTGTACAACATTTATCGGTTGGTGCAATAATAAAGTCGGGAAATTGCAATGTTTCAACAACGGTCTAAATGACATGTGTAAAACGCTCAAATTGGGTAACGCAATGCTGCAACTGATATGTATAAGTAACGTAAATAAAATGAGTTTACACAACATTAAATAATTGTCAACACTTGTTTAGCTAGTAATATCAATATGATATAAGTAAAAAGTTCTTGCAATTTATACATATCTGTAAACTTACATTTTCCGAAAATGCTTCAATTAAGGTGAAAGCAAACGTAGGATATTTTCCGAAAATTCTTACAATTGGGTTTAAATTCGTATTGTTGATGTTACTTCCTTATACTTTAATCAATTACAAAAATCTAGGTACCAAACTATGTTTTTTTAAAATTCTCTACATCTCACTCGCTTAATGTGTGCTCTTATTTTCAATGATTTTTAAGATATAAGCTTTTTAACCTTGACATAACGGCAAAATCGCTGAAATTCTGCATGTTTAAAGTCTTATTTTTGATGTAACTTCCTTATACTTTGATCAATTTCAAAACTTTAGGTACCAAAATAATTCTCCACATTTCATACTCTTTATATATAGGAATATTTTCAATATTTTTTGAGATTCATGCTCTTAAACATCGAGAAAACTGCAAAAATCACCAAAGCTATATGCACGAATTTCGTTTTTTCCCCATAACTCAATGAATCTTAGGTCAATCACTAAACAAAAGAACGGCCAAACATTGCTCTACAAATAATATCCATCATCATACTTTCGAAAATCAAAGGTTTTCGAGAAACAAACTGTTAAACACACGGAGGGTTACCAAATTTTCGTTTTTCCGCCATAACTCAACCGATTCAACCCCGATCATCAAAACCGAATATCATCTGAAAGGTCTTTCTTAGCACTACAAATTATACGCATAGAGTCTCGATAGAATATTTACCGTTTTTGAGATATTTAAGAATGAAGAAAAACCCGATAGTTGATATATGGCCTTGACCTTTGGGATTTTCCGAAAACGGAAGAGACATGGCTCTAAAGAATCTTATACTGCATCTTCAGTCAAAATTTCAATCAAATCATACAAAAATAGAGCGTAAAAACCGTTTAGTTTTATAACGTAAGTTTTATAAGCATTATGACGTCATGTGAAGTCATATGACTTCATCTTAAAGAAGACTGGAGACTTAAATATTGTCAACATATCAGCTTTCTTACTTATCTGGAAGCGGTTTTATACGTATTTGAATTTTGACGTCAAATGTTTAAATCTTGGATTGGCTTTTCGAATTTGAAGAACAGACACCGGGATGCACATCTAGAGCCTAACATACACATTCTGTGAAATTTTGATGAAAATCGGTCCAGAAACAATGACTGTAGACCGCGTAAAATGTTTTGTAGACAACGTCAAGTGTGACGTTATATGACGTCATAGGCATATGAAAATCATTTATATCAAAATTTCAGCATCTGAAGTATATGCCATTAAATTTTCATCGTCCTTGGACTATTGCAAGATATAGAAATTAGAGCGTAGAAAAGAAGAAAATAATAATAATAATAACTAGATTTCGTTTCTCCCGAACAAACGATAGGTCTTTCTGTTCTAATGACCTAAATGTCATTGTGACCTTGACCTTTGTCTTCATTACCTCAAAATCATAGGTGTCATATACAGGCCGTGTGTAATGTCCCTATCAAGTTTCACAGACATAGGCTTATTTCTTCTCAAGTAATAAATAAAAACAAATATTTTATATTAAGTTTCACTTTGATCTTGACATTTGACCTAATGACCTCAGAATTTAAAAAGGGTCGTGAACTTGCCATGGACAATGTCCATAACAAGTTTTACAAACTTAGGCTTATTCATTCTCAAGGAATTCGGCGGACAAGGAATTTTATATTAAATGTCACTGTGACCTTGACTTTTGATCGAATGGCCTCAAAATCAATAGGGGTCTTCACTGACAATGAGCAATTTCCCTTCTAAGTTTCAAAAACCTCAATTTATTGTGCGGACAACGACTTTACACTAAGTGTCAATGTAACCTTGACCTTTGACGTAATGACCTCAAAATCAATTGTGATCATCCACTATCCATATCAACCTCTCATCTGAGTATGAAGACAGCACACATATTAGTTATCAAGTTATTGAGTGGACATTGATATGGCTAACGGACGGACACATGGACAAGTGCCTTATCATAATAAGGGCGTATTGCTAAACTTGGCATTGTAAGAAAGCTCTTACAATATCAATTATTTCACTTTCTTATTATGTTCACCTATCTGTAATGGCTTTTTATGTATAGATAACTAAAGGACCACTGCATAAGTGCATGAATATATCGTTTATTTTCTTTTTTTTCTTGTGACCTCATAAGATGATGTCCAATTTCAAAAACCTAAGTACCGTTAGAAAGGTCTTCAAATTCCCTACATTTCACATGGTTTATGTATGGATGTATCTTTATCACTTTTAAGATATGAATAGTTTACCTCAAGAAAACTGCAAAAATCGGTAAAAATATGTTCATGTCATTTTGAATTCGCACTTAAACTTTATGAATCATAGGCCAATCTTTAAAATTTAAACACTTTATAAATGGCAAAGGATCGTTTTTCAGATTATATTCATACCCTAATTTGCAAAAATCAATGTTTATTTTAGATATAAGCAGTTAAATGCACTTGGGGTAACACTATTTTCGTTTTTTCTCAACTGATTCAACCCCGATCATCAAAAACTTTATATCATCTGGGAGGTCTTTCAGAGCTCTACAAATTATACCCATAGTGTCTAGATAGAATATTTATCCTTTTTGAGATATTAAAGGCCGAAGAAAAAAAACGATAACTGAAATATGACCTTAACCTTTGTGATTTTCCGGAAACAGATATCACAATATTCGACGGGACACTAAGTTGCACATTAATTGAAAGTTACGTGTAAATCGGTCAAGAAATAAAGCCTGCAGGGCCTTAAAACTAATTATTTAAAATGCAAAATTGCATACGTCAGTTATCATGGAATACAAAGAAGATCTCAAAACACATATGCTGTCCAAACTTCACGAGACTTTGAAACACGGATATATATTTTTATGACCAAAGTTCGAATCTCGATTTTGACATAAAATCTCAAACTAATGGAATTTTGAAAAAAATCAAGAATGTGTGCACATCTACATCCCAACTTACACCTTCTGTTAAAATATCAAGTCAATCGGACCAATATTGACGGCTTCAGTGCATGAACCAAATTTGGTAGCTTATTTAAGTTGTGACGTCAAATGACGTTATATGAAGATGAAAATTGTTGCATTCAAAAGGGCCAAAGTAACTCGGATTACTGTTAAAATTTCATGCTGCTGGTTTATTGGCAACCTGTTTTAATTTGAACCTCAAAGGAGGAAAAAAATAAAAATGAGAAAAAATATAACAAACCCAATAGTATTTTCTGTTTGAGGCAGAAAGCCCTAATAATGAAAAACAGAACAAAAATAATAGGTCTTTCTACTGAGACAGAAAGCCTTAATAAGAAAAAAACATAACAAACCCAATAGGCTTGAGGCAGAAAGCCCTAATAAAATTTTGAAGAAAGCCGTAATAATAAAGGCAACATGCTTATCGGTCCTGGTGTATACTATTGCGATTTTCCTGAAACGGAGGTCACCATGCATGGTGGGACATGAGGTTGCACATTAATTGAATGTAACATGCCAATCCGTCAAAAAATCAAGCCTGCAGGTCCTAAAAGCCGCAAATTTCGAAAGCAAAATTTCTTATCACAGTGTGACGTCAAATGCCGTCACACGATGCCAGTTGTCAAATAATACAAAGAAAACCTCAGAACACATATGCTTTCCGTTTTTCACGCTTCTAACTCATCAGGAGCTTTGTTACTCGAAATTATATTTTTATGACCAAAGTTCGAATCTCGATTTTGACATAAAATCTCAAACTAATAGAATTTTGAAAATTCAAGAATGTATGCACATCTACATCCCAACTTACACCTTCTGTTAAAATATCAAGTCAATCGGACCAATATTGACGGCTGCAGAGTGCGAACCAAATTTGGTAGCTTATTTGAATTGTGACGTCTAATGACGTCATATGAAGATGAAATATGTTGCATTCAAAAAGGCCATGGACACTCTGATAACTGTAATAATTTTATGCTGCTGGTTAATTGGCAACCTGTTTTAATTTAAACCTCAAAAGGAGGAAAAATAATAACTAGATTTCATTCGTTGATACGAATGATGGGACTTTCTGCTACATTTGACAAACAGTAAAAGCGAAAATAGTTAAAGGATATCAAATTCCTTCTTTTAAATTATTTTTGTGGGACCAAATCATTTTTTTTTTATTAATTTCATTTAACTTGGCCTATTTTTATAATCTATGTAACAAAACAAATTCATTGAAATATGCTTACAATTCGATTGTCACATAATTCGGTCTACCTTTAGAGGTTTTCAAGATATAAGCAATGATTGAACTTATTTTTTTTTCTTAAATGCAAGTGACATTGTTCCATAGGATCAAATGCTGCACCTTCAGTAAGAATTCATGCAAAAAAAAATTAAAAAAATAAGGCATACAGGTCTTAAAAACCGGTTTATGTCAACAACAAAAAAATAAACTTTGGACTTATAAGGTCATATGACGTTCATCTTCTCAGAATGTAAAGAAGACTTGAAGACTTATACTGAAATTTGACGTCAATGCTTCTGATTTTGGATTAGCCATAAAATCTTTGCTTTTTCGACTTTGGAGAAACGGCCACGGTTTGGCACAACTAGAGGGTAACATACACATTCTGTGAAATTATGATGAAAATCCGTCAAGAAATAATTACTGTAGAAAGCGTCAACTTTGATGTCATATGACGTCATAGACATAAGAAAATCAATGAAATGAAATATTCATTAGCTTAAATATATACAGTAAATTTTCATGCTCCTGGGACCTTTGCAATATATAGAAACTAACGCGTAGATATCAGAAATTCTTTTTAACCTTATGACGTTATATGACCTCAAATGACGTTTGTCCTCACATAACAGAAAGACGGCTTAGAGACTAATATTCAGTCCAAATATCAGCATTCTAAGTCATCTGGAAGCGATTTTATACGTATTTGAAATTTGACGACAATGGTTCGAATCTTGGATTTGCCATAGAACTTTGTCTTTTCGAATTTGGAAAAACGGACACCGGGATGCACAACTTCAGCGTAACATACACAAGTTGTGAGATTTTTATGAAAATCGATCCTGAAATTATGGCTATAGACCGCGTACAAACATTTTTAGACGACGTCTAGTTTCACGTCAAAACACGTCATAGCCATATGAAAATCATTTAAATACAATATGTTCTTTCTGAACATAAGCTATTAAATTTTCAAGGTGATCGGACGTTATGAAAATATAGAAGTTAACATGTTAAAAATTAGAAATTACTTTTCACCTCATGACGTCATATGACGTTCATCTTCAGAGAATGTAAAGAAATTCTAGAGACTTATATTCTGTACAAATATCAGCTTTCTAGCTCATCTGGAAGCGATTTTATACGCATTTGAAATTTGATGTCAATGGTTCGAATCTTGGATACGCCAAAGAACCATTGCCTTTTCGAATTTTGAAAAACGGACACAACTACATCGTAACATACACAGTATGTGAAATTTTGATGAAAATCGGTCTAAAAATGATGAATGTAGACCGCGTACAGACTTTTTCACCTGACGTCAAATCTGACGTTATATGACGTCATATGAATATGAAATTCATTGCATCCGGAAGCTCATGGTTTGAAATATATGCCATAAATTTTTCATTTTACTGAGTCAATGGCAACACATCGTAATTAACACAAATATAAGAGGAAGAAAAAAAGAATAATAAGAAGAATAACTAGATTTCGTTTGCACGGCAAACGATAGGACTTTCTGCAAACCGTTAAAAACTCAATCAAACTGAAAATTATTTACGCAGAAAATAGAAGGTTTCTAGAGTGTAACCTATACATTCTTTAAAATTTTTAGAAGAATTCATCAATTTATACTTTCTGCAGAGCGCTTACAAACTTTTTGATTTTACGTCTATTCTGATGTCATAGGAATAAGAATATTATTGCATATGAAATTTCAGAATTGGTATCATATTGAATTTATTGCACCAGAAATGAAAACATATAATGATCCCATTACGTCAAATGACGTCTGGCCTATGTAGATCTAAAGAAAACGTTTTGGATTTAATATGTGTGAATTTCAGCTTTTTACCTCGAATAGGTCTCTGAAATACTTAATTACTTAATGCTTAATTTCGAGGTCATATTTTCGAAACTTGGTTTCAACACAGAACCCCAGTCTTTCCAATATTTTGAAAGCGAAAGTTAGGATTCACAAGAAAAGCCTTACTTAAACCATCTGTGAAATATACTAGAAAATCGATTCAAGAATAATTTCTGCAGAGCGTATACGAACGTTTTAACTGACGTCAAATCTAGCATCTTATGACGTCCTATGAATTTGAAAATCATTTCATTCGAAATTATTTGCCATACAATTTTCATTGTTCTTGGCCTTTGCTAATTACATTTTCCGAAAATGTTAAAAAATATGTAAAAGTGAAAGTAGGGTATTTTCCGAAAATGCAATACCACGTGACCGTAACGTCGCTAAAGGTATCAAAACCAAGACAAATCTGTCAACTTTTTTAGAAATCTTTTAGACCTTCTGACGTCATATGATGTCAAATGACGTTCGACTTCACAGAATAGAAAGTGGTCTTATAGACTTATATTCAGTCCAAATATCAGCTTTCTAACTCACTTGGAAGCGATTTTATACGTATTTGAAATTTGACGTCAATGTTTCGAATCTTGGATTCGCCATAGTACCATTGCCTTTTCAAATCTGACACAGCGATACACAACTAAAGCGATACATATTCATTTTGTGAAATTTTGCTGAAAATCGGTCCAGAAATGATGGCTGTAGACCGCGTAAAACCTTTTTGTCCTGACGTCAAATTTGATGTTATATGACGCCACATGAATATGAAATACATTCCATTCAAAAGGACATGATTTGTTGTACATGTCATTAAATTTTCATGGTCCTGGGAACTTTACAACATATTAAAATTAACGCGTAGATATCAGAATTTTTTTGACCTAATGACGTCATATGACATCAAATGACGTTCATCTTCACAGAATGGAAAGGACACTAAAAGGCTTATAATATGTCCAAATATAAATTTTTTTCTTACTCATATGAAAGCGATTTAATACGCATTTGAATTTTGACGTCAATGGTTCGAATTTTGGATTCGCCATAAAACATTTGCCTTTTCGAATTTTGAAAAACGGACACCGGGATGCACAACTAGAGCGTAACATACACATTCTGTGAAATTTTGATGAAAATCGGTCAAGAAATAATGGCTGTAGACCGCGTAAAATCATTTCTAGACGACGTCAAATTTGACGTCAAAACACATCATAGGCAAATAAAATCATTGAAATGCAAAATGTTCTATCTGAAGCATATGCTTTTTAATTTTCAAGGTGCTCCGACGTTTTCAATATATAGATTTTAACACGTAAAAATTTGAAATTACTTTTCTTCTCATGACGTCATATGGCGTCATATGACTTTCATCTTCAGAAAATGTAAAGAAAACCTAGAGACTTATATTCTGACCAAATATCAGATTTCTAGCTTATCTGGAAGTGATTTTATACTCATTTGAAATTTCACCTCATTGGTTCGAATATTGGATTAGCCATAGAACCAATGCCTTTTCGAATTTTGAAAAACCGGACACGGGAATGCACAACTAGAGCGTAATATACACATTCTGTGAAATTTTGATGAAAATCGGTCTAGAAATAATGGCTGTAGACTGCGTACAATCTTTATCACCTGACGTCAAATCTGACGTTATATGACGTCATATGAATATAAAATTTATTTCTTTCGAAAGCACATCGCTTGAAATATAAGCCATAAAATTTTCATTGTTCTGGGCCAATGGCAACACATCGAAATTAGCCGAGGAAGAAATAAAGAATAATAATAAGAAGAACTAGATTTCATTCATCGATACGAATGATAGGACTTTCTGCTTCATTTCGTAAACAGTATAAGCGAAAAATTTCAAAGGATCAAATTCCTCAATTTAAATTGCTTTTGTATAGCCATAACTACCATAAACTTTGAAAAATAAGCCGTTTAACCTGGAGGATATAGCAAAAGTAACAGAACATATTTTTATATATATATCAATTTCATTTAACTTGACATGTTTCTATAATCGATGTTCCAAAACAAAGTTACTTTAAATTCCAACTAAGTCGGTTTTCACATAATTCGGTCTACCTTTATAGGTTTTCAAGATATTAGCAATGATGACCTTGAACTTAACTCTTTTTTTCCGGAAATGAAAGTGACATTGTTCCATAGGATCAAATGCTGCACCTTCAGTTAATATTCATATAAATGAAACAAAAAATAAGGCCTACAGGCTTTAAAAGCAGTTGAACTTCAATAAAAAATATGGCCTTATGAGTATTATGATGTCATATGATGTTCATCTTCTCAGAATGTAAAGAAGACTCAGAGACTTATATTCAGTTCAAATATTAGCTTTCTATCTTATCTGAAGTGATTGTACACGTTTCTGAACAGAAATTTAATGTCAGTGGTTCTAGTCTTGGATTCGCAATAAAACATACTAGTATGCCTTTTTGAATTTGGAAAAACGAACACGGGTAGGCATAATTAGAACGTAACATACACATTCTGTGAAATTTTAATTGGAATCGATCCAGAAATAATGGCTGTAGATGTAGACCGCGTACAAACATTTGTAGATAACGTAAAGTGTGACGTCAAATGACGTCATAGGCATAAGAAAATCAATGAAATGAAATATTCAGTATCTTAGATATAAGCAATAAACTTTTCACGCCCATGGGATATCTGCAAAATATAGAAATTAACGCGTAGATAAAAGATATTCTTTTTGACGTGATGACGACATTAGACGTCAAATGACGTTCGTCATAACAGAAGAGAAAAAAAAGTCTTAGAGACTAATATTCATTCCAATTATAAGCTTTCTAACTCATCTGGAAGCGATTTTATACAAATTTGAAATTTGACGTCAATGGTTCGAATCTTGGATTCGCCATAGAACCATTGCCTTTTCGACTTTGGAAAACCGGACACCGGGATACACAACTAAAGCGTAATATATACATTCTGTGAACTTTTGATGAAAATCAGTCCAAAAATAATGGCTCTAGACCGCGTAAAACCGTTTTGTACTGACGTCAAACCTGACGCCATATGACATCACATGAATATAAAATAGAATGCATTCAATAGTACATTATTTCTTGTAAATGCCGTTAAATTTCCATGGTCTTGGTAACTTTATAACAAATTCAAATCAAGGCGTAGTTATAAGAAATTCTTTTTGACCTTATGACGTGATTTGACGTCAAATGACATTCTTCCTCACAGAATTTATAGTACATTTAGAGAGTTATAACCTGTCCAAATATCAGCTTTCTAACTCATCAAGAAGCGATTTTATACGTATTTAAATTTGACGTAAATGGTTCGAATCTTGGATTTGCCATAGAACCACTGCCTTTGAGAATCTGGAAGAAAAGACACAGGGATGCACAACTAGAGCGTAATATACACATTCTGTGAAATTTTGATGAAAATCGGCCAAGAAATAATGGCTGTAGCCCGCGTACAAACATTTTTAGACGAAGTCAAGTTTGACTTCAAAACACCTCATAGGCAAAGGAAAATCATTGAAGTGCTATATGTTCAATATGAAGTATGTGCTATTAAATTTTGTAAGGAACTCGGACGTTTTCAACATATAAAAATTAACACATAAAAATTAGATATTACTTTTTACCTCATAACGTCATATGTCGTTCATCTTCTCAGAATGTACAGAAATCTTAGATACTAATATACTATCCAAATAATAGCTTTTTAGCTCATCTGGAAGCGATTTTATTAGAATTTGAAATTTGACGTCAATGGTTCGAATCTTGGATTCGCCATATAACTATTGCCTTTTCGAAATTGGAACAACGGACTCAACTAGAGCCTAACATACACATTTTGTGAAATTTTGATGAAAATCGGTCCAGAAATAATGGCTGTAGACCGCGTAAAACCTTTTTCACGTGACGTCATATCTGACATTATATGACGTCATATGAATATGATCTTCATTGCATCCGGAAGCTCATGGTTTGAAATATACGCCATAAAATTGTCATTGTTCTGAGTCAATGGCAACACATCGAAAGTAACACAAATAAAAGAGGAAGAAAAAAAGAATAAGAATAAGAATAACTAGATTTTGTTTGCACGGCAAACGATAGGACTTTCTGCAAACCGTTTAAAACTCAATCAAACTTTAAATTATTAATGCGGAATAAGCAGAAAATATTAGCTATCTAGAATGTTACCTATACATTCTTTGAAAATTTTAGTAACATTCATCAATTTATAATGTTTGCAGATCGCTTACAAAGTTTTTGATCCGACGTCTATTCTGATGTCATATGGATGTGAATATAATTGCATACAAAAATTCAGCATATTCAATACATGCCATAATTATTTTGTAATTCTGGACCATTGGGATCACACTGAATTTATTGCACGAGAAATGAAAACATATAATAACCCCATGACGTCAAATGATGTCCGGCCTATGAAAATCTGAAGAAAACCTTTAAATTTACAATATGTGTGAATTTCAGCTTTTTATATCATACGGAGTATTCAATCTGACTTAAGTCATCTCCTATATACACGCTACACTACATAAGATCGTAGGCAGATCGTGTACTAAATTTAATTTCGAGGTCATATTTTTTTAACTTGGTTTCACCACAGAACCTCAGTCTTTTAAATATTTTGGAAACGAAAGTAAGGATGCACAACAAAAGCCTAACTTATACCTTCTGTGAATTTACTAGAAAATCCATGTAAAATTAAATTCTGCAGAGCGCGTACACACATTTTAACTGACGTCAAATCTAGCGTCTATGATGTCATATGACGTGCTATGAATTTGAAAATAATTGCATTCAAAAGACATGGTCTGAAATATTTGCCATACAATATTCACTGTTCTGGGCCATTGCCAATTACATTTTCCGAAAATGTTTAAAATTATGTAAAAGTGAAAGTAGGGTATTTTCTATTTTCCAAAAATGCTTAACTTACAGTGTAGCAATACCACGTGACCAGGACGTCACTGAAGGCATCAAAACCAAAACAAAACTGCCAACTCTTGTCTCTGCTTGAACATAGAAAAGTATCCGTAAGTAGTATAGGTTAGTTCATATTTGCCTTTAACTACACAATATACCCAGTCAGCAGAAGTTATCGGGCCAATATAGCACTGATATCGGCACCTATGTCTGCACTGTGGGTGATTAATACCCCCGTAAAATGCTTTGATACAGGAGAAGCCAGACTCCAGGCGGAGCAAAGATAAGAACCTGTATACACAGATTATTATATATGATAGCAATCAATAAGTAAGTAAAGTCATTTTTTTTAAAGTGGATAGAGAATCACTTATGGTTGTTTGGCACAGCATAATAAAAGTGTAGTCACAGTTCTTGGACATTGCACTTCTCTTTGTCGCCACCTGTTTACATTTTAAGTTTCAAGTAAATACCATGTATAATATTCAATTAATTTGGGCAAAAAAAAAAAAGTTGAACAAAGGGAGATAATTAAGAAATGGGACCAGGTAGAGTTTTTTGGACACTGCACTTTTCCTAGTTGCCATCAGATTCTGGTTACATTTTAAATTTCAAGTCAATACATTGTATAATATTTGAGTAATGTTCCGGTCAAGAAAAACAAAATTAACCAAAAGGAGATAATGCAAAAATTGAATCAGGGCAATAACTCTGCCATCCTTGAGACAACAAAAATTTCCCCCCTCAATTCACACACAAAATTTGAACCGAGTTGGTTAAGAAATGTAGTTCGCATCACAAGATATTTAAAGTTGAATCAGTGGCAATAACTCTGTAATCCTTGTGGGAACAAAGTGAAATTCGCGTCTTGCACACCTACTGCTAATGATGGACATTCTTTGCAAAGTATTACATGAATCAGACTGAAATTGAAAGAGGAATTCACTGGACAAGACATTTCAAGTTGATTTAGGGGCAATAAGTTTGTAATCCTTGTGGGAATGAAGTGAAATTTGCGTCTTGAACATTTAGTGCTTCTGATAAATATTTATGCCAAGTAGCAGATTTTGCTTACAGATCCCATGACCGACTGACCAACAGGCTGATTCTCTTCCATTTGTGCTAGTATACAGGGGTTTTCATTTCAAAACAAATATAAATCAATAAAAACCTGGTATCATATTAATTAATATAAAATCTTAAGGTTTTTATAACAGGATTGCTTGCAACGCTGTTCTAAGGAAGCACACATTTTGGATTGGACAACAATTCGGAGCTATATTAAGAATTTTTTTATTTATAGATTTCCCTCTTTCTTACTACACAGAGAAAAAAGTCCAAAATTTATTTTCTCTCCTAACAGTAAATGGTGACAATTTTCATATTTATTTCTAACTCAGTACGATTGCGTTATGGAAGTCAAAATTAAATAAAAATGTGTTGAAAATAGATGCTGGAGATATTGTATTTAATAAAATGTAATGAAAACAGATAATATGCAGGAGACAAAGTCGCAATTCATGCGGAGATATTTCGAACCATAATTGGCTGGAATTTCCAGCAATAGCCGACAATATATAAATTGTAGGTTTAAGACCCAGTCGGTTTTTTTTTCTTTCTTTTTTTTTTAAACCTAATTGTTTTTGTTGTTGCTTTTTTTAATATCTTTTGCAATATTAGACATA
Organism: Solen grandis; assembly: GCA_021229015.1. Taxonomy (NCBI): domain Eukaryota; kingdom Metazoa; phylum Mollusca; class Bivalvia; order Adapedonta; family Solenidae; genus Solen; species Solen grandis. Next base: position 65,398,048 of record CM037777.1, read on the forward strand.
CATATTTTTGCCATAATGAAAATCAGTAATTTAAGTACATGTATATATATATATAAAACACTAAATTACATGTGATTCAGATCTCACTCGAGGACGCACACTTTAAAAAATGAAATATTGTGCGTCCCGTCGGATGCATGCAAATTTGATAAATTGAAACTCAAATTATCATGGTTAATGATTTGTCTGCACCGTTTAATCAGTTCAACTTCATAATGGTTTATAGTCCAGGGTTTTCCCCATGCGCTTGTGTTGATGTGCAACATGCTTTAATTTTGCCGACATATCATAATCCCTACTGGGACCCATGTTTACATACACTGAAATACACACGCGTGTGTATATATTCTCCAAATCACCTGTCACATGCATTTGATTGACAGATCAGCCAAGGGCGTGTTGAATTTTATCACAGCATCCATGCATCACTAATTCTTGACAGTGATGCGCCATGTTTGTGTTGATAATAAGTATGCATTAATTTTACCAAAAGAGTGATGGCACTGATTACAGCATTAATATAAAAAAAAATGTCCAAGAGACAACCGTACAATTTAAAGGGAAAAATTAAAATGGGAGTCATTAAAAAAGACGAAAATTAATCTGCCCTGGAATGATCATATGTATGTCAAACGCGAAAGGTAGCCAGTCAATAAAGAAAAATAAAACAATGGATTTACTTCCCAGGGCAAAAATGTGTATTTTTTTGTCTCAACGTCTGTTAGTCTGTAATTTGGGTCATCGTGTTTTAATGATTGAAATCCTTCGCTGTAATATAATCTTAACAGAGCTGTATTTCAATAGAGATTTGACTGTTTCGTTACATTTTGGAGTATACTTAGTTAATGTAAATTTTAACACCAATGAACTAGCAGTATAATTGGACATTTGTTAAGAAAAGATGACCTGTAATTTGATGGTTGTCGCATTACGACAGAATATGTTCAAAAAAAAATTACAAGATGAAAAAAGAAAGAGCAATGCTGTTTTGGGTTAAAAAAAAACACTATTTCAAATTGCCTCAAAATACCATCCGTTAAGCATTTCTTTTTTTCCCTTTTTTTGATTAACAAAAATAAATAAATTTAAAAAACAATTTTGCCACAGGCATATACGTATAAAGTACATTCAGGTTTTGAAAAAGACAATAATGTAATGCCCAGGCATTACTAATTTTACTTATCTTTGTGTTTGTCTTTGGGTTGGCTCTATTTATTGATGATTTTGCAGCTTTGTCTGACAAATCACATAAATTTTGACAGTTGACTGACTTATTTGCCAGCTCAAAAAGCCTTACGCCAGGATCATTCTCTCTTCGTGTCACATTTGCGACCGCACATTTGCATTCGATGTAAACCTGCCATGTAAACCATTTGTCTGTATTTAGATACTCAACGTGGATTAGATGTCATTTCCAGCTTGATTACTTTTACAAGTAAATCCGATTGATTATTGGCAGAACATCGTATTTTTAAAAGTTTAAATCTGCACACGCCTGTTTCCACGAGGGCGACCATTTTGTTTCCACCGGTTGTTGTTTTGGTGCTGGGGTGCGATTATGGGTCGTTTCGCCCCAATTTCCTTTCGCCCTATACCCTTTCGCCCTAATTCCCTGTCGCCCTATTCCATGTAGCCCTTAACTGTGAGTCTGTTCGCCCTATTGTAATTTTGGTGGATTTGAATGAAATAATATATAAATGTTTGTGTATTCGGTTGTAATATTTTATGCATGTATGTTTAAATGGGTATGTATTCATATTACATATATCAAAATTTGTTGCACAAGCGATACATAATGAAACATCCATCTCGGAATGACAGTTTCAGTTTTTTTACATCTTATATACCCTAACATTAGCGGTGTATTTATAAATAAATAAATAAATAAATTCACGTTTGTTTCGTTTTAAGCCCTTATTCAATATTTCACCACTTATCATAAATGAAAGAGACAGGGTGTAAAAAATAAGTATGTTAAATGAGACAATACGAATGCCGAAAATACTATAGTTTGTACATAATTAACAAATTATCTGCAAAGTTGCTATAAATTGACAACATATATATGAAAGAACTATGCAAACTGATTAAATACTTGCTTTGATAACCAATTATTTCTTTAATTATTTCAGTATGTGTTTGCAAAGTAAGTCTTTTGATCTGATCAAGTATATAATTCATGTTATTATTGTTAAAATCGTTTAAGAATATATCTAATCAGGATTAAAACAACATGTTTCCTCGTGCATAATTTTTTTAAATACCAAGACAATATTCATCATCATTTTGTAATATCCATTTTGTTTATTAATTTATAATTTTATTTGGGCGAATGAACCCACATTGTAGGGCGAACTGACTCGGACGAAAGTGTACTTGGGGCGAATGAACCCGATACCCTGGGGTGCCCTATGTACTGTACTGTACTATAATGATAAAGAATAGAATTTAAGACACCATTAAATTATAGTCAACACTTGTTTAGCTAGTAATATCAATTGGATATTAGTAAAAAGTTAATTTTGCAATTTATATGACTAATAAATATCTGTAAAATTACATTTTCCGAAAATGTTTCAATTATCGTGAAAGCGAAAGTAGGATATAATTGGGTTTAAATTCGTATTTTTGATGTAACTTCCTGATACTTTAATCAATTTCAAAACTCTAGGTACCAAAATAATCGTCTTAAAATTCTCTACATCTCACTTGCTAAATGTGTGCACTTATTTCCAATGATTCTTAAGATATAAAACCTTAAACTCTTATACATAAGGCAAAATCGCTGAAATTCTACATGATTAAATTCTTGTTTTTGATGTTACTTCCTTATAC
>CM037777.1:65400982-65450982 GCA_021229015.1 Solen grandis
AATCCGTTTATGGAAGTTATGGCCCTACAAAAACAATTTAAAAGAAGGAATTTGATATCCTTATACTTAAGACGTCATACAACGTCAGATTAGACGTCAGGCGAAAAAGTTTTTATGCGGTCTACAGCCATTATTTCTTGACCGGTTTTCATCAAAATGTCACAGAATGCTCTAATTGTGCATCCCGGTATACGTTTTTCCAAATTCGAAAAGGCAAGGGTTCTATGGCGAATCCAATATTCGAACCATTGACGTCAAAATTCAAATACGTATAAAATCGCTTCCAGACTGCTGATTTTTTAACAAATTATTTTTTCGTGTCTGCTTTATATTCTGAGCAGAAGAACGTCATATAACGTCGTATGACGTCATAATGCTAATAAAACTTTCGAATTAAAACTAAACGGTTTTAACCTCTGTAGGTTTTATTTTTTGTATGATTTGCGTGAAATTTTGACTGAAGATGCAGTATTAGATTCTATTGAGCCATGATACTTCCGTTTCCGGAAAATCCCAAAGGTCAAGGTCATATATCAATTATCATGTTTTTCTTCATCCTTAAATATCCCAAAAAGGTAAATATTATATACTATGTGTATAATTTGTAGTGCTTAGAAAGACCTTTCAGATGATATTTAGTTTTTGATAATCGGGGTTAAATCGGTTGAGTTATGGCGGAGAATCGAAAATTTGGTAACCCCCAGTGTCTTTAACAGTTTATATCTCGAAAACCTATGATTTTCGAAAATATAAATATGAACATTGTTTGTAGACAAATATTTTGCCGACCTAATGATGCTATAAGTTTAATGATTGGCCTAAGATTCACGGAGTAATGAAAAAAAAAAAAAAGAAATTCGTTGGCAATTTTTGTAGTGTAATTTTTTGGCAGTTTTCAGGGGGTTCATAAGAGTTTGTATCTCTAAAAATATTGAAAATATTCATATACATAAAGCATGTGAAATGTAGAGAATTTTCAGACGATCAATTTGGTACCTTAAGTTTTGAAATTGACCAAAGTATAAGGAAGGAACATCAAAAAGAAGAATTTAAACATATAGAATTTCAGCGATTTTGCCGTTATGTCAAAGTCCACACATTAAGCCAGAGAGATGTAGACAATTTTCAGACGATTATTTTTGTACCTTAAGTTTTGAAATTGATCAAAGTATAAGGAAATTACATCAAAAATAACAATTTAAACCCAACTGTAAGAAAAATCCTACTTTCGCTTTCACCCTATTTGAAGCATTTTCGGAACATCATGTAAGTTTATAGATATGTATTAGCCATATAAATTCCTAAAAAACAAAACCTTTTACTTATATCGATATTACTAGCTTAACAAGTGTTGACAATGATTTAATGTTTTTTCAAATAATTTTATTTACGTTACTTATACATATCAGTTGCAGCATTGCGTTACCCATATTCCTTTGCGCGTTTTGATACATGTCATTTAGACCGTTGTTGAAACATTGCAATTTCCCGACTTTATTGTTGCATCAATCGATAAATGTTGTACAAGCTATATTCCAAATTTATGATAAATGATATGCTGTGTGAAAATATATGTTTAAGTACTATGTAATTTAATTGCCAGCATGAGCGTGTATAAGTGTAGACGTTTGAAACAAAATGATCAACACATTTCATCCGTTCAAGACGCTGCAAGCTTATTTTTCTGTTAGCTAAAAGGGCCAAATGAAGGAACTTTGTGTAATACAGTCGTCCCCACCGTATATACAAGCGTTATTGAAATTCAAATCACGAGGCTACACGCGTCGACGATTCTATTGCATGGTAGCATTTACGATTTCATTGCCGCGGCTGTACACGAAAATAAAAAAAGGAATTTTGATATGCAGAATTAAGAGGTTGTTTAAGTTTAATTGCTTATATTTTGAAAACCTATAAAACTAGACCCAAATATGCACAATTGAATTGTATGGATTTTCAGGCCATTTATTTTGGTACCTAGAATACTAAAATTGGTCATGTAATAAGAAATCGATATCAAAATAAAGATTGATTTATATTTGCCATATGGCTTATTTCACCAAATTCATGCATTAGAAGTCCATATGAAAAAAAAGTAAACGATAGGGAATTTAGTATATATTCTTTCTAACGGTATTACTCTTTACATTTGACAATGTAAGTAGAGTCTTATCATTCGTATTTGCATGAATTCTTACTGAAGGTGCAATGCAATATTTGATCCTATGGAACAATGTCCTTTCCATTTCCGGAAAAATGTTAAGTTTAAGGTCATCATTGCTTCATCATCTTGCATGATCTTGAAAATCTATAAAGCTAGACCAAATTATGTGACAATCGAACTCATGAAAGTTATGGTCATACAAAAGCAAGTTAAAAGCAGGAATTTGATATCTTTTTACTCTTTTTTTTCGCTTTTAGTTTTTGATAAATGTTGCAGAAAATCTAGTTATTATGATTCTTTCTTCCATCCTTTTGAAGTTCAAATTAAAACAGGTTCCCGATAAGCCAGCATCATGAAAATTCAACAGTATCACATTAACTTTGGTCCTATTGAACAGAATAAATTTTGCGTTGAAGTGACGTCACATGACCTTAGAGTCATAAAAAGGTTCCAAAGCTTGTACGCACTCTTCAGTCGTCGTTTCTGGACGGATTGTCATGAAATGTTCACGTAATGTATATATTACGGTCTTTTTCTGCAAGATTATATACGTTTTGTAAGATTCGAAAAAACTAAGGATCTATGGCTGAACCAAGTTTTGATCTTTTGACCTGAAAATGTATTTAAGTATAACGACGTTTTCAGATTCTTTCAGCTCTTAAAAGACTGACGCCATATGACTTAAAATGACGTCATGACACATTAACAAATTTTTAATTCAAAATTTACGGGTTTTTAGCCCTAGATGCCTAAATTTTTGACCGATTGACATAAAATTTTCACTGGAGGTGCAACAGAGCATCTCATTGTCATTAGTCACTTCCGTTTCGGAACAGAAAAACTTAAATGTTGTTACCCGAAGTTCAGTTAACTGCTAATATCTCGAAAATTATTGATTTTGGAAAGGTAGAGTATGAATATAGTTTGTAGAAAATGCCTCGCCGTTATTTTGGTGGTTAAATTGTTCAAGATTGACCAAAGATTCATAAAGTTATAGGGAGAAAACAAAACGACATGAACATATTTTTGCCGTTTTCTCGAGGTTTAACCGGCCATATCTCAAAAGTGATTAAAGATACATTCATATATAAGCATGTTAAATGTGGGTGATTTAAAGACCTTTCCAGCTTTTTAACATTGGATTTCATAAAAGGTAGTTACATGAAAAATAAGATTTACTTTAAACCGTTCTTGTTTGCACTTCTGCACGTTGTCCCAGTTAGTAAATTGCTTTTTTTGTAAGTTGTTGAAAATAACTTTATAACATTATTCATATTTCGTTGCAATGCCGTTTTAATGGTATAAGATTTTAATAATCGGAACATAAACTAAGAAGTTTTTGTATTACTTGACGTGAATATCTTTTAGCCGACTTTTGCCGTTTTCTTAGGGATAAACTGTATATATCTTAAAAGTCGTTGAAAATCTAAAGACCATTCTAACAGTACCTAGCTTTTCGAAATCAGACATCATATAAGATAGTTACATGAAAAGTGAACAATAATTAAAACTATTCTTTCATGTAGTTCTGCAGTTGATCTCAATCATTTAAATTGCTTTTTTTTAAAGAAACTTTACATTTTTGAAGGTAATTTTAAGAATATTTTTATAGCTTGATGTTGTTGTAGTGGTTTACAGAAGATCCGATCATTATTTACAAAGTTATTGGTCGAAAAGTAGTAACTGACATGAACATCTTTTTGCTGATTCTTGTCGTTTTCTTGAGGTTTAACCATCTATATTTCAAAAGCCATTACAGCTATGATGAAATATAAAGTATTCGAAATGTTGGAAATTTAAAGACCTTTCTAACGGTACATAGATTTTTTTTTAAATTTGACATATGGAAAAGATACTTAAAAAATAAGAAATTCTGAAAAACTGTTTTTCATAGTAGTTCTGCGCAGTTCGTTTAACATATTGTTCCAAATTTTATTTCTGTTATATTGAATGTATAATGTGCTTCTGTGATGTGATAATCGCCCTGTGCCCTTTAAATTATGCAATAAAATTCATGAAAATATGAGAAATAAATATTTGGTAGGAAAGGAACCTTGTATACCTTTTTTATTGCATGTAAAAAGGATTCATTCCCCTTGTAGGACACAAATTCTGAAAATTACTGAGGTTCATTTTAAAGAGGGTTTTTGAAAAGCCAGCATAATGAATTTATAACAGGATGCAGAGCTACGCAGTCCCCTTTAAATACATTTTTGAATGACGTCAGTTGACGTTACAGATTTCATCTGCTATCATTATAAGTTTGCGCTTTATAGCTGTCATATCTAGATTAATTTTCGTCATTTTTTTTTCCATGATTTTGTATGTAAGAATAAGTAATTGAATGTGATCAGGTTTGATATGGTTTGCAGAGCAGAAAGCCATATCTTTTTTTTATTTTTATCTTTATCTTCATCTTCATATGACGTCACATGCTGTCATTTCTGGACCCATTTACTTGAATTTTTCACAGAAAGTATGTATTACGATTAAGTTGTGCAGGATTATATACATTTTGCAAGATAAAAAAAGACCAAGTATCTATGGCTGAACCAATTTTTGAACTTTTGACCTGAAAAAGTATTACGAAGCTCTCAGAAGCTTGAAAGTTAGGTAGAATATTTGTCCTATCGATTTCTTTCATTTCCGCAAAGACTGACGTCATATGACGTAAAATTACGTCATGAGACGTAAAATTACGTCATAACGCGCTCACAAACTTTTTATCCAAATTTACGGATCTTAGTCCTAATTATCTTAGTTTTTGACCCCTTTTCATAACATGTTCAATGGAGGTGCAACAGTGCATCTCATTGCCACGGTACCTAGGTTTTTAAAATCGGACATCATATAAGGAAGTTACATGAAAAAAATAATTTTTATAAAACCGTTTTGCCCTGTGCTTCTGCATTAGATCCCACAGATTATTCCAAATTTTATTTCTGTTACATTAAATGTATAATGTGATACAGTTATTTATTTTAATGTAGTCATCTTAAAGATGGTTCTCGAAAAGCTAGAATTATGAAATTATAACTGAATACAAAGCCGCATATTCCCTTTTAATGCATTGAATTCGAATTTTAAATTGTCATATGACGTCACAGATTTCATCTGCTACTTATATAAGTTTGCACTCTACAGCTGTCACTTCGGGACGGATTTTTCTTCAATTTTTTGAAGACGGATTGTCATGAATTTTTCATAAAATGTATGTATTACAGTCTTGGTTCTGTAGGATCATATACGTTTATATTTATAAGTTACATGAAAAAAAAGAATTAATTTAAACCGTTCTTTTTTGCACTTCTGCAGGTTGTCCCAGTTATTAAATTGTTTTTCCCAAGAAACTATTATTTTCTTAAAATAGCTTTAAGAACAATATTCATAGCTGGATGCAAAATGCTGTTCTAATGGCATGCAGATTTTGATTACCGGACCATTCATTACAAGTTATTGGTAGAGAAGTAGTAATTGACATGCATATCTATTTGCCGGTTTTTGCCGTTTTCTTGACGTTTAACTGTCATTACAAATAGGGGGGGGGGGGGAACAACAACAACAACAAATAAAATAATAAATTTCAAATTCCTGGTCGATTTAATTTGTTAAGAGTTCGGGATTTTGCGAGACTTGTCTACTTAACTGAGATTTAACCAATCTCCAAGCAGAGTTGTCGTTTATAACATCTCTGCAATGGGCTCAATGGCAAGAATCTCCAAGCAGAGTTGTCGTTCATAACATCTCTGCAATGGGCTCAATGGCAAGAATCTTGTCAAAACAGAAAACACTTATTAAACGTGGATTTAAGTGTATTTTAAGGGTCAAAAGTATAGAAACATTGAATAAATACTTTTTGAATCACCATAATACGTGTGTAAAATATCAATTTTGATTTTTATTATGGGAACTATTTCATGCCTTATTTCGCTGATGGGAAAATTCCGCAAACGCTCGTCTGCAAATGTAACTATTTACAGATTCAGCCGGATATCGTAATTTAAGCCCAGCTTTTTATTTTCATAATTTGTAATTTTAAAGACCGGAATGGTAATGTTCAGTGGTGCTATTTATATATAGTTTATGGAGCCTATCAAAGTCGTCCTTCAAATTAGATATTTGAACAACGGTCTGGATGACGTCATTTATTGGAACTACTTTCTGAGCCCACCACAGAGGTGAGATTTAACTGTTAAGAGTTTATGACGAACTGTGCATGTCATTATTTCAAATTATGCTCCGCCCTATTCACGTGATAGTCATATATGGCAGTGTTTACTACACTGATCCCTACACACGACGTGTGCTTATCATTTAATTCCACACTGGCGCATGTTGACTGGCGTCATTTGTAAACATTGAGCAAAGTTGCTTAAAATATCATGTTTATATACACATTTACATACGAATGAAGAGCTTCGGAAATATTTTCGCAAAATGATGGGCACCAGTTTAATCCAAACGGACTCCTATGCTAAATTAAATATTAAAATAACTTTTTTTAATTTTTTTTATTATGTTTAACACCCCACTGACAGTATTTAAGTCATTTGGAGACGACGTCTACTTGAGACGGACGTAGTGCTGTCACACTGCACAGTATCACGCCATAGACAGTTGGCATGATACCACACCCAATCACATTATCCTGACACCGGGCCAACCATTCCTGGAACTCCCCTTATCATGCAAGGGAGCTATAACCAGTACCTATGTTTAGTTAGAACTTTTGTAAATACATGAATTGAAATTGATATAACGTTCATAAACAATTTACAGATAATGTATTAACTCGTTTGATTTGGTATTTCCTAGCTTTGATATCTTCCGCTGACAGAGGCTATTCTATAGATCTACGATTATTATCCACATATTTCTTTCTTTCCTTAACGTCAATCAGTTGCTGTTTACTGATAATTAAATAAATAAATAAATAAATAAATAAATAAACAGTCATCACTCAAATTAAATTTCCATGCTTCATTATTGAAATCTGAAAAAGAAGAAACTGAAAGAAAGACGGTGAAAAAACGCGCGAAATTTATGTGTTACATCCATATTTGGAAAACACGTGAATACTTTAACAACATGTTGACGTAACAATTTTATGGCGCCATCTCCTAATACAGCAGTGTGACGCAGAAATAGGGCGGGGCAAACCCTAAGTTAGTCAGTGTTTCTTAATCTATAAACACATATCCATTTTAATCAAAAACAATTTTAGCGCAATTGTACCATACACAGGAAATGTCGTCATGACGTTGACGTTATATCCTACCATGCATTATTTGAGGAACAAACTCCTATGTACACACATAGATTTGTATGCACACCCATGATAAATGACTATACATACATTATTTGAGGAACACACACACATACACACACATACATGCTTACAAGCACACAAACTTACATGCACACTCATTAGGGGCCTATCAGGATCTTTCATATAATTTATGTCAGATGGCCTTGAAAACGTCTGCATTGTACACTCTGGCCACAAAATATCACACCTGACTTTGTCTTTGTATTCAGACCAGATGGAAATTCCATTCCAAACTTCGGATGATCCGTTCTAATTCCCGAATACCACTTTAGAGTTGAAATGCACTGCAACCGGCTTTGGCCTATCCCTCATGCTCTTTGAGCATGTCTTTCAACGATCTACCTATATTGTGTAATAGGTTATGTACGGTGGCATAAAGGGGACATTGAAGATATTTTTATATCACGTGCGCACGTCATCATTTTACTTTTACACAACAATAATGGTAACATTATCTCAGATGAGTTTACTTATGGCTAATATTTGACTGATATAGCTACATTTAAGGCCCTTGAAATATCAGAACATCACACATATTACCTTTTTACACTCTTACATCTTCGTTTCTTCAGCAGTGAAGGTAATGAAGGTAATGTTTCTCAAGGGAGCGATTTCATGGTCATATTGGCCCAGGTCATTGACATAATGAGGAAATTTTAAGTGGTTGACAAAAGGAAGACTGTCTCCAACCCCCTGTATCATGAACAGTTAGTACGTTTTTATGTTCCATACTACGTTTTGCTATTTCTATAAAGCCACTGTAAGTTTGCTTAAATTGAGAATATATGTACTTTTTCTGCCTCATTTGTTATCTAAGTTGATTTTTACTGAGCAAATAATGTCATACCTGTAGTGTCAGCAAATGCCAATAACATCTTCCCGTACTGCTACATCATTTTCATGTTTTATTTTTGTCTTTCTGTCTCTCTGGGTATGTGATTATCCAACATTTCTATTTATTCTGGTATAGCTACACCAGGGAAAACGCTAATCAGTTATCAAATGTATCATGTCTTTATTATTATTTTAATCTTATTTTATTAAACGTCCACTGGGAAGCAAATTCTAACAACTTACTTATCCATCTCGACAATTCAAAATCATAAAAAATTGTAGCAACCAATGTGGTACGAACCCACAACCTCCCTGTCAACAATCATGTACGTGCCTTTTATTTTCCAGCTGATGCGTGATGTAGTAGAGATACAAACACATTTACAGCTGGGATAGACAACAACACATACAAGACAAATGTACAGAGTTCTGTTCTGACAAATGCAAATACGGGAAAAAATACTCCAGTCCGATTAGGCAATATTTTGACTTCCTGACAAGCCGATAAGTAGTTGTCTTAACGTGAGAAGCTAGACGTAAGTTTTCCAGAAAACAAACAAAAAGAATAGTTTCTTTGACATTATATGCGAAATATCATTTATGATTTTGTTTAAACTACGCAAGGAAATAGCAACGTGTTCCCAGACGAAATCATTTCGTGCGGGTTGGGTTCGATGTGATAAACGATATTATAATAATATACACCATTACATGCAGACATACTGGCTCCTGAAATCTATATCTCCTCTAGCGTTTCACGCATATCTGAATCATTGTTGAATAAAACAATAGCTCCGTATTTTTGCTAACAGCAAAATGAAGAAAAAAAGAAGAAAATACAGAAAATAAAACATGCAGATCCTTATTTCATAGAAATTTATTCATTCAGGAATTTATTGTCATATTAACAATTTTATGTTGATAATATGTGTGTAATATATAATTATCTCAATTGGACCGTTACTTAACTTTATCAAAGATGTTGCATTTTGGGAACCCATATCTAGACTGCTGGCGAAAGAAGACAAGTCATATGGTCAGACAAGTCATACCCTACTGCTCCGAGCTGGAATCGATCACGGGGCCTAACTATCAAGATAGTGCAAGTGCCATTTTATACCTCTACTACAACTTTTGTGATGTGATGGGCGTGGCAGCTCCCCTGGACAAGGCCAAGGCGCAAGGCGGGGCTACAGGCATCGGGGGAGGAATCAGTGTCTCTGAAAAGTGTCCATGTGAGAGCGAGAATGTTGGACATAGTTACCAAGGTAACACTATCCTTTTTGAATAGGATAGAATAGGATACATTCCAATCCAAAGTTAATATACCGTTCAAAATATCCAATTCTGTCCTTTATAATGTTACCAGACTGATAGTAACTGTGCTAATAAAAGGTCAAGTCGCTCGTGTTAATATGTCTCCGTCCACTTGGTCCTTCTTTTGAAACCTTACTTCTTTCGTGACAAATTTTGGTGTTGTTCATATCTAGCAACCATCTCATATGTCATTTATTACAAAACAAAGACATCTTTCAAATTTGTCATCACTAATCTAGCATGTATATGCAAAATATTTATCCCTTCCGACTAGGACCAATGTCTAGCCGTGTTAGGAAACGATAAAATGTAATTTATTATGAGCGTGGAGGACGTCACTGGAAGACAGGCTTGTCGGCTTCTTTGCAAGTGGATCTGTATCTCCCACAACATGTGATTAGTGCTACTACTACTGCAGTATTTATTCTACACCATCTCCTAATGATTATATGCTATGTATGAATTATGTTTCATATACGATATGTCATGATTATATTACATATAATAATACATAATCAATGTATCTATCAAGCATATGATTTGCAGCCACATCAACAGAAATATGACATCAAAAATAAAACGAAATCGAGAAGATTATAAATTGATATTAGCTGATATTTTCCAAACAATTTCCTGTAACTGTAGACTTACACTCTACAACAAATATCCCTATCTTTGTAGTTTTAAGTTTATGTCAGTTTAAAATCAGATTTAGCAGCCAGACTGGCAATAAGCGGAGCACAAACAATAGCTCTCAACCAAGTATGCACGCCTTCGTGGTTCAAACAGACCGATTTTCAGGGAGGAATGGATATTGTTTTATATGTTTGATTTAAGCTGACTTGTTTTATGTCAGTCGTGCTTGAGTTTGTCTTGCGTTGATGGCGCCGTTCGTCTGTTAGGCAGGCTTGGTGAGCATATCGTTCAACGTTGAAGAAAATATCATCACTTATAATCAAAAATAATATATTATAATATAATTATTATTAAAGGTTGTTTGGGAATCTCAGTTGCTAGAAGTTTACAATATATTTTCTTTTATTCATACAATTTATCTTATTTGTTGTGCCAGATATGTACAGAAGCAAAGAGGGAACATGTGAAAAAATTATAACCAGAAAAAAATATAACAAAAAAAAATAATAAAAAAATAAACGAAAATCAAAAAAGGTTTTCTCGTGGCCACGAGAAATTCTGGCTCTTATGCCGTGCCATATATATGCATAGTATGTTTAAAATACTACGAGTAGTATTTATACAGTCATTATAATCAAATAAAGCCTTGATATCAATGTCATGCACACAAATACAAATTTTGTATGAATAAAAAGAAATATATTGTTTAAACTAATAGTGTTTCAATGTTGGACGATATTGCTCACTTAGCTCATTTTATTTAATATCTAGTTTTTCGTAAATTGAACGAAATTTTATTTCTATATTCCTATGTCGTCACATGACGTTAAATTTGACATTTGCTACAAAAGTATGTTCGCGCCCTTCATTTCTTGGTGGATTTTCTCGATATTTCCACAAAATGTATATATTACGTTCTACATGTGCATTATTATATACGTTTTCCCAGAATCAAAAAGATCAAGGTTCTGTGGTTAAACCAAGTTTCGAACTTTGGAACTTAAAATGTATTTAAGTATTTTGTAGCTCCTATGTAAGCTAGAAATCTCAAATTGACACCACATATACTCCTTGATGTCTTCTTTATATTCTGTGACATGTTAATACAAAGAAATGGAATAATGATGCATAATAATGTAAGATTTAATACGTAAATTATCATTATCATAAATATATACTTATGTTCAAAAATAAGCTTTTTTTTTTTTTTTTTTTTTCATTTATTTATCTTCTTAAGAAGATATTGAGAAAGCATAAATATTGATCTTATTTGATTACGCAACCGTTTACTATCATGCAGAAAAAACAACAACAGGAAAAAAGATGATTATACTATCCACAAGATTTTTTTCTTACGTTGTTCAATCGATTTGAAATGTTTTTTTTTAGTCTTTATTTAATATCTATTTCTTCGTCAGCATATGACTTAAGAAATATTCATTGTAATTTGATCCACATAATTGAAATTGTAAAAAAAAAAAAAATACTTTGAAATCTTCGAATTTCAACCTTTAAATTGATTGAGTTTTACATTTGCAAAAATAGATGGAAAAGGCAGAGTTGTAAGCAAAATTGTTTTTTTTTTACCGTTAAACCTTTAGAAAAACGATAGGTAGATATACATGTTTTTGTCATTTTCTTCAGGTTTGCGGAAAGCCGTGATAGCAAGCAAAATGCAAATAAGTTATCCGTATAGGTTTCTGGCTTTAGTATAATTATACTAATTCATCTTAAAATGCGGGGCCGTCGTGGCCGAGCAATAACAGTAACAACACGTAGGAAAAATTATTATTGTTATTATTTCAACGTTTCGGCTAACGCCTTCATCAGGATAACAATAACTTTCAAACATTAACAACGGAAACGACGTCACCATGAATAACGTAACGTCAAAAAAGCGGGAAAGTGCAGACGTTATGCGAACTATTTATAACGTCAAAATGAGATAGGTACTGTTTCGGATATAAAATACAAACATTTCCTTTAGCTTATTACAATAAAAAAACGGAAAACAGTACCTACCATTGAAGTAGACAAGTGACACATATTAATTTACTGTATAAAGTAGTTGAGAATTTAAACCTTCAGGAACATGAGTTCTATGTTTATGTATCCAAAAGGTTTCTTTGCACAGACGATCAATGTTGCTATTGATAATATCAATAGGCATAAATGAGAAATCATTTAAATTATGATTTTCTAAATTAAAATGTAAAGCAACGGTAGATGAAAATGCAGGGTCCATAAAATTACGAATATCAAACTTATGACTGTTCATACGTTTTGAGAAATTTTGCTTGGTCTGACCAACATATTGCATGTTGTATTTTGAACATGTTATAAGATAAATGACATTCTTAGTTTGACAGTCTGTATTACAACGCAAATCAAACTTTTCTCCTTTCGCAAATCAAACTTTTATTTTTTAGTCGTGGACTACAAATCTCTCAGCCCCTCAACGCTGTGGGTTCGAATCCCGGTAGGGACTTCGGATTTTTCATGTGAGGAAACCTTCCAGCTGGCTTGCGGTAGGTCGGTGGTTCTACCTGGGCACCTCTGTGTACTTGGGGTCTTCCTCCACCAGTAATTGGCTGGACGTCCCTATATGATTAAAATACTTTCGCAGCAACAGTTAACCCCAATACAACAACATCATCTTAGAATGCAACTCATTTACTCAAAAACGTATCACAATTCACTATTCAACACCGGATATTTCTCAAGAAACTCAATGACTGCATTTCTTTCTTCAAATTGATAGATTCTCATGAGTTTTTACGAAAACAGGAATAAGCCATGTAACGTCATCACTTGAAATTTACTGGATTTTTGCGCATGTTTAATCTTTTTAATATATTTTGCTTACAAATCAGTGTTGTCACAAACAAAATAAAATTCCTTAAGGTATGCTTAAGATTGGCATCAATACTTATGGACGCTGGAGCGCGAATACAAATTGAAATGAATGATTTTTATATTTCAACGATGTCAAAATCAAGTGAAATATTTTTTTTGCAAGGACATGTCCAGCTAACGATCTATTAATCAAGAAAAAAATATCTTCGAGAATGCGAACAGGCTTGTTTTCACATTTTCAAGTAGGCATTCCATCAAACATGATTATCTGCCATGTTTGATGACGTAATCACTTGAAATTTTCAAAACTTTATGAACGTACTTAATTTCGAATTTAAGTTCATTGGTATAATTGGCGATTTTATATGATTTTTTTTCAATAATTCTTGCTTTAGTATGCACGACGCCATAACCACGTTACAAAACAAACATTTCTTGCAGTATGCATCACTTCAATTTTAACTCTTTCAATTCTGAAGATTTGAATAAGATTGACTTAAAATTCATGATACCAGAGCGAGAGAAATCTTTAAAAAGAAATGCTTTTTGTCTTTTTTGATGACATCATAAGCACGTGATTTACGAGAAAATCATTCATAAAATAGAAGGTAAACTTCTATGCCGATATGCTGTCCAATTTTCATGCTTCTAACGCATCAGGGGGCTTTGTAACATCTATATTTAATTTTTGGACCAAAGTTCGAAACTCGATATTGCCATGAAATCTTAATCTTTTCGAATTTGGAAATTTGAATGCCAAGGTGCACATCTACATGGTCAAATCTAACGTCATATGACGTCAATGAAAATTGAAAATGATTGAATGTATAAAAAGATACATTTTTATCGCTGCAATTTCAATTTCATTAAAATTGACTCAAAATGTATGATTCCAGAACGAGAGAAATCTTTGAAAAATAGGATTTTATCCTTTAAATAACGTCATAACCACGTGACTTAAAAGAAAATCTTTCGGAGAAAAGAAAGAAGACCTCTGGGCCGATGAGCTGTCAAATTTTCATGCTTCTAACTCATCAGTAGTCTTTGTTACATTAAATAATAGGTTTAGGACCAAAGTTCGAAACTCGGTTTTGCCATAATTTCTTAAATTTTTCGAATTGGAAAATTTGAAATACAAGGTGCACATCTACATCATAACATATATCTTATGTGAACATATCAAGATTAAACGAAAAAAAATAAAGACTCTAGAGCGCGAACAGTCTTTTGATCATGACGTCAAATCTGACGTCATTTGACGTCATTTGAAAATTGAAAATGACTGAATTTAAAAATTTGAACATTTTTGTCGAGGCATTTTAATATTTATGTTGCTCAGACACTGGCAACATATTGAAATTAACTCTTAGATTTGGTTGGAAAAAAACGGAATAATAATAATAAGAAGAACTAGATTTCATTCGATGATACGAATGATAGGACTTTCTGCAACATTTTGAAATGTAAAGAATAATACCGTTAGAAAGAATATATATTATATTTCCTACCTTTTACTTTTTTTTTCGTATGGAATTCTCATGCATGAACTTTGTGAAGTAAGCCATATGGCAAAAATAAATAAATCTTTATTTTGACCAATTTTAGTTGTTGTTGTTGTATTGGGGTTTACCGTCCCTGTGATAGTATTTCAATCATATAGAGACATCCAGCTAATTAGAGGTGGAGGAAGACCCCCGAGTACACAAAGGTACTCGGATAGAACCACCGACCTACCGCAAACCAGCTGGAAGGCTTCCTCACATGAAAAATCCGAAGTCCCTACCGGGATTCGAACCCACAGCGGTGAGGGGCTGAGAGATTCCAATTTTAGTATTCTAGGTACCAAAATATATGTCCTGAAAATCCCTATAATTCCATTGTAGCATATTTGGGTCTAGTTTTATAGGTTTTCAAAATATAAGCAATTAAACTTAACCTATTAATTCTGCATATCAATTTTTTTTTTTTAAATTTCGTGTACAGCCGCGGGAATAAAACCGTAAATACTACCATGAAATAGATTCGTCGACGCGTGTAGCCTCGTGAGTTAAATTTCAATAATGCTTGTACATACGATGGAGACGACTGTAGTACGTTATAGTTAGTATTTATTAAGAGAGAATTTAACAGTTAAGAAGCTAGGACGAGCGTAGCGTAGCGATTTCTGGCTTCTTAATTGTTAAATTCTCTCTTAGTGTTTGAAATTATATTTTGTCCAATGTAGTCATTCCATTTTTCAAATTTTTGTCTCCATTTAGTTCATTTAATCGGCATCAACTTGTCACTAAACACTATTCCAATAAATCAGCTGATCAATTTAAAACCAGCTTCAAGAACCTTCACTGCGCATGTGCGTCGAGTTGTGTCGAGAAGCGGAGCTTTATGTGTTCACCAATATGGACTAAGACCACAATTACCTGCCCTTGGTTACCCTGTATCCGGATGTGCATACACAGAAAATAGTGACCCTATTTAATGCTGAATTAAAGTGAGTTTTTGACTGAAAGACATACACTAAAGGATTAAATTCTATAGAACACAGTTAAAATAGTCATAAAATGCCCAATTTGGAGGCCTCATTGCACAACAATCTTAATAGTTTAGCATTACTGAGGGGGGAATTTTTTAGAAAATTGGTGTGAAATGGCCGACCAGTGCACTAAATTTATACGGATGCTATTTGGCCTTAAATAGGTCAAAAAGTAGTCGGGTGACCCCATGTTTAAAATGTACAGAATTATTTCTCTTGAATAGATCTATCTAATGAGGGTAAGTTTGGATGCCAATTTCCCTTACAGAAATTGACATTAGTTTATATGCTTATATAGAACATATAGTAAATTCAAATTGTGGTATTAGTCCATATCACGCATGTGTAACGTGTTACAGGGATTTTTGATGTGAACGCATAAACATCGACAAAAAATAATACACAGCAACCATAGAGAACAAACATTTACTCACCAGCATTCTGATTAATCCAAAATAACAAAAGAACTCTACCCTTCCGCTTAGTTTAGTTTAAACATGTATTATTGTCTAAGTAATGATGATACAACATTGAAGATTTTAAAAAATAAATAAGAGTGTCTGACCACAAGTTCTAACAACATTAGTATCGGTCATCGCTTTAAAGACACTTGTGTAATTTCAATGTCTACACATGTTAACACAGAATGGACAATATATAACTAATTACTTAACAAAGCAATTAAGTAAATATCCGATTAAATAAATTCAAATTGAAAAATGTATATAAATAATGAGAAGAGAGGAAAAAAACCACTAACAAACTAAGGGTTACTTAAATGAAAAAAAAAAATGTCCAAAACACAACATATATAGGTGCAGATATAAACCTTTCTAAACAGTATCTTTTATTCAAATTTCAAGCACCACTTTTTTTTTTCCGAAGAGATCAAAGTCGGCTTCCGGTTCAATGCTCATTTAGAGCGTAGATCTACACAGCTATACACAGCTAAAACGACGCATTGACCTTTGACATAACATGTTACATGTCACGTGATGTAATTCACGCCGGGAACAGGTTGATAGGGCGGAGTCTAAAAAATTAATACTATATTTGGAATGTGCGACTGCGTTAAATTTTAAAACATAATTTCAAACGCTAGGGAGGTTAGTGTTATTTAGTAACCTATACTTAATTAACACTGACTAACTTAGAGTTTGCCCCGCCCTATTACTGCGTTATGCTGCTATATTAGGAGATGGCGCCATATAAGTGTTGTTAAAGTATTCACACACGTGCACGTGCTTTTCAAATATGGATGTAACACATAAATTTCGCGCATTTTTTGACCGTCGGCTTATTTCTTTTTCAGATTTCAATCAATTTATGTGATGGCTGTTTTTTTATTTATTTATCTTGTTTTAAGTAGTTAAGACATCAAAAAATATCAACTGATTGACATTAAGGAAAGAACGAAATATGTAAATAATAATCGTTTAAAAAAGTCGGTGTCAGCGGAAGATATCAAAGCTCGGAAATACCAAACCAAACGAGACAATACACGATCTGTAAGTTGTTTAAAAACGTTATATCAATTATTTCAATTCTTGTATTTACCAAATTCATAAACATAGGTACTGGTATAGCTCCCTTGGTTGGCGCTCAGCTTAATAAGGGTAGTTCTGATGGCCCGGTGTCCGGATAATGTGACTGGGTGTGGTATCATGCCAACTGTCTACGACGTGATACTGTGCAGTGTGACAACACTACATTTGTCTCAAGTAGACATTGTCTCCAAAAGACTTAAATACTGTCGGTGGGACGTTAAACCTAATAAACTGTACTTGTATTTAGTATTTAATTCAGCATCTTTTTCTTTCCTATGGAGTCCCTTTGCAAAAAATATTTCCGAAACTCCTCATTCTTATGTAAATGTTTATCTATAAACATGATTATTTAAGCAACTTTACTAAATGTTTACAAAAGACGTCAACATGCGCCAGTGTGCACACCTCGTGTGGAGGGATCGGTGTAGTAAACACTGCCATATAAGATATCACGTGAATAGGGCGGAGAATAATTTGAAATAATGACATGCGCATTTTTCCGTAAACTCTTAACAGTTAAATTACAATTAAATAGACAAGTCTCGCAAAATCTCGAACTCTTAACAAATTAAATCGACCAGGAATTTGAAAATTTGGGTTCATTGATTTTGATAGAAAAAGCGGGCAAATTCTAAACAAAGTTACTCCATTTGGCCCTTTTAACTAACGGACAAATTAGCTTGCAGCGTCTTGAACGGATGACATGTGTTGATCATTTTGTTTCAAACGTCTACACTTATACACGCTCATGGTATCTCAAGCTGGCAATTAAATTACATTATACTATAACATATTTTCACATAGCTTATCATTTATCATAAATTTGGATTGATGCAACAATGAAGTCGGGAAATTGAAATGTTTCAACAACGGTCTAAATGACATGTGTCAAAACGCTCAAAGAATTATGGGTAACGCAATGCTGCAACTGATATGTATAAGTAACGGAAATAAAATGATTTGACACATCATTAAATCATTGTCAACACTTGTTAAGTTTGTTTGTTTGTTTGTCGGGTTTAACGTCCAACCGACAGTAATTCAGTCATTTGGAGACGATGTCTACTTCATGCGGGTATAGGGCTGCCACACTGCAGTATCACGCCGTAGACATGTGGCATGATACCACACCCAGTCACATCATCCCGATACCGAGCTTACCAGTCCTGCAAATACCATTATATGTTGAGCGCCAAGCAAGGGAACTATAACAGTACCATTTTTTACGATTCTGTTATGTCGTGGTCGGGGATCGAACCCACGACCTCTCGCTCCCGAGGCGGACACTCTGACCACTCGGCAACCGGGAAGGGTACGCTTGTTTAGCTAGTAATATCAATATGATATAAGTATAAAGTTTTTTTGCAATTAATAGGACTAATACATAGCTGTAAACTTACATTTTCCGAAAATGCTTCAATTAAGGTGAAAGCGAATGTAGCATATTTTTCGAAAATTCTTACAATTGGGGGGTTTATATTCGTATTTTGGATGTAACTTCCTTATACTTTAATCAATTTTAAAACTCTAAGTACCAAAATAATCATCTTAAAATCCTCTACATCTCACTCGCTTAAGGTGTGGACTTATTTCGAATGAGTTTTAAGATATTAGCCGTAAATCTTTGACAACACGGCAGAATCGCTGAAATTCTAAATGTTTAAATTCTTATTTTTGATGTAACTTCCTTATACATTGTTCAATTTCAAAACTTAAGGTACCAAAATAATAGTCTGAAAATTCTCTACATTTCACATGCTTTATGTTTAGGAATATTTCTAAAACATTTTGAGATACAAGCTCTTAAACTTACTGAAAAATGAAAATATCACCAAAGCTACATCCACGAATCTCAGTTTTTCCCCATTACTCCATGAATCTTTGGCCAATCAAAGGTTTTCGAGATATAAACTGATAAACACACTGAGGGTTACCAAATTTTTGTTTTTTCCGCCATAACTCAACCAATTCAACAACGATCATCAAAAACTAAATGTCATCTGAAAGGTCTTTTTAAACACTACAAATTATACGCATAGTGTCTCGATAGAATACTTACCGTTTTTGAGATATTTAAGGCCGAAGAAAAACCCGATAATTGATATGTGACCTTGACCTTTGGGATTTTCCGGAAACGGAAGTGACATGGCTCCATAGAATCTAATACTGCATCTTCAGACAAAATTTCAAACAAATCATTCAAAAAATAAAATCTACAGGGCTTAAAAACCGTTAAGTTTTAATACGAAAGTTTTAATAGCATTATGACGTCATGTGCCGAAAGGGCAGAAAGTCCTAACTACATTTCATTCGTTGATACGAATGATAGGACTTTCTGCTATATTTGACAAAAACTAAAAGCGAAAAAAGTATAAGGATAACAAATTTCTTCTTTTAAATTGTTTTTGTAGGGCCATAACTTTAGTAGGCCAAAAATAAACCGATTAACTTGGAGGATATATCAAAAGTAAATGAAAATCATATTTTTTATTAATTTCATTTAATTTGGCCTACTTCTATAAACTATGTAACAAAACAAATTAATTGAAAATGCTTACAATTTGATTGTCACATAATTCGGTCTAGCTTTAGAGGTTTTCAAGATATAAGCAATGATTTTTTCCCCAAATGGAAGTGACATTGTTCCATAGGATTAAATGCTGCTCCTTCAGTAAGATGTTATGCAAATCAAACAAAAAATAAGGCATACAGTTCTTAAAAACCGTTCAATTTCAATAAAAAATATTTTGGCCTTATATAAGGTCACATGACGTCATATGACGTTCATCTTCTCAGAATGTAAAGAAAACTTGAAACTTATACTGAAATTTGACGTCTATGCTTCTAATCTTGGATTAGCCATAATGGCACAACTACAGCGTAACATACACATTTTGTGAAATTTTGATGAAAATCCGTCCAGAAATAATGGCAGTAGACCGCGTACAAACTTGTGTAGAAAACGTCAAGTTTGGTGTCATATGACGTCATAGACATAAGAATATCAATGAAATGAAATATTCATTATCTTAAATAAATTTGTCATGCCCCTGGAACCTTTGCAATATATAGAAATTAACGCGTAGATATCAGAAATTCTTTTTGACCTTATGACGTCATACAACGTCAAATGACGTTCATCCTCACAGAATAGAAAGAAGTCTTAGAGACTAATATTCAGTCCAAATATCAGCATTCTAAGCAATCTGGAAGCAATTTTGTACGTATTTGAATTTTGACGTCAATAATTCGAATCTTGGATTCGCCATAGAACCATTACCTTTTCGAATTTGCAAATGCGGATACCGGTATACACAACTAGAGCATTACATATGCATTCTGTGAAATTTTGATGAAAATCGGTCCAGAAATTACGGCTGTATACCGCGTAAAGCGTTCTTGTCCTGACGTCAAATCTGACGTTATATGACGTGACATTAATATGAAATACCTTGCATTCAAAAGCTCATTTATTTGTGTTTAGGCCATTGAATTTTTATGGTCTTGAAAACTTGACAACATATTTAAAATAACACGAAGATATCAGATATTCCTTTTGACCTTATGACGTCATATGACGTCACTAGTCCTCTTACATGTATCATGCTAAAAAGGTATACAAGATTCCTTTTCTACGAAATATTCATTTCTCATATCTTCATTGAACATTCTTTTTCAATTGAAGGGGGCACAGAGCATTAAAATAAATTACTGTATCACATTTTACCTTTAATGTAACAGAAATAAAATTTAGAATAATAAGTAGAATTAACTGCAGAAGCACAAGGAAATTTTTTTCTCAGAAATTCTTACTTTCATGCAACTTCCTTATATGATGTCCGATTTTAAAAACCCAGGTACCGTCAGAAAGGTCATCTGAATTCAAACATGCACTTACTTTATGTTTAAACCTATCTTTTAGGTGTTTGCGATATATAAAGTTATCCCCCCCCCCCAAAAAAAAGGCAAAAATCGGCAAAAAGATATCTTGTCAATTACTACCCTTCGACAAATAACTTAATAATTAATAGACCGATCATTATATCTGCATAGCATTAGAACCGCATTGCATCATGATAAAGATATTGTTCTTTATGATATTTTCAACAAGAGGGCCAAGTTGGCCCTAAAGACGCTCACCTGAGAAAAACTGCCTTCATTGCCTGTACAAGTTACTTAATTATAACATAGTTGTACTGAAATCACAATCCGTCAGATTATTTATAATTCCACGAACTAAACAGAGCCTGTTGTCGAAGTCAAACTTAACTGAAATATTATGGCATAAAGCACACACATTTAAACATCAAAAGGGGCATAACTCCTGACCTAATTGGCAGATGTCAGCCATTATTGAACTTGGCAGAAAGAATATGGCTATAAACATTGTTCTAAATATTAAAGATGATTACTTCAATAATAAAGATGTTAGAGTGCAAAGTGACAATGACAATGTGAAATCTGGCTTTTTTCAATATTAAAAGGGGCATAACTCCTGACTGAATAGGCCAATATCAGCCATAATCGAAATTGACTAAGATTTAAACATTGTTATAAAGTTTGAAGATGATTGCTTAAGAAATGAAGATGCTAGAGTGCAAACAAACTAATTGTGGACGACGGACGGACGGCGGATTGACGGACGGACGGACGGACGGACGGACATTCATTGATTCTTATAGGTCATCCTGAGCACATGTGCTCAGGTGAGCTAAGAATTAATAGTTTCTTAGAAAAAAGCAATCAAGTAACTGCAGAAGTGCATGAAAGAACGGTATAAATAAATTCTTATTTCTCATCTAACTTCTTTATATGATGTCAAATTTTAAAAAAGAAAGGCCTTTATATTTCCAACATTTCACGTGTTTCATGTTTCAACTTTTCTGTTACGTGTTCTGAGATATAGAAAGTTATTTTTCAAGGAAACGGCAAAAAATCGGCAAAACGATGTTCATGTCTATCATTGCCCTTCGACAAATAACTTTATAATTAATGGTCCGATCATTAAAATCTGCATACAGTTAGAACCGCATTGCATCACGCTAAAAATACTGTTCTTTATGTTACTTTCAAAAATTAATAGTTTCTTAGAAAAAAAACAACAACAAAAAAACAATCAAATGATAGGGACTAACTGCAGAAGTACATGAAAGAACTGTTTAAATGAATTCTTATTCCTCATCTAACTTCCTTATAGGATGTGAAATTTTAAAACGCTAGGTACAAATAGAAAGGCCTTCAAATTTCCAACATTTCACGTGTTTCATGTTTCAACTTTTCTGTTACGGGTTTTGAGATATAGAAAGTTATTTTTCAAGAAAACGGAAAAAAAAAAAAGTTCATGTCTATTATTGCCCTTCGTGAAATAACTTTACAATTTATGGTCCGATCATTAAAATCTGCATATCATTAGAACCGCATTGCATCATGCAAAATTTTTTGTTCTTCATGTTATTTTTTAAAAATTAATATTTTCTTCGAAAAGAGCAATCAAGTGATTGGGACTTAATGCAAGAGTGCATGAAAGAACGGTTTTACTGAATTCTTATTTTTTATGTAACTTCCTTATATTACGTCCAATTTTAAAAAGCTAGATACCGTTAGAAAGGTCTTTTGATTTTCCCCTATAACTTAATGAATATTAGGTCAATCTTTAAAATTTAAACACCAAAAGAACAGCCATGCATTGATCTACAAATTATATCCATACTCTTATTAACGAAAATCAATAATCATCGAGATATAAGTAGTTAAGTGCACTTAGGGTCGCAACATTTTTGTTTTTCTGCAATAACTCAACTGATTCAACCCAGATCTTCAAAAACTATATATCATCTGAAAGGCCTTTCAAATCTCTACAAATTATACGCATAGTGTCTCGATAAAATATTTTTCGTTTTTGAGGTATTTAAAAGCCGCCTTACACTTAAGGGAATATAGGGGGACGAAGGGGAACGAATGGGGAAAATGGACAAAATGCGCGCGAATTCAACGAATTCAAATAAAATTGCCTTCAAATCTTCCGATTATAAACTATTGTCAAATATGATCAACGAACGGTAAGCGAAGGATAAATATGACTTACGAAGGGTGACGATTTTTCGGTTCACTTCTTTGAGTAAATTGTAGCCGAAGACGAGCGAAGGGTTGATATGGCCCGATAAAACGAACGTAAAATGAGCGATGGTTTCCTATGGTGTGCGACTGGCAACGATGGCGATCAAAAAGATCGGGCGTTCTCGGACGAGTGTCTGTGCTCCTCGGGGAGTATAAAAAGGCGACCAGTTCCGTCCAAATTTCGGTACTGCCAGAGAAATTACAAGATGCCTATATGAGACAAAGGAAGGGGGAAAGGCAGAGGGATACTGAAGAAGCCCTTGTAGTTGTAATATAACGAGCCAGACAGAGGAGGCTTTCTGATGGCCACATGCTTGTCATCAATAGCAGCCACACAGTAGGGAAAATTCCAACGCCTGTAGAATCCATCAGCAAGTTGTCTCCATCCATCAGGGGTTGAAGGGGCTGTCATAACTTCATCTGCATACTCGTCAAATATGGCCTGACACACCTCTCTGACAACTACAGATAGGGTGTTTTCAGGCACCCTCCACCAATACTGCATGTCAGAGTACATGGTGCCAGACACAAAATTGCGGAGAGTAACTGCCAACTTGAGACCTTCTTCCAGCGGCTCCCTGAACCAGGTGTGCTGCTTCCAGATTCTTTCTCTGACCCTTTCCAGGATTTCATCGTAGAGTTCAGGGGGCATGCAGAGGAATTTTTTGAAAGTCGAAGGATCTTCTCTTCGGAGCTCAACCAACAGCTGGTCATAAATGCCAAAGGCACTTCTTCTGGCAAGGTGCAGCCATGTCCTTCTCCAGATACGACGCCGTCTGAAGCCTCGTCTCCTTCTGAAATGGCCTCTGATGAATTGGTGCAGGTTCAGCTGCTGAAGTACAACTTCATTATGAGCCATTGCCAGTAAATACTGGACTCTGAGGCGGGCTGTATCTTTCATCTTATAAAAAATTGCGATAAACTGTAAACATTTGAGGAGCTTTGATGCCAACAAGTTGAAATTTTGGCCAGGACTGAAGCAAAATGATAGAGATGGACCTTATATGATGCGTGACAGGTCTGAGAAGCCCAGAATTCACCAAATATTTCGTCTTGCAACTCGCTCGTGTTCGTATCAATTCGCAATCCATAGTTTGTTATAGTTTCTTTTAGTCTTGCGTTCGTGTCAGCATCGCTATTCAAATTTAGTAAACGTTAGCCTTAGTTGCCCTTCGCATAGACGATGGCAAGCGAATATACGTTTGTCATAGTAAGTCTTCGTTTCTATACGCAAGTCATATTTAGTCATCGTGTTGCTTCGTTAGGGTTCTTTCGAGATCGGTCCATTTTTGGAAGAGTGCGATGAGGGACGGTGCGAGACAATAACATACGAACGATAAACGAACGATAAACGAATTATTACCGAAGACTAAATAAGAGATGCAAATTCAATCAGATAAGAGACGATTTTTCAATTCGTCGGGAAATTTTAAACATGTTCAAAAATTCAGCACGAATTTGAATAATCGCAACTGTTCAGTAGGTGTACGAAACCAAAAACGAAGGATAACTATGATTTACTATCAATTACCATTGAAAACGATTTTTGAAAAAATGCTTTTCGTCGGCCATCGCAAGGCTTATTTCAGGCAATTTGTTTAAGTGTGAGGCGGCTTTAAGGCCGAAGAAAAACAATGACATATGACCTTGACCTTAGCTATTTTCCGGAAGCGGAAGTGACTGATGACAATAAGAGGCTATGTTGCACCTTCAGAGAAAATTTTATGCAAATCGGTCAAAAAGTTTGTTTTCCAGTGCTAAAAAAAACGTATATTTTGGATTAAACGTTTGATAACGCGTCATGACCTCATTTTACTTCATATGACGTCAGTCTTCTCAGAGCGCAAAGAAATCAATAGGACACATGTTCTGTCCAAATTTCATGTTTCTAGCTTATCTCTGAGTGCTTTTTAATATTTAAATACATTTTCTGGTCCAAAGTTCGAAATTTGGTTCAGCCATAGATCCTTGATCTTTTTGAATGTTGCAAAATGTATATAATCCTGCACAACTAAATCGCAATCCATACATCCTGTGAAAAAGTTAAGTCAATTGGTCAAGAAATGACGGCTGTAGAGCGCGTACAAGCTTTGGTAGCTTTTTTGAACCCTGACGTCAAATGACATCACATGAAGAAAAAAATTATTGCAATAAAAAGCGCCAAAGTCACTGTGCACTGTTAAAATTTCATGCTTCTGCCTTCTCGGTAACATGTTTTAATTTGAACCTCAAAAGAAAGAAAAAAGTAGAATAATAATAATTAGAAGAACTAGATTCCTTTTGCACGGCAAACGATAGGACTTTCTGCAACCCGTTTAAAATTTGATCAAACTGAAAATCAATTAAACGGAATACGAAGAAGACATTAGGAAATGAGAGTGTATCCTATTCATTCTGTGAAAATTTTAGGAAAATCCATTCATTTAAAATGACTGCAGAGCGCATACAAACTTTTTGACCTGACGTCTATTCTGACATCATATGAATATGAATGTCATTGCATTTAAACATTCTAAAATACATGTTATCAAATTTCATCACTCTGGACCATTGGGATCACATCGAATTTATTGCACAAGAAAGGAAAACATGTAAGAACGTCATGACGTAAAATGACGTCGGGCCTGTGAAATTATAAAGAAAACCTTTGAAATTACAACATGAGCAAATTTCAGCTTTCTATCTCATCTGGGGGCTCTGAAATATTTAAGTTATTTTAAGGTCATATTTTCGAAACTTGGTTTCACTAAAGAGCCTTGGTATTTTCAATATTTAAAAAGGAAAGTAAGGATGCACGACTAAAGGGTAACTTATACCCTCTGAGAAAATTTACAAGAATATTCACAAATAAATTCTGCAGAGCACGTACAAACGTTTTACGCGACGTCACAGTGACCGTGACGTCACTAAAGGCATCAAATTCAAGACAAAACTGTCAACATTTTGCTCCGCTTGAACATAGAAAATTACCAGTAAGAATTTCGTTTCTTCATATCGATTTCAATGGGACAAGTGTGAGTCTAAGGAAAAAAAACTTTTTCCATGAAATATTGAATTTCCTTCAGCAGATTAGCCGTTTTTTTTTATTCAAACACTACGTGAAATTATAGAAAGTGAAGTGATTTTATAGGTATCTGAACTGAAACCAAGGTTAACTTGGATTAACCAATTTAAAAAGGGAAAGGGGACAACTAGAGCGTAACATACACATTCTGTGAAATATTGATGAATATCGGTCAAGAAATAATAGCTGTAGACTGCGTACAAACTTTTGCAGACAACGTCAAGTTTGACGTCATATGACATCATAGGCATAAGAAAATCAATGAAATGAAATATTATGTGTCTTAAATATAGGCCTTTAATTTTCATGCCATTGGGGACCTTAACAACATAGAGAAATTAACCTGCAGATATAAGAAATTCTTTTTTACCGTATGGCGTCATATGACGTCAATTGACGTTCGTCGTCACAAAATAAAATAAAATGTCTCAGAGACTAATATTCATTCTAAATATCAGCTTTCTAACTCATCTGGAAGCTATTTTATACGTATTTGCAATTTGACGTCAATGGCTTGAATCTTGGATTCGCAATAGAACCATTATCTTTTCGAATTTGGAAAACCGGAAACCGGTATACACAACTAGAGCGTTGCATATACATTCTGTGAAATTTTGATGAAAATCGGTCCAAAAATAAAGGCTGTAGATCGCGTAAAACCTTTTTTATCCTGGCGTCAAATCTGACGTTAAATGACGTCAAATGAATATAAATACATTGCATTCAAAAGCATATGGTTTGATGTATATGCCATTAAATTTCCATGGTCCTTAAGACTTTATAAAACATATCTAAATTAATGTGTATGTATCAGATTTTTTTAATTTATGACGTCATATGACGTTAAATGATGTTTTATCTTCACAGATTGTAAAACACACTTGAAGACTTATGATCTCTCTCAATATCAGCTTTCTAACTCATCTGGAAGCGATTTTAAATGTATTTGAAATTTGACGTTAACATTAAATCTTTGCCTTTTTGAATATTGAAAAACGGACACCGGGATGCACAACTAGAGCGCAAAATACATATTCTCTGAAATTTTGATGAAAATCAGTCCAGAAATAATGGCTGTAGACCGCGTACAAACATTTGTAGATAACGTAAAGTGTGTCGTCATATGACGTCATAGGTATAAGTTAATCAATGAAATGATATATTCAGTATCTTAAATATAGGTAATAAACTTTTCATGCCCCTGGGATATTTGCAACATAAAGAAATTAACGCGTAGATAAAAGGTATTCTTTTTGACGTGATAACGTCATAAGACGTCAAATAACGTTCGTCCTAATAGAATAGAAAAAAGTCGTTGAGACTAATATTCAGTCCAAATATCAGCTTGCTAACTCATCTGGAAGCGATTTTATACAAATTTGAAATTTGACGTCAATGGTTCGAATCTTGGATTCGCCATAGAACCATTGTCTTTTCGAATTTGGAAAACCAGACACCGGGGTACTCAACTAGAGCATTACATATGCATTCTGTGAAATTTTGATGTAAATCGGTCTAGAAATAATGGCTGTATACCGCGTAAAGCCTTTTTTTCCTCACGTCAAACCTGACGTCTTATAACATCATATGAATATGAAATAGATTGCATTCAAAAGTACATTGTTTATGGCATATGCAATTAATTTCCATGGTCCTGGTAACTTCCTAACAAATTCAAATCAACGCGTAGATATCAGAATTTCTTTTTGATCTAATGACGTCATATGACGTCAAATGACGTACACCTTAGCAGAATGTAAATCACTCCTGGAGACTTATAAACTATATAAATATCAGCTTTTTAACTCATCTGGAAGCGATTTTATACAAATTTGAAATTTGACGTCAATGGTTCGAATCTTGGATTCGCCATAGAACCATTGTCTTTTCGAATTTGGAAAACCAGACACCGGGGTACTCAACTAGAGCATTACATATGCATTCTGTGAAATTTTGATGTAAATCGGTCTAGAAATAATGGCTGTATACCGCGTAAAGCCTTTTTTTCCTCACGTCAAACCTGACGTCTTATAACATCATATGAATATGAAATAGATTGCATTCAAAAGTACATTGTTTATGGCATATGCAATTAATTTCCATGGTCCTGGTAACTTCCTAACAAATTCAAATCAACGCGTAGATATCAGAATTTCTTTTTGATCTAATGACGTCATATGACGTCAAATGACGTACACCTTAGCAGAATGTAAATCACTCCTGGAGACTTATAAACTATATAAATATCAGCTTTTTAACTCATCTGGAAGCGATTTTATACGTATTTGAAATTTGAAGTCAATGATTCGAATCTTGGATTCGCTATAAAACCTTTGCCTTTTCGAATTTGGAAAAACGGCCACAAGGATGCACAACTATAGCGTAACATACACTTTCTGTGAAATTTTAATGAAAATCGGTCCAGAAATAATGGCTGTAGACCGCGTACAAATACATTTAGACGTCAAAATACATCATAGGCAAATGAAAATAATTGATATGCAAAAAGCTCAATGTGAAGTACAGGCAATTAAATTTTCACGGTGCTCGGAGGTTTGCAAATTCACGAGTCGCCTTATTTGAAAAACATTTCTTTGTTCAATGGCTTGTTTATACTGTTAACAGCGATTTTTCAAACATTTTTGTTGCAATGTTTTATCAGACATTTTACCCAAAAGAATATTGTTGAGTATTACCTGTCAGTTATGTAGTCGCAATATCATTGGTTTTCATGAAAGCAATCCCATTCAGTTCACGAGTCGCATGATTCGAAAAACATTTCTTCGTTCAATGGCTTGTTGATACTGTTAACAGCGATCTTTCAATCATTATATTTTTGTTGCAATGTTTAATCAGACTTTTTACCCAAAATAATATTGTTGAGTATTACCTGTCAGTTATGTAGTCGCGATATCATCTGTTTTCACGAAAGCAATCCCATTCAAGTCACGAGTCGCATGTTTCGAAAAACATATTTCTTCGTTCAATGGCTTGTTGAATACTGTTAACAGTGATCTTTCAAACATTTTTGTCGCAATGTTTAAGCAGACATTTTACCAAGAAGTATACTTTTAAGTATTACCTGTCTGTTATGTAGCCGCAAACTTGAAAAAAAAATTTACGGACTTCGGGTACTGCAACGTTATATGTGTGTGTTGCTTTATGATGGCAACAAACGACAATTGTACTCGATAAACAAGAATTGCAAACGACAAACAACAGTATAAAATGACACACGACAATGCGATATGCCACTCGACATTATTACGAACTAATCAATTTCCATTGAATTACTATCATTTTCCTGAATATATCGCATTAATTTCTTAGTGTTGTTTCAAATTGATGTCACCAAGGAAGGGAATGCAAAAAATGCATAAAAATCAGACTTCAATTATTTTAGTTATAAAGAGTGATTTCAAGCCAACCGCCCCCTAGCGGCAAAACGAGAAACAAAATTGAGTAAATATTTTCTATTAGGTACCTAGCAATGCAGCAAATGGTTCAATCAAGTATACAAGTATATACACAATTTGAATCATAAAAAAATGATTTACAATTGTTCTAAAGAGGATCAAAACTTGGTCTGTTGTAATATGACCAAATCAAGTCCGATCTTCAAAAACTAAACTTCACTGGAAAGGGCTCTTCAGGAACTAAAACTTTTGTTCATATACTTTCAATGAAATATTTTTTGTTTTGGAGCTATTTGGAGCCGAATAAAAACACAATAATCGTAATATGACCTTGACCTTTGCAATTTCATTTTAACTTTTTAATTGTGTTGTCCTTTCAATTATAACAATACATAACTTGTGAAAATATCATGAAGAATGAACTAAAAATAAAGTCAGGAGCGACAAAAAACATGTTTTTGAAATTTTAATTTTTCCTAAATTTTAGTGAAGTTTGACCGTTTCTAGAGGACAAACCATGCATTTCTTAAAATTTCCCACCCAGTAGTTTTGTGCGTATATGTCTTGCAAATCATTTGCAGCAAACAGAATTCTTCTATCTGATGTCCAACAAAAATGGGTAGGTTTTTCGCAGACCTACCATCATCTGCACAGTTTTTTGCGAGGTTCGAACTTTCAACCTTCCGTTACTAGCTCAAAAAGTTTCAGCCATTTATACCTAGAAACTAACATATTTTATTAGGCTTTCAACAAGGAATATAATGCAACAAACCACATTTGAACCAGACTTCAACTTTTTGAGTTATAAGTAGAAGAGTGTTTTCAAGCTAAGCGCCCCCTAGCGACAGAATTAGAAACACAATTAAGCAAAATTTTACCATTAGTACCTAGCAATGAACAAATTAAATTTCTTATATATCACAATTTGAAGCATATAAACTGATTTACAATTATTAAAAAAAAAGGATCAAAATTTTGACTGCCGTAAAATGACCAAATCAAGTCCGATCTTTAAAAACTAAACATCATTGGAAAGAGCTCCTCAAAAACTTAAACTTTTGTACATATACTTTTAAAGAAATATTTTTAGGTTTGGAGCTATTTTGCGCCGAATATAAACACAATAATCGTAATATGACCTTGACCTTTGCATTTATTTTTTAAATTTTTAATTGTGAGGCCCTTTCAGACATAACAATACATGAACATTTCATGAAGAATGAACCAAACACAAAGTCAGGAGCGACAAAAACAAAAAAAACATGTTTTTGAAATTTTAACTTTTCCTAAAATTTAGTGAAGTTTGACCGTTTCCAGGGGACAAACCATGCATTTCTTAAATTCGCTACCCCATATATTTTGTGCGCATTTGTCTTGCAAATCGTATGCAGCAAACTGAATTCTTCTATCTGATCTCTTACAAAAATGGATAGGTTTTTTGTAGACCTCCCCTCATTTGCGCAGTTTTTTGCGAGGTTCGAACATTCAACCTTCTGTAACTCAAAAACTTCCAGCGACACGTACCTTGAAACTATCATATTTTATTAGGCCATCAACATGGAATAGAACGCAAAACCCGCATTTGAATCGGACCTCAAATAACTGAGATATTAGCCAATTATACAGTTCATGCAAAACGCCCCCTAGAGGGAAATGTTAGACATAAATGAAAATTTTCTCAACGTTAGGATCATCTTCAAATACTTGGTAAAAAGTGATTAAAATTTCATAAATGTGGCTTTTCTGATCACGGAGATGTGCCGTTAATAAAAAAGGGTTAGAATAATAATAATAAAAAAAAACAAAAACAAAAAAAACAACCCAAAAAACCTAGAAGTCGTTTGTTTAAGATACAAACGAAGCGGCTTTCCGTTTGCTTATTTCAAAGGTATTGAATATATAAGTTAATACAGAGAAATGGAATAATGATGCATAATGATGTAAGATTTAATACGGAAATCACCATTATCATAGATATAAACTTATATTCAAAAATAAGCTTTAAATCTTTTTTTATTTTCATCTTCTTAAAAAGATATCGATAAAGCATATAATATGGATCTTATGTGATTACGCAACCGTTTACTTTCATGCAAAAAAAAAGGAAACTTTTAAGATAATAGTATCCTCAAGGTTTTTTTTACGTTATTCAATCGATTTTGATTTTTTTTTCATTCTTTATTTAATATCTTTTTCTTCGTAAGCATATGACTAACCAAATATCCATTGCAATTTGATCCACAATTGAAATTGTAAAAAAAGAAAAAAATACTTTGAAATCCATGACTTTCAACCTTTAATTTGATTGAGTTTTACGTTTGCAAAAATAGATGGAAACAAAGGAAGAGGTGTAAGTAAAATCATGAAAATAATTTCTTATTTCTATTTTATTAAGGTTATAAACGTTTTGAAACTTTCAACAATTCATTTGCTTTATATATTTGCTTAGTTTTACAGATTAAGAAAAGAAACTGTTAAACATTTAGAAAACATAAAAAATGAATAGGTAGATATACATGTATTTGTCATTTTCTTAAGGTTTGCAGAAAGCCGTGAAAGCAAATGCACTAAATAATCCGTATAGGTTTTCTGGCTCTAGTATAATTTTACTAATTCATCGTAAATGCGACTCTTTTAGTAAAAAATGTACCACAATTCACTATTCAACGCAGGCACTCTTTCCTGCAAAAGAACAATCGGATATTGCTCAACCAACCCAATGACCGCTTTCATTTCTTTCTTAAAAATTAATATATTTTCATGAATTAAGCCTATAAAGAAAAACATGAAAAGGTCATGTTTGATAACGTAATCAATTGAACTTTTCTGTGCATGTCAAGGCAGGCAATATTACTTATTTAAAGTTAATATGTCCACTCTTATGAATTTTTAATACAAATTGAAATGAATGATTTTAATATTTCAACCACGGCAAAATCAAGTTACTAAAGAAAAGTATCTGTTTTGGAAGGACATGATTAGCTAACGTTCTATTAATCCAGAAAAAAATGTCTTCGAGAATGTGAACAGGTTTGTTTTCACATTTTCAAGTAAGCGTTCCATCAAACATGAATATCTACCATGTTTGATGGCGTAATAACTAAAATTTTCAAACGCTTATGAACGTACTAATTTTCGACATTCTTTAAAATTTTAAGTTCATTGATCTAATTGGCGATTTTATATACTTTTTAAAAAAATAATTATTGCTTTAGTATTCAAGACGTCATAACCACGTGATAAATCAAACATTTCTTGCAGTATGCATCACTTCAATTTTAACTCTTAAATTCTGAAGATTTCAATTAAGATTGATTCAAAATTCATTGTATCAGAGGAAGAGAAATGTTAAAAATAGGCCTTTTCGTTTTTTTAATGACGTCATAACCACGTGACTTAAAAGAGAATCATTCAGAAAAAAAGAATGTAAACCTCTATGCCGATATGCTGTCCAATTTTCATGCTTCTAACGCATCAGGGGGCTTTATAACATTAAAATGTAATTTTAGGACCTAAGTTCGAATCTCGGTTTTGCCATAAAATCTCAATCTTTTCGAATTTGGAAATTCGAATGCTAAGATGCAAATCTACATCATAAAATACATCTTCTGTGAAAATATCAAGACAATCGGACCAAAATTGAAGGTTCTAGAGTGAGAACAAAATTTTGAAGTTGACGTCAAATCTGACGTCATTTGACGTCATTGAAAATTGAAAATAAATGAATTTATAAATATAAACTTTTTAAACGCTTCAATAAAATTTTCAAAAAGATTGAGTCAAAAGTCATGATACCAGAGCGAAAGAAATTTTTCAAAAAGTTTTTTTTTGGTCGTTTTTATGACGTCATAACCACGTGACTTAAGAAAAAATCCTTTGAGAAATAGAAAGAAGACTTCTAGGCCGATTGCTGTCCAATTTTCATGCTTGTAACGCATCAGGGGGCTTTTTAACATTAAAATGTAATTTAAGGACCTAAGTTCGAATCTTGGTTTTGACATGGTATCTTTATATATTCGAATTTGGAAATTTGAATGCCAAAGTGCACATCTACCTCCTAAAATACATCTTCTGTGAAAATATCAAAATAATCGGACCAGAATTAAAGCCTTTAGAGCGCAAACAACCTTTTAAAGCTGACGTCAAAGCTGACGTCATTTGACGTCATTGAAAATTAAAAATAAATGAATTTATAAATGTAACATTTTTAATCGCTGTAATACAATTTTCAAAAAGATTGAGTCAAAAGTCATGATACCAGAGCGAAATTAATTTGTAAAAAAGTTGCTTTTTGTCGTTTTTATTACGCCTGGGTGCACATCTACATTTTGAAATACATCTACTGTGAAAATATCAAGAAAATCGGATCAGAATTGAAGGCTCTAGAGTGCGAATAAACTTTTAAAACTGACGTCAAATCTGACGTCATTTAACGTCATTGAAAATTGAAAACACTTGATTTTAAAAAATTATACTTTTTTGTCGAAGCATTTTAATTTTCATGTTGCTTGGCCATTGGCAACATATATAAATTAACTCTTGAATTAGGTTGGAATAATAAAAACAATAAGAAGAAGAACTAGATTTCATTCGTTGATACGAATGATAGGACTTTCTGCTACATTTGTCAAACACTAAAAGCAAAAAAACTAAAAGGATATGAAATTCCTGCCTTTAACTTGCTTTTGTATGGCCATAACTTCAATAAACCTTGAAAAAATAAACCGTTTAATTTGGAGGATATGGCAAAAGTAACTGAAATTCATGTAATAAATCAAATTTATTGAAAATGTTACAATTCGATTTTCACATGATTCGGTCTACCTTAGAGGTTTTCAAGATATAAGTAATGATTGAACTTAATATTTTTCCGGAAATGGAAGTGACATTGTTCCATAGGATCACATGATGCACTTCAGTAAAAATTCATGCAAATCAAACAAAAAATAAGGCCTACAGGTCTTAAAACCCGTTTAATTTTAACAAAATTAACTTTGACCTTAGGAGGTCACATGACAGTATATGACGTTCATCTTCTAAGAATGAAAAAAAGACTTTGAGACTTATATTAAGTCCAAATATTAGCTTTCTATCTTATCTGAAAGTGATTTTATACGTATCTGAACTGAAATTTGACGTCAATGCTTCTAATATTGGATTAGCCCTAAAATCCTTGCTTTTTCAAAATTTGGAAAAACGGAGACCGGTTGGCACACCTAGAGCATAACATACACATTCTGTGAAATTTTGATGAAAATCCGTCCTGAAATAATAGCTGTACACCGCGTACAAACTCGTCTAGACAACGTCAAGTTTGATGTCATATGACGTCATAGGCATAAGAAAATCGATGAAATGAAATATGAAGTATCTTAAATATATCAAGTAATGGAACTTTGCAACATATAGAAATTAACTCGTAGATATCAAACATTCCTCTTGACATTATGACGTCTTATGTGTAAATGTTAGAGAAAGGAATTACGTATTTGAAATTTGATGTCAATGGTTCGAAACTTGGATTCGCCGTAGAATCATTGTATTTTCGGATTTGGAAAACTGGATCCGGGATCCACAACTAGAGCGTTACATATACAATCTGTGAAATTTTGATGAATATCGGTCCTAAAATAATGGCTGTACATCGCGTAAAACACTTTGTCCTGACGTCAAATCTGACGTGATAAAATGTCACATTAATATGAAAAACATTGCATTCAAAAGCACATGGACAGATGTATATACCATTTAATTTTCATGGTCCTGGGAACTTAACAACATATTTAAATTAACGCGTATATATCAGAAATTCTTTTTTACCTTATGACGTCATATAATGACAAATGACGTTCATCTTCATAGAATGTAAAGCACTCTTGGAGACTTATTTACTTTCCAACTATTAGATTTCTAACTCATCTGGAAACGATTTTATACGAATTTAAAATTTGACGTCAATAGTTCGAATATTGGATACGCCATAAAACCTTTGCATTTTTGAATTTGGAAGAACGGACACCGGGATGCTCAACTATAACCTAATATACACATTCTGTGAAATTTTGATGAAAATCGGTTCATAAACAATGGCTGTAGACCGCGTACAAACTTTTGTAGCATATGGCAAGTGTAACGTCATATGACGTCATAGGCATATAAACTGTAGAATTAAAAATATCAACGTTTGAAGCAAAATGTCATATAATTTCCATTTCCATGGACCATTTTAACATATAGAAATTTTCTTGTAAATATCAGAAATATATTTTCATGTAATGACGTCATCTGACATCACATGACGTTCATTTTCACAAAATCGTTCAGTCATCCATAGACCTACATAATGATCAAATATCAACTTTCTATCTCATATGGGACCGATTTTATAAGCATTTGAAAATTAACGACCTCGGTTCGAATCTTGGATTCTCCATAGAACCATGGTCTTTTAGAATTTTGAAAAACGGATTGCTGGAGGCACAACTAGATCTTAATATACACATTCTGTGAAAATTTGATGAACATCGGTTCATAAGTAATGGCTGTAGACCGCGTACAAAGTTTTGTAGATTATGTCAAGTGTGACGTCATATGACGTCATATGCCTATAAAAAATATTGAAATAGAAATTATATCGTGTGAAACATATGCCATTAAATTTTTATTGCTCTGCGACCATTTCAACATATAGAAATAATCTTGTTAATGTTAGTAATATATTTTCATATAATGACGTCACGTGACGTCATATGATGCAAATTTTCAAAATATTTTTAAGACTCCGAGAGACCTACATACTGACCAATTATCAAAATTTACGACCTTGGTTCGAATCTTGGATTCGCTATAGAACCTTGGCTATTTCGAATTTTGAGAAACGGACACCGGGATGCACAACTAGAAATTAATATACACATTCTGTGAAAATTTGATGAAAATAGCTTCATCAATAATGGCTCTGGACCGCGTACAATCTTTTGTAGCTTATTTCACGTGTGACGTCATATGACGTCATAGAGATATGAAAATCATAGAAATCAAAATTTCAGCGTTTGAAGCATGTGTCATTAAATTTTCATTGCCCTTCGACAATTTCAACATATAGAAATATTCTTGTTAATTTTATCATATAATGACGTCACGTGACATCATATGACATTTATTTTCACAAAATGTTTAAAACTTCTAGAGACCTATATACTGATTAAATATCAACTTTCTATCTTAAATAGGACAGATTTTATAAGCATTTAAAAATTTACGACATTGGTTCGAATCTTGGATTCGCTAAAGAACCATGGACTTTTCGAATTTTGGAAAACGGACACTGGGATGCACAACTAGGACTTAATATACACAATCTGTGAAAATTTGATGAAAATCAGTTCATAAACAATGGCTGTAGACCGCGTACAAACTTTTGTAGCATATTTCAAATGTGACGTCATATGACGTCATAGGCATATGAAAATCATAGAAAACAAAATATCCTCACCGTCACGTGACTAATAAGTCATAAAAATTTCATCGTCCTAGGAGTATTGCAACATAGAAAAATAAGCGTTTAGTTAGGGAGAAAAAAAGAATAATAATAATAAAAAAACAGTACAAACCCAATAGGACTTTCTGCCAGTAGGCAGAAAGTCCTAACTATATTATTCGTGAAAACGAAGGATAGGACTTTCTGCAAGCTATGTTAATGCAAAAAGCAGGAGATAGAAGTTTCATGTAATGACTCACTTCTGGTAGTATTTCATGTTCATGCTGAACAATTGACATTATATTCCGAAATTAGTGCAAATGATAAGAACTAAGTATTAGTCTGTGACGTAACATGATGTCATATGACGTCAGGACATGACTGCAAACTTGATTTCTAGTTTAAAGGTCCTATGTTCGAATCTTCCTTCAGCCACAATACTTCGGTCTTTCGAAATTAAGGTTAGCTGACAAAATATTCACACCTTAGTTTCAAGATGTACCATCTGTGAAAATTTGAAGAAAATCGGACCATAAATGGCGACTGTAGAGCGTGAACACCAATTTTCACTATTTTTAGCTCAGACGTCACATGACGTCATAGGGTGCTGAAGATGCTTTTGTTCAAAAGCGCATATATTTTACTGTCATAACTCTGAAATATTCATTATTTTGAACAACTGGCATCATGTCGAAATCATTGCCCTAAAATGAAAATTAAGAAGTATGCTTATGACGTCACATGACGTCATTTGACGTCACGACTCAAAATATTTGTAGAAATTCTGCAGAACTGCAAACTGTGTAAGTTTCAACTTTTATTTCATCCTGAAGCTCTTTAATCCTAAAATGAAAATTTCGGTCCTATATTCGAATATTATTTCAGCTACAGAACTTCGGTCTTTTGTAATGTCGGTTAGCTGACAGGATATGCACATCTTAGTTTAAAGATGTACCATCTGTGAAAATTTGAAGAAAATCCGACCATAAATGGCGGCTGTAGAGCGTGAACACCATTTTTCACTATTTTTAGCTCTGACGTCACATGACGTCATAAAGTGCTGAAAATTATTATGTTCAAAAGCGTATACTTTACTGTCATAACTCTGAAATTTTTATTTTTCTGAACAACTGGCATCATGTCGAAATCAATGACCTAAAATAAAAATTAAGAAGTATGCTTATGACGTTACTTAACGTCCTTTGACGTCACGACTCAAAATATATGTAGAAATTCTGCAGAACTGCAAACTTTGTAAGTTTCAACTTTCTATCTCATCCTGAAGCTCTTTAATCCTAAAATGAAATTTTCGGTCCTATGTTCGAATCTTATTTCAGCCACAGAACTTCGGTCTTTCGGAATTTCGGTAAGCTGACAGGATATGCACACCTTAGTTTCAAGATGTACCATCTGTGAAAATTTTAGGAAAATCCGACCATAAATGACGGCTGTAGAGCGCGAACACCATTTTTCACTATTTTTAGCTGTGACGTTATGTGACGTCACAGTGTGCTGAAGATGCAATTTTTCAAAAGCGCTTTTTACTGTCATAACAAATTTTTTAAAATTAAAAAAAAAAAAACGTCACATGAAGTCATATGACGTCACGACTCAAAATATTTGTAGAAATTCTGCAGAACTGCAAACTGTGTAAGTTTCAACTTTTATTTCATCCTGAAGCTCTTTAATCCTAAAATGAAAATTTCGGTCCTATATTCGAATATTATTTCAGCTACAGAACTTCGGTCTTTTGTAATGTCGGTTAGCTGACAGGATATGCACATCTTAGTTTAAAGATGTACCATCTGTGAAAATTTGAAGAAAATCCGACCATAAATGGCGGCTGTAGAGCGTGAACACCATTTTTCACTATTTTTAGCTCTGACGTCACATGACGTCATAAAGTGCTGAAAATTATTATGTTCAAAAGCGTATACTTTACTGTCATGACTCTGAAATTTTTATTATTCTGAACAACTGGCATCATGTCGAAATCAATGACCTAAAATAAAAATTAAGAAGTATGCTTATGACGTTACTTAACGTCCTTTGACGTCACGACTCAAAATATATGTAGAAATTCTGCAGAACTGCAAACTTTGTAAGTTTCAACTTTCTATCTCATCCTGAAGCTCTTTAATCCTAAAATGAAATTTTCGGTCCTATGTTCGAATCTTATTTCAGCCACAGAACTTCGGTCTTTCGGAATTTCGGTAAGCTGACAGGATATGCACACCTTAGTTTCAAGATGTACCATCTGTGAAAATTTTAGGAAAATCCGACCATAAATGACGGCTGTAGAGCGCGAACACCATTTTTCACTATTTTTAGCTGTGACGTCATGTGACGTCACAGTGTGCTGAAGATGCAATTTTTCAAAAGCGCTTTACTTACTGTCATAACTCTGAAATTTTCAGTATTCTGAACAACTGGCAACATGTCAAAATCATTGCTCTAAAATGAAAAAAAAGTATGCTTATGACGTCACATGAAGTCATATGACGTCACGACTCAAAATTTGTGAAAACTTTAGGAAAATCCGACCATAAATGACGGCTGTAGAGCGCGAACACCATTTTTCACTATTTTTAGCTGTGACGTCATGTGACGTCATAGGGTGCTGAAAATCATTGAAATCAAAATTTCCTCACGTCACTAATAAGCCATAAAAATTTCATCGTCCTAGGACTATTGCAACATATAAAAATAAGCGTTTAGTTAGGAAGAAGAAAAGAATAATAATAACAATAATAACTAGACTTCTTTTGTTTTGAACAAAAGATAGGGCTTTCTGCACTGCAAACCATGACAAACCTGGTGTTTTTCGAATTTTGGCAAACCTATATAATCCTGCACAATGAAGTCGTAATACATAACTTCTGTGAAAATTCCATGCCAATCCGTCCATAAATGACGGCTGTACAGCGCGGATGAACTTTGGTAGCTTTTTTGAGGTTTTGATGTCATGTGACGTCATATGAAAATTTTAATCATTAAATCTTAATGTTCATGATTACCTTCATAGGACATTAAATTTTCATTGTCTATGAACCTTTGCAACATGAGTAAATTGACATTCAGGAATCGGAAATTCTCTACAATTTGATGACGTCATATGACGTCATATGAAGTTCATCTTTACAAAATGCAAAGGAAACATAAGGACATATAATCTCGCCAA
Organism: Solen grandis; assembly: GCA_021229015.1. NCBI lineage: Eukaryota > Metazoa > Mollusca > Bivalvia > Adapedonta > Solenidae > Solen > Solen grandis. The sequence continues at coordinate 65,441,454 of CM037777.1, forward strand.
ATATCAAATTCTATCTCATCTAGAAACGATTTTATACGTATTTAAAATTTGACGTCCTTGGTTCGAATCTTGGATTCGCCAAAGAACCTTAGTTCTTTCGAATCTTGGCAAACCTATATAATCCTTCACAATGAGGTCGTAATATATAACTTCTGTGAAGATTCCATGCCAATCTATAAATAAATGACGGCTGTACAGAGCGGACAAACTTTGGTAGTTATTTATAGTTCTGACGTCATGTGACGTCATATGAAAATTTTAAACATTGAATCTAAATGTTCCTGATTATGTACAAAGGACATTTAATTTTCATTGTCTATGAAGCTTTGCAATATGAGTAAAATTGACATCAAGAAATCGGAAATTCTTTACAACTTGATGACGTCATATGACGTTCATCTTTACAAAATGCAAAGGAAACACAGAGAGGAATAATCTCGCCAAATATCAACTTTCTATCTCATCTAGAATGGATTTTATATGGATTTGAAATGTGACGTCCTTGGTTCGAATCTTGGATTCGCCATAGAACCTTAGTTCTTTCGAATCTTGGCAAACCTATATAATCCTGCACAATAAGGTCTTAATATATAACTTCTGTGAAAATTCCATGACAATCCGTCCATAAATGACAGCTGTACAGCGCGTACAAACTTTGGTAGCTATTTTTAGTTCTGACGTCATGTGACGTCATATGAAAATTTTAAACATTGGATCAAAATGTTCATGATCACTTACAAAGGACTTTCAATTTCCATTCTTCATGAACCCTTGCAACATGAGTAAATTGACATCAAGAAATCGGAAATTCTATACAACTTGATGACGTCATATGACGTCATATGACGTTCATCTTAACAAAATGCAAAGGAAACACAGAGACATATAATCTCGCCAAATATCAACTTTCTATCTCATCTAGAATGGATTTTATATGGATTTGAAATGTGACGTCCTTGGTTCGAATCTTGGATTCGCCATAGAACCTTAGTTCTTTCGAATCTTGGCAAACCTATATAATCCTTCACAATGAGGTCGTAATATATAACTTCTGTGAAAATTCCATGCCAATCCGTCCATAAATGACGGCTGTACAGCGCGTACAAACTTTGGAAGCTATATTTAGTTATGACGTCATGTGACGTCATATGAAAATTTTAAACATTGAATCTAAATGTTCACGATAAACTACATAGGACTTTTAATTTTCATTGTCTATGAACCTTTGCAACATAAGTAAATTGACATCAAGAAATCGGAAATTCTATACAACTTGATGACGTCATATGACGTCATATGACGTTCATCTTTACAAAATGCAAAGGAAACACAGAGAGGAATAATCTCGCCAAATATCAACTTTCTATCTCATCTAGAATGGATTTTATATGGATTTGAAATTTGACGTCCTTGGTTCGAATCTTGGATTCGCCATAGAACCTTAGTTCTTTCGAATCTTGGCAAACCTATATAATCCTGCACAATGAGGTCTTAATATATAACTTCTGAGAAAATTCCATGAAAATCAGTCCATAAATGACGGCTGTACAGCGCGTACAAACTTTGGTAGTTATTTATAGTTCTGACGTCATGTGACGTCATGTGAAGATAAAAATAACATTTTCCAAAATGCCATTGCTTCAGGTATCTGTTGATAGAATTTCTTTGTCCTAGACCTTCAGCAACTTAATGAAATAACAACATGAAAAGGTTGGAAAAAAAGAATAACTAGACTTCTTTTGTTTTGAACAAAAGATAGGGCTTTCTGCACTGCAAACCATGACAAACCTGGTGTTTTTCGAATTTTGGCAAACCTATATAATCCTGCACAATGAAGTCGTAATATATAACTTCTGTGAAAATTCCATGCCAATCCGTCCATAAATGACGGCTGTGCAGCGCGGATGAACTTTGGTAGCTTTTTTAAGTTTTGATGTCATGTGACGTCATATGAAAATTTTACTCATTAAATCTTAATGTTCATGATTACCTACATAGGACATTAAATTTTCATTGTCTATGAACCTTTGCAACATGAGTAAATTGACATTCAGGAATCGGAAATTCTCTACAATTTGATGACGTCATATGACGTTCATCTTTTCAAAATGCAAAGGAAACACAGAGACGTATAAGCTCGCTAAATATCAAATTTCTATCTCATCTAGAAACGATTTTATACGTATTTAAAATTTGACGTCCTTGGTTCGAATCTTGGATTCGTCAAAGAACCTTAGTTCTTTCGAATCTTGGCAAACCTACAGAATCCTGCACAATGAGGTCGTAATATATAACTTCTGTGAAGATTACATGCCAATCTATCAATAAATGACGGCTGTACAGAGCGGACAAACTTTGGTAGTTATTTATAGTTCTGACAACATGTGACGTCATATGAAAATTTTAAAATTGAATTAAATGTTCCTTTATTACAAAGGTTTAATTTTTTAGTAAATTGACATCAAGAAATCGGAAATTCTATACAACTTGATGATGTCAATGACGTCATATGACGTTCATCTTTACAAAATGCAAAGGAAACACAGAGACGTATATAATCTCGCCAAATATCAACTTTCTATCTCATCTAGAAACGATTTTATACGTATTTGAAATTTGACGTCCTTGGTTCGAATCTTGGATTCGCCATAGAACCTTTGCTTTTTCGAATCTTGGCAAACCTATTTAATCCTGCACAATGAGATCGTAATATATAACTTCTGTGAAAATTCCATGACAATCCGTCCATAAATGACGGCTGTACAGCGCGTACAAACTTTGGTAGCTATTTTTAGTTCTGACGTCATGTGACGTCATATGAAAATTTTAAACATTGGATCAAAATGAACATGATCACCTACAAAGGATTTTAAATTTCAATTGTTTATGAACCCTTGCAACATGAGTAAATTGACATCAAGAAATCGGAAATTCTATACAACTTGATGACGTCATTTGACGTCATATGACGTTCATCTTTATTTTATGCAAAGGAAACACAAAGACGTATAATCTCGCCAAATATCAACTTTCTATCTCATCTAGAAACGTTTTTTATATGGATTTGAAATTTGACGTCCTTGGTTCGAATCTTGGATTCGCCATAGAACCTTTGCTTTTTCGAATCTTGGCAAACCTATATAATCCTGCACAATGAGATCGTAATATATAACTTCTGTGAAAATTCCATGACAATCCGTCCATAAATGACGGCTGTACAGCGCGTACAAACTTTGGTAGCTATTTTTAGTTCTGACGTCATGTGACGTCATATGAAAATTTTAAACATTGGATCAAAATGAACATGATCACCTACAAAGGATTTTAAATTTCCATTGTTTATGAACCCTTGCAACATGAGTAAATTGACATCAAGAAATCGGAAATTCTATACAACTTGATGACGTCATATGACGTCATATGACGTTCATCTTTATTTTATGCAAAGGAAACACAGAGACGTATAATCTCGCCAAATATCAACTTTCTATCTCATCTAGAAACGTTTTTTATATGGATTTGAAATTTGACGTCCTTGGTTCGAATCTTGGATTCGCCATAGAACCTTAGTTCTTTCGAATCTTGGCAAACCTATATAATCCTGCACAATGAGGTCGTAATATATAACTTCTGTGAAAATTCCATGCCAATCCGTTCATAAATGACGGCTGTACAGCGCGTACAATATTTGGTAGCTATTTTTAGTTCTGACGTCATGTGACGTCATATGAAAATTTTAAACATTGAATCTAAATGTTCATGATTACCTACATAGGACATTAAATTTTCATTGTCTATGAGCCTTTGCAACATGAGTAAATTGACATCAAGAAATCGGAAATTCTATACAACTTGATGACGTCATATGACGTCATATGACGTTCATCTTTACAAAATGCAAAGGAAACACAGGAGGAATAACTTAGCCAAATATCAACTTTCTATCTCATCTAGAATCGATTTTAAATGGATTTGAAATTTGACGTCCTTCGTTCGAATCTTGGATTCGCCATAGAACCTTAGTTCTTTCGAATCTTGGCAAACCTATATAATCCTGCACAATGAGGTCTTAATATATAACTTCTGTGAAAATTCCATGACAATCCGTCCATAAATGACGGCTGTACAGCGCGTACAAACTTTGGTAGCATTTTTTAGTTTTGACGTCATGTGACGTCATGTGAAGATAAAAATAACATATTCCAAAATGCCATTGCTTCAGGTGTCTGTTGATAAAATTTCTTTGTCCTAGACCTTTAGCAACTTAATGAAATAACAACATGAAAAGGTTGGAAAAAAAGAATAATAATAATAAAAGACAGAACAAACCCAATAGGTCTTTCTGCGAAAAGCAGAAAGCCCTAATAATAATAATAAAAGACAGAACAAACCCAATAGGTCTTTCTTTCTGCGGAAAGCAGAAAGCCCTAATAACTAGATGTCATTCGTGAAAACGAATGATAGGACTTTCTGCAAGCTATGTTAATGCAAAAAGCAGGATAGAAGTTTCATGTAATGTCTCACCTCTGGTAGTATTTCATGTTCATGCTGAACAATTGACATTGTATTCCGAAATTAGTGCATATGATAAGAACTAAGTATTAGTCTGTGACGTAACATGATGTCATATGACGTCAGGACATGACTGCAAACTTGATTTCTAGTTTAAAGGTCCTATGTTCGAATCTTCCTTCAGCCACAATACTTCGATCTTTCGGAATTAAGGTTAGCTGACAAAATATTCACACCTTAGTTTCAAGATGTACCATCTGTAAAAATTTGAAGAAAATCTGATCATAAATGGCGGCTGTAGAGCGCGAACACCATTTTTACTTTACTGCAATAACTCTGAAATTTTCATCCTGAAGCTCTTTAATCTTAAAATGAAATTTTCGGTCCTATATTCGAATCTTATTTCCGCCACAGAACTTCGGTCTTTCGGAGTTTCGCTTAACTGACAGGATATGCACACCTTAGTTTCAAGATGTACCATCTTTGAAAATTTGAAGAAAATCCGACCATAAATGACGGCTGTAGAGCGCGAACACCCTTTTTTCACTATTTTTAGCTCCGACGTCACGTGACGTCATAGGATGCTGAAGATGCTTTTGTTCAAAAGCGCATACTTTACTGTCAAAACTCTGAAATTTTCATTATTCTGAACAACTGGCATCATGTCAAAATCATTGCCCTAATATGAAAATTAAGAAGTATGCCTATGATGTCACATGACGTCATATGACGTCACGAATCAAAATTTATTTAGAAATTCTGGAGAACTGTAAACTGTGTAAGTTTCAACTTTCTATCTCATCCTGAAGCTCTTTAATCCTAAAATGAAATTTTCGGTCCTATGTTCGAATCTTATTTCCGCCACAAAACTTCGGTCTTTCGGAATTTCAGTTAGCTGACAGGATATGCACACTTTTGATTCAAGATGTACCATCTGTGAAAATTTTAGGAAAATCCGACCATAAATGACGGCTGTAGAGCGCGAACACCATTTTTCACTATTTTTAGCTGTGACGTCATGTGACGTCATAGGGTGCTGAAGATGCTTTTGTTCAAAAGCGCATACTTTACTGTCATAACTCTGAAATTTTCATTATTCTGAACAACTGGCATCATGTCGAAATCATTGCCCTAAAATGAAAATTATGAAGTATGCCTTTGACGTCATATGACGTCATATAACGCCATGACTTAAAATATATGTAGAAATTCTGCAGAACTGCAAACTGTATAAGTTTCAACTTTCTATCTCATCCTGAAGCTCTTTAATCCTAAAATGAAATTTTCGGTCCTATGTTCGAATCTTATTTCAGCCACAAAACTTCGGTCTTTCGGAATTTCGGTTAGCTGACAGGATATGCACACCTTAGTTTCAAGATGTACCATCTGTGAAAATTTGAAGAAAATCCGACCATAAATGACGGCTGTAGAGCGCGTACACCATTTTTCACTATTTTTAGCCGTGACGTCATGTGTCCCAAATTTACGTTTCTCTGTGGTATAATACCTGCATTTCCATATTGAGAATATATGTTTTCTACCTAACTTAGTTCATTTCACATGGATCCTTTCTTTAATATGAAACAATTGTTCCTGTTGTTCATTTAAAAGAACGCAAATTACACATAAAGTACATGATGAACAACGAGATATTTTCAATACACATTTTATTTACTATTTACCTTGTCTTTATTTTCATTTATCAATATTGAATAAAGGACACTAAATTAAAGTATGAATTTTAAACACTAGACATTTCCTTTACAAAGAAAATATATATAGAGATAATCCGAACAAATATAGTAGGCCACGACCTCACATGAGCACAGGTAAACGTTGTACCTTTACTGCTTTCTTACAGTGACGCCCAGTAGATTTCTCAACAGAACTTCACATTCTACTTTATATACATATAACTATTTGACATTCTAGTGGTATTGAATATTGAATCATTAATTTTGGTATCTAACATATAACGCTTTATATATGTTTAAATAATAAGAATGAATAGTTTATTGATTGCGCTTGAATTACGCATTTACACTTTTATGATTATTATCATGAGTTCTTATTTCTCATGTAACTTTCTTATATCATGACCAAATAAGAAAAGCAGGGTACCGTTAGAAAGGTCATTAAATTCCCAACATTTCACACGCTTTATGTATGGACCTATTCATAACTGCTTTTGAAATATGGACGCTTAAACATCGAACAAAATGCAAAAATATGCCAAAATATGTTCAACGATATTTAAATAACTATTCTTTGGATCTTTAAAAGCTGCATATCGTTCGAAAGGAAATTGATTGGGCAATAATCATGTTCATAATGATATTTACAAAAATCAATATTTTTTGAGATACATGCAGTTTTCTACACTACGAATAGCGCCGTTTTCGCTGTTCCGCCATTACTGTGCCATTTCAAGCCCGATCTTCAAAAATATTTTCTCATCAGAAAGAGCTTCGAAAGCACTAATAAAAATACGCATATTGTCTCGATAGAATGTTGTTTGTTTTTGAGATATTACAGGTCAAAAGAAAAAACGATAATTGATATATGACCTTGACCTTTGAGATTTTCCGGAAACGGAGATGATATTTGACAATGAGATGCTATGGTGCAGATTCAGAGAAAATTTAAAGTCAATCGTTCAAGAAATTTAGAGTACAGGGCTGAAAAACCGTTTGTATTTGTTTCAGAATTTTTATTAACATAATGACGTCAAATGACGTTATATGACGTCAAATGTCACAGAATTTGAAGAAGACATCAATTTTTTTCTAGCTTACATAGGAGCTACAAAATACTTAAAAACATTTTAAGGTCCAAAGTTCGAAACTTGGTTTAACCACAGAACCTTGGTCTTTTCGAATGTGGGAAAACCTATATTATCATGCACATCTAGAACGTAATAGACACATTTTGTGAAAATATCGAGAAAATCCGCCAAGAAATGAAGGCTGTAGAGCGCGAACAAACTTTTGTAACAAATGTCAAATGTGACGTCATGTGACGTCATAGGAATATAAGGATCATAGATTCTAAAATTTCATCGCGTCCGGTATGAGCTATTAAGTTTTCGTGATTCTAGACCGTCAGGAACCTATTGAAATAGCAACCTCTTTTGGAAGAAAAGAATAATAATAATAACTAGACTCCTTTTGTTCTGAACAAAAGAAAGGGCTTTCTGCTAACTATGTCAAACCTGATCATACTTATTCATTTTTCTGACATACACCATCTTCAAATACTGAAGAAAATCCGCCCCGAATTGACAGCTGTGCAAACATAAATAAATAATAGAGGAAATCTGTGATGTCATATAACATAATTCAAATTTTAAAGTCATTGCATTCAAAAGGGATTAAGTGACTTTGTTTTTAGTTATAATTTCATAATGCTAATTTTTCCAGAACCATCTTTAAGATAACTACAATAATCTTCGTGTTCTGCAAGGGAATGAAGTATCACTAGTCTTCTTAACATGCTAATAAGGTATACAAGATTCCTTTTCTACAAAATATTCATTTCTCATATCTTCATTGAAGTTTCTTGTTCAATTGAAGGGGGCACAGAGAATTAAAATAAATTACTGTATCACATTTTACCTTTAATGTAACAGAAATAAAATTTAGAATAATATTTGGGATCAACTGCAGAAGTACAAGGAAAAATGTTGTCTTTTTTTCCCAGAAATTCTTACTTTCATGCAACTATGATGTCCGATTTTTAAAACCCAGGTACCGTTAGAAAGGTCTTCTGAATTCAAACATGTACTTACTTTATGTTTAAACCTATCTGTTTTTGCGATTTATAAAGTTATTCCTCCCCCCAAAAAGGCAAAAATCGGCAAAAAGATATTCATGTCAACTACTACCATTCGACAAATAACTTAATAATTAATAGACCGATCATTAAGATATGCATAGCACTAGAACCGCATTGAATCATGATAAAAATATTGTTCTTCATGATATTTTCAACAAGAGGGCCAAGGTGGCCCTAAAGACTCTCACCTGAGAAAAACTGCCTTCATTACCTGTACAAGTTACTAAATTATAGCATAATTGTACTGAAGACATAATCCATCAGATTATTTATAATACCACGAAGTAAAGAGAGCCTGTTGTCAAAATTTGAAGTCAAACTTGACTGAAAAAATATTTTAAAACACACAAATTTAAACATCAAAAGGGATATAACTCTTGACCTAATTGGCAAATGTCAGACATTATCGAACTTGGCAGAAAGAATATGGCTATAAACATTGTTCTAAAGATTGAAGATGTTTACTTCAGAAATGAAGATGCTAAAGTGCAAATAAAGTGAAATATTACATATTTTATATCAAAAGGGGCATAACTCCTGACCTATTTGACAGATATCAAATCGAACTTCCCAAAAAACTAAAACATTCATAGAGTTTGAAGATGATTCTTAAGAAATGAAAATGCTAGAGTGCAAACAAACTAAATATTGGCATTTTTTAATATTTAAAGGAGCATAACTCATGACCTTATGGGCCGATATCAGCCATAATCAAAATTGTCCGAGATTTTATGGTAATAAACATTGTCATAACGTTTGAAGATGATTGTTTAAGAAATGAAGATGCTAGAGTGCAAACAAACTGAAAATTGGCATATTATCAAAAGGGGTATAACTCCTGACCTAAAATTTTAATATCAGCCATAATCCTGAGATGATGGTAATAAACATTGTCATAAAGTTTGAAGATGATTGCTTAAGAAATGAAGATGCAAGAGTGCAAAGTGTCAATGACAATGTGAAATCTAGCTTTTTTAGCTCACCTGAGCACAAAGTGCTCAAGGTGAGCTTTTGTGATCGCCCTTCGTCCGGCGTCCGTCGTCGTCCGTCGTGCGTCGTCAGTCGTCCGTCGTCAACAATTTGCTTTAAACAACATCTCCTCTGAAACCGCTGGACAGAATTTAATGAAACTTGGCAGGAATGTTCCTTGGGTGAGGCTTTACAAAAGTTGCTAAAATAAAGT
>CM037777.1:65451082-65501082 GCA_021229015.1 Solen grandis
ACACTGGCAACATACTGAAATTAACTCTTGAAGGAGGTTGGAAAAAAATAGGCAATAAGAATAAGAATAATAACAAATCAGCAGGTTTACCAAGCAAGATAGTGGTCTTCTTGTTGTACAAAAAAAAAAAAAAGAAATGTGCATTACAGAAGGGAAGTACTTTCTTTCCAAGGTTTTGAGCCTCAAAGTCGGGTTGCACACTATATATGGATGTGCACATTATTTTAAAACTTTATGGTAGGTAAAGTCATAACAGATGGACTCTAGGTGTATTTTTTGATGTTATGGAGTAAACAAATTGTTTGTAAAAAAACATAAGGAAGATGGGCAATGTACATACAACAATAAAATAAACAAGAAATGTTTGTGAAACATATATGCCCCCCTCATATGCCAATCTTAGCTATTACACAGCAGTTTGCCTTCACAATGTTGGCTTGTCACAAAAAATTCTCAAACTTCAAAAAATTGAGTGAAAATATAATGTGCTAAAATGTGGAACTAAACATTTACTGAAATAAATGGGCTGGAGAAATATTTACACAAGTCCACAAAGGTTTAAGTGAAAGAACATTGTCAGTTATAAACAAACAAAACATTAAGACTTAAGTGCTCTAGGTTTATTAATACAAATTAACAAATCAGCCTTGCTAGCCATAAGCACAAACATCCACAATAATGAAAAAAAAAAGATACATCATCCTTCAAATATCTCAAACTTTAAAACAAAACAACATTACAACATAAATTATGTTATCTTGATTTAAGTAATAAAAAGTCTTTTGCATATTTTCCATATAGTGGCCAAGTCATCAAACATATATACAAAAATTAATAATCAGTAATATTTGAGGTATGACACCAAAATGATAGGGGTCATCTATAATCTAGCAACAACCACAGAAGTTTGAGACTTAAAGGTCAAATAGAACTTAAGTTATACTCGGACTGGTATTATACATACACAACATGTAACATTGACCTTTGAGGTAATGACACCAAAATCGATAGGGGTCATCTACTAATCGTGAGCAACAACCACAAGAAGTTTGAGACTTAAAGGTCAAATAGAACTTAAGTTATCACTCGGACAAGGTCTGGTATTATACATACACAACATGTGACCTTGTGACCTTGACCTTTGAGGTAATGACACCAAAATCAATAGGGGTCATCTACTAATCATGAGCAACAACCACATGAAGTTTGAGACTTAAAGGTCAAATAGAACTTAAGTTATCACTCGGACAAGGTCTGGTCTACCGACAGACCGACGGACCGACCTACACTCTGACCTACGGACCGACCGACCGACATGAGCAAAGCAATATACCCCCTCTTCTTCGAAGGGGGGCATAATTAGTGGCCATACAAGATTACCTGAGTTTAGTGTGACATCATTTTGACTGTCCAGGGTCAGCTGACAGAAGCCGGTATCAGCCAGACCCCACTCCTGCACAATGTCCTGGAACTGGCTGATATCCACATCACCTCTCTTGGCACACAGCTGTGGACAGGAAAAACACTACAGTGGGACCCCATTACAAACTAGAAATGTGTCCAGAGGACACAGATAACCCCACCTGTCGCAATTTCCAAAACAAAGGCCAACACCCAGGTGCCCAGTCATGTCCATGAAGTTTCAAGTCTGTACAAATACTTTCAGAATTACATGCATCACAAGCATAAAATTCCATATTTTTCAAAAACAAAGACCTATAACACTGTCAATATCCACGAAGGTTCAATAAAAAAACCTAAGTGCACAAGTTCATGTCCTGAATAATATATCCATCAAGTTCCAAGTCTGTAGTACAAATATTTTCAGAGTTACATGCATCACAAGCATAAAATTCCATATTTTTTAAAAAACAAAGACCTATACTCTGTCAACTTTAATGATGGTTCGATGAAAATACCCAGGTGTGCATATTCATGTCCTGAATAATATATATCCATGAAGTTCCAAGTCTGTACAAATACTTTCAGAGTTACATATGTCACAAGCATGAAATTTCATATTTTTCAAAAACAAGAGCCCATAACTTCAACGATGGTTTGATGAAAATACCCAGGGGCTCAAGTTCATGTCCTGAATAATATATCCATGAAGTTTCAAGTCTGTAGTACAAATACTTTCAGAGTTATGCATGTCACAAAGTTTCGGGATGGATGGAAGGAAAGACGGACAAAAGCAAATCTACATGTGCACCCCCCCCCATTGACCTGCATTAGAACTAAATTGTAACAACACTGTAACACTCTCTGTAATAATGCTGTTCTTGGTAAACTATTTTCAGCCCATATTTTTCAGAATAAGGATATATTTTACTATTCTATATTTTACCTGATTCAATATGTTACCAGTGCACAAAAGATATTACAGGAAAGTCCAACCTCATGACCGGTCAGATAATTAAATTGCCAAATATTTCCATACATTCAATGTGTATATGTGGTGATGCAGACAACATTTTGACACTCAGTAATGCTATTGAGTTTATTCTGTGCTTTTAAATCAATTGCATTCTTAATTATGTCTAAAACCTTCTGGAAGGAATTGCACTCTGAAGACATTTTTACCAAATTTAATAAAGGGGCATAACTCTATCAAAAATAATTAAATCACAAATGCCCAACAATATGCACTTGGGCAGTTGATAATAATCCTGTGAAAGTTGCCCTCAGGAAAATATTTTGCTCAATAAAATGACTCGGATTGAATCCCAAAATCCTGACAATTTGTGCTAGGGCAGTTGATGACAATAATTCTGTGAAAGTTTGGTCAAAATTTGTTAAAAAATGTAGGAGTTTGGAAGAAAAGTTTGATGCCCTATCGTCTGCCTTCAGAAAACTGGGTCAATTTACTTACCTTTAGTGCTAACACAACACCATTGTAACAAGACTTACTGCAAGCCCTCTGTAAAACCTCCCTGATCATCTCTCTTGAAAAGGACTTTATGTTAGCAAGTCTGACCTGGAATATGGGGAGAACATTTAACAATGGTATAACTCTTTCACATTCTCCAAGTCAAAAAGAAACTCCTAGAAAAATAATCTGATCATGAAACCAAAGAAATATAAGGCGATATGCACACCCTACCTATGATTTAGAAAAGTTTTAGTCACAATAACATGGGACTGACAAAATGCAGAACTATTTACCCTCAGGACAGATATGTAGAAGTCTGGGGAGAAACAGAATCTGGAAAAAAAGCCCTTTTTATGTGAACCAAAGGTCCCTATCCTGTGGTTGCAGGGCAATGGGACATGATTTAACTCATATTTATTCAGACAAGTGCAACAGTAATAACATTCCCGACATTTCACGGGACTTTTTCTAGTCACCTGTAAAACGAATAGAAATTAAACTGCAAATGGTGGCCAAAAACTTTATGCTTAACATGTAACTTCATGCAGTTCTAATGCATTTAAAATTAGATATGAGTGGCATGGGTCCATACTTAAGAGCTCTGTTATATGCTATGTATGTAACTCCTCTCTTAACCAATTTTCCTATCCAGTTATCTTTCCTGAGCTAACTTGAGTACTTAACTGAATTACTCAGCATACTGTTAATAAAAATATATATAATTAGGGAGTATTACCAAACAGACATTACACAGTCATGGATTCATTGGAAAAAAAAATAGACAACTACAGATAAATTTCTCCTTGGTGTATGTCATATAATGATTGCAGAATATCTAGCTGTGTAAAAAAAATTTTGACGAGTTGATGGCGTACCTGTGAGACTGTTCCATCTGAGAGCCAGAAGAGCCACGCCCAGCCTTCCCGTACTGACTGCCTCAACATGGCCGCCTCTACCACCACTGCCACGTGCCATCTGTTCTTCCCATACCTGCCACACACAATGTCCCCAGTCTGTACCATGATTCTCACCTAGAAAATGTTCATCACTGTCATACAAAACATACATTCAAATTGTACATTCAAACACAGGATTTACCATGATGCAAAAGACTTCTATGTTTTGTCTCAGATTGTCATATAATGATTGGCCCCAATTTATTTCAAAATGAGTCTGTAAGAAATCAGGTTATTTTTTTCACCACAAAAAAGGAAAATGCTGCAAACAGTTTATACAGAAATGGTTACAGCAAAATAAAGGGATTCCAACTATCATTAAACTCTGATGATGGTTCAGTGAATGTGTGAATTCAACAGTAAATGTAAGCCTTTATAGACTTAGAGGAATTTAATAGCCAGTCTATAACTCAAGTCAACCTGCACTGAAGTCTTTTTTTTACCATAAATTGAATGACCATGACTTTAATTTAATGACAGATGGATTACCTTAATTTTCAGTAAGACAAAGTATAATCTCTGTCTTCTCTGGAAAGAGAGGTACCACTGATGTTTGACATGCAAGACAAGGACTGCCACCTGCAACACAGTTTATATTTAATGGCAGGTCTGCCAGCAGGGCATGAATTTAACTTTTTTTTTCACTGGCATTTTTTTGCCAGTGCATTTTTTTTCCACTGGCTAAATTAGTTTTTCACTGGCTTTTTTTATGATCGACTTATACTTTTCATTAATTATTTTATAAAATGTTTATTGAAATAAAACAACAACCAATAGTGTGTGTTTGTCTTTGTATTCAAAGTAATCAACAACAAATAAGAATGTTTCATGACAGACTGTGTGCTGATCAATTTACTGTAGTTTTAATCTAGTGTCTTTGTCCATATGGCAGAAGGGTTGGTCTTTTCTGTCTCTGCCCAGACAGCCACCACCGTCTAACAGCTGGTTTTGGATTGAATTCATTCAGTTTTGGACCCATCAATGAAATTCTTACTAGTTGATCAAGTGTCTTTGCGTTGAGACCACATCGCCAATCACTTTTGACCCGTTTCATAGTAGAAAAAGCCCTCTCACAAGAGGCATTACTCAGAGGAAACATGCTAGTCAGATGAATAATTTTCAGGATGTTGGCATAGTCCCCTCTGTCAGAGTCTTCTTGACTTATTCTCTGCCATGTAGCCAAAGGGTGCACTGTTCTAAAGTGCTGATTTCTTGACACATAAATTTTGAGGTCATTCCACTCACTGTGAGCTTTGTCAATATCACACCCTGCATTGTCCAGCAATGATGTGAAATGATTTTGCAGCACATTTAATTCATCGTGGCCATACTGTAACAGAGCTTCCGGTGTTGTATCTGGCCAGTTTTTATGATCAAATGCATGACAAGACACAAACAACTGGTCTTCATGTATGTTCTCAAAACGGCTATGCAGACAGTCTATGACCGCCTGTACAAGTCTCTTCCTCTCATTTTCATTGCTTTGGAACACATCATTTGGTGGAACTGGACAGTTGAGAAGTGTATGCTCTTTGTATTGGTTACCATGTAGTTCATTTTCAAATGATTTCAGGTGCTCTCCTTTGTCATCAAACATGGCCCTCAGGCTCACATTGGAACTTTGTAATTTAGTCACTGCACTAGAAACATTGATATCTTCTCTTTGGTACAGCAGTGAGATTTTTGCAACTTCATTTAAAATGTCTTTCAAGAAGTGCAAAAACCACACAAACTTGTATTGCATCACTTTTCTTATTATACCTTTTGCTTTCACTCTATCCTCTGCCCTGTTGCTGTTGTCTTCACTGTAGCTCATTAGATGGATGACAATTACCTTCCAATTCTTTGCCATCTTTGATGCAGCTCTTAACTTGTGGTCAACCCACCTAGTGCCATTTGCTTTCTCAGGTTTATGGAAATTTTCTTCCAGTATTTCTGCAACTTCTCCAGCTTCTTTGCTTCTCTTTGCAGAACCTTTGTAGAAGTAATAGATAGATGTCAGTGTATCAGTCACAGTGTCCATGTATGAACCTTTGAAGCAGTCCTTTACAGCTAGTTCCAGCTTATGGGCAAAACAATGAATGGGAAGAATCCACTCTGCCTGACCAGCATCTTTAAGTAGTTTTATTACCCCTTTCCTACATCCCATCATCACACTTGCTCCATCTGAGCAAAAGCCCACAGTCTTTTGTTTGTAATCGGGCATGTCATAATCAGAAAAAGCTTTATCTATAGCTGCTAAAATGCCCTCTGCTTTTGTATTCTCAGGCTCCTCCAGCTTTAAAAACTTTACCTTAGGATAATAGTCTTCCAACACTCTAATCATTATCATTTCTTTTTCTTTTTCTGCTCTGTCAGTGGACCCATCACTATACACACTGATAAAATCAGAGTTATGTAAACAACTCTTCAACTCATCAAATATACTGCCTGATATCTGGCTAATGAATTCGGAAGCAGCCTTGTCATTTTGATATGTATCACCCAAAGACAAACCATTCAAATTCTGAAGAACAAGTAAACTTGCAAAATCTTTAAACGGCCTTTCAGACTTTGCTATGTAATAAGCGGTTCTAAACAGTTTGTCCATTTTGGTAAGTGTGGCATCATCCATTTTACTGAACCCCTCTTCAATTGCTGTTTTCTCATTGTGTTTTAATTTCTCTTGGGCGTTTCTGATGGCCAGTGCTCTCTCATGCCAGGCGGATGCTTTATGATGAGTTACAGACTCTTTCTTCACATGGGCACACCCAGTCACAAACTGAAAAAGAACAATTGTTAGAATGTATTAAATCATGAGCTCCGTTAAATTGGCACAGTGTCATATGCCTAAAGCCCATTTTTAAACTTCTCAAAGCAATTTGGATTTTGCTCAGAAACATGAAGAAACTCAGCTACTAAGTAATAAGGATCCAATTATTTGTAGTTAAAAATTTACTCTTCAAATCTTAATTATGAATGAAAGTAACCCAGAAAATCAGTGGACTGGCCAATCAGCATTCAAAACTTATTTGCATTTTCAGCATTAAAAGATGGGGTAAATCAATCCCATTTCCTATCAAGATCTAGTGATATCTTTATATGCCGTCTTTATTCAATCAAAAAAAAAAAAAAAAAAAAAAAAGACTGGATTTTATATCTTATATTTTAAAAAGGCAACTAGTCAGCTTTGTTACTTAGGGGACAGAATGTGTGTCATCATTAAAATCAGTTAAATTCATTACAATAAAAAAGGACGAATTACTCTATATATTTTTAAAATGCGACGAAAGAAATCTTTTTTTTTTTATTGACTGAACATCAATTGTCAAAACTTACTGTTGATGTGCGATCAGTCGCGAATTCACGGCACACTGTACACCAAATCTCAACCACAGTATCATTTTCCATTCAATGACCAAGAGTAATATTTAGTTCTTTTTGCCATTTGGCAATAGTTTTTAATGTTGCCGTAGGTTTTTTTGACTGTGGTTTTGTTGAGATCTGATCAGATTTGGACGTCGAACTTTTTGCCGATGTAGAAGATTCTTCATGAGACGCAATTGTCTCATTTTCACAGCTTGCATCAAATGCATCGTCCGCCTTTCGTTTATTCAAACCACCTGACGGCGTCTTAAAAAATTCAGTTATTTTCTTTGACATTTTGTAATGAAAATTGCTGAATAATCATGGATAAAGTCAGACGCTTTACTCGTGACGACAGGTTGCTATGTAATGGACTGGTTCTCGTATGCGGCGTAAATAGGATGCTAGACTGGAAGCCGGGAGCAAACGTGCTGGTTCTATGTTTCTCGGTAATTGTCTGTGCGAAGCGGGGACACAATGGGATATGTGCAGTGAAAAACGAAAGTAGGGCATGGAAATGTATGGTAGAAATGAATACCCGAGCGATTAATGAGAATGAGATCAGACAGAACAAAATCGTGCATCGTAAATAAGACAACACTTTATGTTTTAAAGAATAAATGTTGGATTTTGTTCTTGAGTCTTTGGAAATTTGCACTCGCAATTTTGTTCGTGTGTCTCAAATTTCAACTCGCATTTTCTAAATTCAACTCGCATTTTGCGAGTGCGTTAGTGTTAATTTCGCGCCCTGTGCCATTATGTTCAAGTCAACAAACATTAAAGGTGTATGTTACAGTTTACCATAGCAATGTTTCGGATTTGTTAAATGTAACATATTAAAGGATACTCCACATGTTTGGATATAAGCTGTCACAATGTCAGCACATCTACGCTTAAGTAATTTGAAATGAATGTTTAATAGATTTTATACTTTATTTTCCAGTTTAGCAATAAGCAGTTAACATAGAAACAGCTCAGTAGCTCATGCAAAAATGAACTCAGTGACCTATATACTTATTTTTCATTGTTTGATCGATCAACAATTAAGGTTTTAGAACTGTAATATTCACTTTTGCATATATGGATTTGCTTGTTTCCTTTTCAAGTTTACCCACTTTGACATCTAAATATGATTTTTAAAAAATATTTACCATGTGTATCTCGAGAAATATCAAATTTTAGAAGAAACCCCCGAATTTTGAAAAATGACTGTAAATTCAAACATACAAAAAGCTGAAATCATCTCTATTTCTGTTAAAGGTTGGTAATTTTTTCTGAAAAAGAGGCTAGTATATAAATGATATCATACTTGCAGTGGAAAAATCATCATTCTTCCAGCACTACATTTTATAAGTTTAATAAAATGATTTTCGTTAGTGTACCCAGCAAGGATCCTAAAAACCGATTTTTTACCGGTTTTGACCGATTTTGATCTCAATCGACCGGTTCAGATTGCAAAAAGTACCAAAAAAATCGGTCGAAAAAAAATCCATAATCCTCGTCTAAAACTTTCAAAATCGGTCCAAACGGTTCATAATAGTCTCTCTTACACACCAGTTGACCTACTTCTTGAATTTCCGGTGTGCCCTCGGGGCAGGTGTCAGTGGGGGTCAGGCAGGGACACCCGTCTAGGTCATTATTGGGCAGTTAAGATGAATGGATTGACGGTTTGTACTTAGCGGTTATTTGGACGGTGCCGTGTAATTATCTATGCCGTAATAATGGACCATTGCTTGTTTGCAAACTGTAACCGGTCGACTTTTAAATGCGGTAATTAATGACAATATCAAAGGCTAATCAAAATGTTTGATCTCCTTAGTAATTTGTAATTTGTAAGAACAAAATAAAAGAATTAAAAAAACTGATAACTGTTTGGTGTTATTACTCAACTTTATATTTGGTATATAAGGGGATGGTATCAGTGACAAGGCTGCATTTCGTTGAAATGGCTCAGTGCAATTTACTTGCGATGTTTAAAAAATCAAATGACCGGCTTGGCAATCCGGCTCATGATGATAAAGAAAACGGGAGTGGTGACCCAGTAAAAAGTACATTTCGGACTGTCGGACGGAAAAGTCGGACTGGCAACCCGATATGCACACAAATCCGGCCTGGCAAACCGGTCGAAAACACCGGGAATGGGGCAACCCGTGATGCATTTTCTATATGAATAAATAAAAGTTATTGACAAAAAAAATATATAAACACAAAGGCACATAATAAACAACACCAAAACGACTGCTTCCAACAATTTATTGATTCGTTAGAGTCATATACAGACCGTCATATACATGCACTTCCGGTAAACAAACTTTCGATTTCGTAGAGGTAAATATTGCAGAAAAATACCTTAATATTATGCCAACAGGATGCTGAAATATAATAAAAGATCTATTTTCACACACTGCAAATGATTCAGGGTATGTTGATTGAAAATATCAATGTTATTTTTTTTCTTTTTTTTTCGGTTATGTTTTTTTTCGGGGGGGGGGGGGGGGGGGGGGGGGTACGGAACGGAATTGTTGTAAGGGGGGGGGGGGATTTTGCCGTCGACCGGTTGAGATTCCAAAATTTTAGGATCCCTGGTACCCAGGCTTCGGAAATGCACATTTTTAGCAATGTGAAAAATAATGCAAGTGTTTATTTGAGTTGTTGATATTTGTAATTTGTTAGAAAACAATGATGTTATACATAAAAATTATCTGCAAGGTATACAGAATCATATATTAAAAATCAAAAACATTTTACCAACTCGTTTGAATTTAATTGCCCATCTAAATATGGCCCTATGGCACAGTCAAAGTGGTTAAAACAATTATACAAAAATATGACAACACCAGAAATGGTCTCTGAAAAATGAAAAAAAGGCAAAAATTCATATCAGCATGCTAATCTGGCACAGATTATATGCAATAATGACAGAACACAATGCAAATTTATTATCTTTTGCATTTTTAACCATGAAATCAATAAAAATGCACCTTTGACTTTGGCAAGATGCACTGCCTAAACAGGGGTGTACCCTGTATAGTAAAAAGAAACTTGAGTAAAATCATGCTTTTAAGTTGTCATGTCCATTTTAAAAAGATTGAGAAACAAATTCAAACTTTTCTTATTTATCGCTTGATATAGCACCTGAGTACTGGCTCAAAATGTGCGCGCAAATAAAAAGTCACAAAAGTTACCACCTGCTCCAAGAAATCAATTGAGATACAAGTTTGTACAATTTCAACTTATCTCTATCCAATCTGCTATCTACCTGGAAATTACACCATAACTTAAACTTAAGTAAAGTTCTCTATCCATTCTGCTATCTACCTGGAAATTACACCATAACTTAAACTTAAGTAAAGTTCTCTATCCATTCTGCTATCTACCTGAATTACACCATAACTTAAACTTAAGTAAAGTTCTCTATCCATTTTGCTATCTACCTGTTAATTACACCATAACTTAAACTTAAGCAAAGTTAAGACTTTACTTACACTAATTGTGTGACCAAGTGAACAGTCACCAACTTTTCATCTGCTCCAAGGAATCAAACTTGGGACCTTATGTTTGCAAGGCGGATGCTATACCTCACAACCAAGGACTAAACTGTGAGTATATTCATGTTACAGTATTAAGATGATAAAAATGCTGGCTATCTACAGCAGTAAGCATTGCCTTTTTCTGTATGGGGCAGAAAAGTTCTTTTTCCTTGTTTTCTTTCCCCGTTCAACTGTAAAATGACATCATTAACATCGGGGAAAACCTTCAGATCATGTAATATTTACTAAAAATAGTTACTCCCGGAAATGTCTGATTCATCGTTCGGACACCACGAATAGTGGCGGTATAAGTCGATGTTTGCCAAAACTTATTACAGTTCTAAAACCTTAAAGAAAACTTACAATAAAAATGGAAAAAATCTATTGAAGAATATTCTGCAAAAAAGTAAAAAATGTTTGAATGAAGCAATCTTTTCTCTCACTTGTCCAAAGACTCTATATGTTTTTTGTCCATTTCTGTAAAAATTAAGAACCTAAAGTTATTTTAACCATTTATTCAGATATATTTAATGATCATGAAGTAACTGTTAGTATTTTATGCCCTCTAATTGTTGAATTTTACTTCTTTTTGCCTTTTAAAGAAAGATATGCATATTTTAAATGTAGCATAAAATTTAGCATGGTGACCTATCAATTATTTTACATTTTCGTATTAAGGGCAATTTTTTACATTATACATGTGAAAATAAAAAAATTCTATTGGAGAAAAAAAAAACTTGTAGCATACGCCCTTTAACTTGATACTTCCATATTTGATATATTATATCTAGTGATGTAAATGTAAATCCATTCAAAGTGTTTGATCAGAGTAAAAGCTGAACCCAGGTTACTCCACAACCCCTTATGCAAATGCCCGGCTTTGTTGGCATTACATATGTCTTTCTTTGATCCTGATATCATCTCTTCTTATTTCTATATATGAACTCCATATTATTCAAAAAAGTGTTATTCAAAAACATAACTTCATCCGATGTGAATGACATTGCAAATGTTTGTGCATTAAATACATAATTATAGTTTGAAAGGCATACAGTCAGTAAAAACTGTATATTTGAGACGCTATAATTTGAAACCCTTTTCATCAAAACGACCAAATTTTGGGCCAGGAAGACGACGATGACGTTACTACGGAACCATATTTTAGTCCATGAGAAGGGTACAGATATAATTTTTGCACATTAAAATGGCAATATATCGACCTACATCATAGTGCAGTTCCCTAAATCTGCTTCTAAAATAAAAAAAATTGTAAGGCTTTTCCTCAAACTTTTTTTTTTAACATACCTCGTACAACCCCCCTAGAAAGCCAATGGACTTCCCTTGTAAAAATCTTAAATGAAGTAGAGGACACAGACGCCCCCTGAACATACGACCATTTCCATAGATTTGCCTGAGAAGTGGCTCAAGGACCCCACCCCCACATGGTGAATTTCTGAATTTTATAATTTTCATATACATGTAGTAGTTGCCAAACATATCTCTCTTCCCTTCGAGGTAACGGATGAACATCGTCTGCTTGCTGTGAGTTATCGGTAGATTTAAGGGGTCATCGAAATGGTAGATCTATAAAATCGGTACTTCTTTATTAAAGGAATACGCTCGGCTGATAACAACTAGGTTTTAATTGAAAGATATTGATGTAAATAAACCAATTTAATTACTCATTTCATTGAATCAATCGTAATAAGAAAGAAATTGCAAGTTAAAGACGTCTATTTACACCAATTTGCTCCGAGACATGGGCGCAGACATTGTTTACGTCTCGTGGTCTCGCGAGACTTTTTTTACAACAATCGTGACGTCACAGACACACTTCCGGTTGCGTACATACATTGAAATATAGAAGGGAATTACGTGTGTTGTGGAGAAATTTTACCCCCAAAAAGAAACAGGAAGGCAAAAAGTAATTATAATTACTTAAAGGACATTTTAAGTGTATATTTTATTTGAATATGATGAAAATATATTATTAAAAGATTAAACTATGATCATTTTATTGTTTTCTTACTCGTGAGTGAGAGAGTCTGGAGCCCTCGTCCTATGACCTTTGTATGCCAGAATGGTAATGAATGCAACTTCTAAAACAGAATCATTCAGAACTAAGGTGTGAAAGTCCGTATGGTCCGTAATGCACGTAAGTTCATCTAAATTTCCAACAACCAAGTCACTCGATTTGCAACATACATTTTCCATATTGGATGGCATCATAACACAGTTATCACACAGACAAAAGTCCTCAGCACATAAATATTCCTCCTCCCGTACGTCATTGTCTTGAAGCAGTTGCAGCTCTTCCTCAGTATATTCGGGCTCAAAGTCGTAAGGAACTATACACTCCATTTTAAGAAATATCTCAAAAACTTTATTAAACTTCCTGCTATAGTGATCGAACCATAACTAAAGTCAATACCCCTTGTCACGCAATCATTTATGCACATTCTCACAAACATCGCTATTTTAATTGCGCAAATCATTACAGCAATTATCAACAATTTTTAAACAGTTTTTTAATCAAACATATAAATATATAAAAGGGGCGGTATCATGTAAGTAGAAATCTAATTGCAATGACGGTAACAGTGAAATACTATAGAGACGAATCAAAGGGACACCGTGTTGTAATTATGATTAACACACCTAATTGCTCGCAATTTAGCAAAATAATGTAAATTATGCTAACTACTTTCTGTATATCACACTAACATGAGCTCATTGCGATACGATACTTTTACTTATATATATTTATTTAAATTTTTAAAATAGATTATTATAATATAAAACGTGGATTCAACACTTTTCTTTCATATTTATATAATGCATTTAGTATGTTTGTGGTGATGATTATACTCTACATGTCCGTTTCAGTAAAACGTGCACATCAATTGTCTGTTGACATGGTGACTCGGTCGCACGCTTCGTTTTATGGCCGTGTTTTATGGCCCTGAGGTGCGATTTTATATGACGCTTAGTCTGTTACAAAGACTTGCCAGTGATTTCTTATCCAATCAGTTTAACACCACACAACTTTTCAATAACCGCAGTTGCAAGCATTTCACGGTAAAAATGACAAAGATGTATTATAGAAATAAAAAATATCGCGGAGCAAATTGGTTTAAATAGACGTCTTTAACTTACAATTTCTTTCTTATTACGATTGATTCAATGAAATGAGAAATTTAATTGGTTTATTTACATCAATATCTTTCAATTAAAACCTAGTCGTAATCAGCCGAGCGTATTCCTTTAACGCTTTTATCACAACCCCTATTAATCGCACTCATCGATCGGGATATGGTTCAATGGGTATTTGTGACGTCACAGAAAGGTAAACATGAACAAAGATGGCGGCGGCCATAGCCGATCGAAATCACAAACTTTAAACAGCTATATCTTCACAAATATAGCGTGAATAAAAATGAAAGTCATGTCAAAGTGATCTACACTAAAAGGTTTGTTGATGGTTAAATTTTCATTTCAGCCGAGCGTATTCCTTTAAGTGATTTTTTTTCTTATCTAGATCTATTTCACTAATATTTCAGTAAAACAATGTCTTTTTTTCCCCTGTCACATTTCGTTACGTTCGAACTGAAATATCGCGTTAATGTGCGTAGCTCGAGAATACAAATATGGCGAGAACTGAATATATCTGCTTGTGGCTATACAATAAAAAATTAGAGTCATATATAAAATTTGTACGTGATGAGGTGAAAGAGACTAACATAATTCAAACAAGAATTAGGTTTTGTCTGAGTAGATTGGTAGTTTGCATGAAATTACTATAGTTAATTAAAATTTCATACCTAAAAAGTTCTCACGTTCACTTCGTGCAACAATTGGCGGGAACTGATTAGATCACGTGACTTGACGTTAAAACTGGATAGAGTAGCCCCCCTTGCTAAGTGTGTGTGTGTGTGTGTGTGTGTGTGTGCTTTCATTCATGAGAGTGAACATTTTTTTCTGCACGCATGCATGCCCGTAGCAACATCTTAGTATACCCTTAGCGAGGGTATCTGCACTATAATTTAGAGAGAGAGAGAGAGAGAGCATCACAAGCAAGGGCGTGCCTGGGTAAGCACGTGCGAAAAATCGAAAATTTAAAAACTTCGCTATAAAATCGCCGCCTTACCAGGGTAAGACAAATATGTCTTCATAATTAGATATAGTGAGATTAGCCTTAGAACGATGTTACAATTATATAAAGACAAAATTTAGACCACAAACAAGCATGGCTGAGGTCAGATGCAAAGGCTTGGGCAATGTTCTGTAACATCTAACATTACGAAGCTACATTAGGTATTTACATCTCTAACTGCATCAAGGCTAAGATATTAATTATTTCATTTCTGCCATGATTTATAAAAAAAAATAAAGTAAATTTTAAATTTACCGTGTTAAGATATAACTTTTATATTATTGATTTGAAAAAACAATTTAAATACTTGATTATTATAAAAAAGACGATACTGACTTTAAATTTATAACATAAGGGATCAATCTGAAAAAAAAAAATTGAAATACACAAATTCAGAAGATATCAACTTACTTTAAAAAATGTTTTAATTAATTACATAAGTACTGAAACATTTTTATTAATGTATACATGCATACATAAGTCCTTAATTTCTTTTAAAATATTCACGTTTTGGATATATACTAGACGAAACTTATTAGTACTCCATTAAAGTTTTGTCTATAGCATTTGTTGTATTCAAAATAACAGATTTTTGTTTTCTATAGCTTTCCACGAAAAATGGTTTCACAGAGTTGATTATGCGTCAAAATTATTCAAGCAGACAACAGATTGAGCCATTGCACATTTTAATATTTACTGGGCATATGTTTTGGAACAAGTTTGAAATCGGAGTACTTACAAGTTTCGTTAAGTATATTATTGGCTCATAAAATGTCCCATGAAAAAAAAATGGCTCTATAGAAAAATAACCAAATGATTCAGTTTTGAAGCAAACGCTAAGATGTGTATATTTTTTTTAATGAATAACGAAAGGTTCAATTTCAATTTCCGAGGCGTATGCTAAATCATTTTTTTTTCAAGCATCCAGAATTTCCTGATTCTTTATATATTGATAGTGTATTATCTGATCTACTAAAATATGAAATAAAAGCAGGGGGTCATCAGCTTCGAAAAAAAAATCCGTTCACCCTATATAGCAGCAGTTTATGATGAAATTTCACCCATGAAAGGTCTATTTTTTTTCTTAAAATTAATTACAATTATTAATTTAGTAAATGTTATGTCATTGTATCGGTGAAACATCACATGTAATGAAACAAAATGAATTAGGGGTTTACTATTTATACATCTATTATTAATACCCTTACATATGACTAAATCACGTCTTTTTTTTAAAAAAAAAAGTACAAATAATAACTTCATTCTTTCTAATGTTTAAACATCAAGATTTTTCTTATTATTTTCAATGAATAGTGAATACTTTTAGGTACTTATCTAAAAAATAAAAGCTTAAAGAACAATAGGTCACCAGTTTTTTTTTTTTTTTTTTTTTTTTTTAAAGAATAGGCATTTTATGTTTGTGGGTGAGGAATTAACTTAGGAATTATCTAATTTTAGAGTAGGTTAATCTTTATTTTTATAAATATTTTTAGGCCTGTAGACCTTCTACCGAAATCCCGTATACATTTCACAAAGGAATAACGAGTATGCGCTGCAGTTTCTGTTTCTATTAATCATAAACATTTTTTTTTTATTTGAAGTGCGTCAATATGTACAGTACAGTAGACAATTAGGGCAATTTCTATACTAACACCAGTTCAGATTTGCGGTTGGTAACAAAACTGATTTTGCAGTTGCATTTTTTTCTATCTTGACCTATCCATCATCAATCTTTTTTTTCTTTTCTTTTTTTTTCAAAATAAAAACCGTTATATTTGCATAGATCTAGTGTAAAATTTACTCGTGCGTAATACTAGAAACCTTGTCGCGATCGTCTTTAAAGGGTTGTTTAACCAGTACAGGATGTCTGTTAATTTGAGTCATTATATTTTACAGATTTAATACTTTGTTTTTCTTGTTAAGGCAACATCCATTGAAACAGCTCAGTTGCTCCTATTCTATTGTGATTCGTAAATCTTAATTGTTATTTTTTTTTTACGTTGCATACTTAATCTTAAGTTCGTTGTTTATTTAGACAGTTGTAAAATCTGGCACTTTCTATTTTTCACTTTGACCATTAATTATGTATCACTCATATCAGAAAGGAAACAGTTTTTCATTTTAATTTTATAATTTATATTAGTATTTATTAGATAAAAAAATGCTAAATGTAATAATAAGTATGGTTGATAGTATCACAAAGTTTAATTCACGCAACATAGTGTAACATACATTGTCGGGATACGTGACGTCTGTAATGTTGCAGAGATATATAATGGTATTTCTATTGACAGTGATGTGCAAGATACTGGTGTAGTAACAAATAATGCAACTGTGTGTTGAGTGTTGGGTTGTTTTTATTATGCCTTGTTAACAGAGTGACTCAGCTATGTCAGTAATGTATCAAAGAAAAGTTAAACGTAAAGGTAAAAATGCGCGTTTTTATCCTATTTCATTATGCTCTTAGACAGTTTTGTGTGTGTGCTAAGTACCCTCTAAAATGCTCCTAGAGCGTTCCAGGGGGCATTTTTCCCTAGGGAGAATTCCCCTGGATACTCTCTAGCCATGGTGCGTGTTCCCAAAATGGGTCAGGGCTGGGAATCAGAACTGCGTTGTACCATTCATTTTGTAAACAAAAGCCGCTTTTTTGAAAGCAAAAGGTATATTTTTTTCATTACTGTTTCTGTAGGAAATGCATAGTAACGAGATACATATAGGAACACGCTCCTGATGTTCCGCTACATATGGTGTATGCATCTTGAAAATCCATTTTGAAAAAAACAAACGTTACAGTGAACTGGAAATTTCAGGTGGAGAAGATTTGCGAAACAATTGACAGATACGACGCAGTTGAAATTGCTGCATCAAGCGTTTTCACCCTCAAACTGTATTTTATACTTGTGTTTTTGTGAATATTAGTCACCAAATACAGATTCACGTCATGGGACAAAGTCACATTTGAAGCAGAAAATTATTTTTTAATTAACAATGATTTTTACAAAATGGTTAGACGCAGTTGAATTTAAATATTGTACGATGCAATTGTCTTTTTATTGCAGCCTTTTAAACCGGCTTCTTTACGGTATATATAGTTTTTCCTAACATTCGGGAAAACATTCTTAGTGATGCTTTTCGTAAACAAATGCTCACAAACTCTGAAGGTTTTCCCGAATGTTTGTAAAACATGTACATCTGACGAAAGAATCAACGGGCCTATGTGTAGGCCTACAGATCAGTTTTTCGCTTTGCATCCGGCAGTTTTCTTCTCTGAATCGAGGCAGTGGGGCCTCCGTGGCCGAGAGGGTAAAGTCGCTGACTTTAACACTCACTCAGCCCCTCACCGCGTGGGTTCGAGTCCCGGCAGGGTCATTCGGATTTTCATGTGAGGAAGCCTTCCAGCTGGCTTGCGGTAGGTCGGTGGTTCTACCCGGATGTATCCGTGTATTTGGGCTCTTCCTCCACCTGTAATTAGCTGAACGTCGCTATATAACTGAAATACTGTCGAAGCGAATGTAAACTCAAATAGCCAAGTCCGAATCGAGGTAAAATATGCTGCTTGTGATAGCTTAAAATGGCGTCATATACCCTGGCCGCACAGAAAAGTAGTCACAACGGCCCTATGACAAAGTGCTTATAATTATGTAGTGCATTAATACCCGGATTATCATTCATGTCGAATCCATTTGCTCCGTGACCGTTAAAATATTCAACACGGTCAAAAATAGCCCAAAATATTGATTTGATATGATTATTAATATAATATTCAATTGCTAGTAGAGTTATAGTTGTCATCTATACTAGTTGTTGTTTATTTAAATCATCCTTAACATATCGTTAATTGTTTTCATTATTGCCATTTATTTTGTTTCCATTTTTTTCTTCATAAAACTATTGATGCAATCATTTAGTGCGTGTACCTACAATTCGTGAAAGCTTAACTCAAACGTTTTGTCCATTTCAAGGTTATTATACTCACCAGGGGCCAAGACTTGAACAAAATCAGTTGTTGGTTAAGCAACAGGTGTTTTGGTTTGACCGGCCTATGATAAACCGGGTAAAGAATATTTTATCTTTGAAATTCTTTGAATGATGTAAATGATTTCTTTATCCTGTATAATGTAACTCTCGCAGTCTAGGGCGAGCAACTATTTTACCCGTTTAACAAGCAGCTGTCGCGTTCTGGTTAAATAACAATACAAAATTCCATTTATTTAAACATATTAATAGTTATTGAGGTAATAATTCATGTCAAGATATTGTTGTAGCTGAATACTATGTCAACATGAATGCCCTAGTGCGATTCTATCTTACAGTGTTAATAAAAGCAAAGTATTGTTGTTGAAACTAGAGACAGAATACTTTAATGGTATCAGAGACATTTAAAAGAGATAGGAAAACCCTGTGAAAGCCCGAGGAAAAAGTTTTTAGATACACAGCAGATCATTGACTATTGCAAACTTAAAAAAAGTATGGAAAAATCACAGAGGAAAACGTAACCATATTATAAAATAATTGTTTCAGTACTGCGAGAATAATTTCTAGTTTGATTTGTTTATTCTTTTAATGATTATTCAAATGCAGCCAGTGAAGCAGAAAAGCAACAGACAATACATAATTATCAAGATGCAGGTACTTTTGTATTTTACATAAAACATTTTTATTTATTGACTTATTTTAATACATATTGACTTATTTTAATACAATTAATACATGAATCATTTTGATGATATTGTTATGATCTATTGTAAGATACAATTTACTTTCACATTTGACAATTTGTTACGTGCTTTTGTAGTTGCCAGTCTTTGTTCAATATGTCTTTGATAGTAAGATTGGCAGATAAATCTAGTTCGTGTCATTCTCACTAACATCTGTCACACGTAAACCCATGTATATATTTTTTAAAATGTGATTATAAATCAATGTGAACCTGTGCCGCCCAAGGTCGTTACTTCGATCTCCGGTTAATTGCGACATCTCTACATCGTCAAAAATGGTAAAACGATATTTTTAAAGAGTTTTGAAAATTAGATTATGTAAGACAGAGCACTAGCAAAACTTCTGATTGGCTACAGGTGGAACAACTTAGGACTAACACCGTCGTCTTAGTAAAGAATAATAGGAGTTTGCTTTTGTAGGAACATGTATTCCCATTTTGTAGAATTACATTTGTTTTATTAAAAAAGAAGAAGAAGAAGAAAAAAAGGCCACCGTAAAAACGCCAAAATTCCCCTTAACTTGTTTGGAATACGCACGAAAGTCTCGCGATAGGCCCCACCCATAATTATTTTGGCCTGCATGCACGTGAGACTCCACTCTCTTACACATCGGCATACATTACATTCACCTGTGTGGTTGGTTTAGAAAGTAGTTTCAAATATATGACGTCATCCAAACCGTTGTTCAGATATTTAATTTGAAGGACGACTAGATAGGCTCCTTATACTTTAAAATATATATAAATAGCACCAATGAAACTGATCGGAATGGTCATTAAAATTACAAATTATGAAAATAGAAAAAGTACGATAGCCAGCTGAATCTGTAAATATTTACATCTGCAGACAAGCGTTTGAGGATTGTTCCCATCTGCGTAATAAGGCAAGAAATAGTTCCCATATAATAGCAATTAAAATTAATATTTTCCACAAATTTTATGATGATTCATAAAGCACGTATTCAATGTTTCTAAACTTTTGATCCGTAAAATACACTTAAATCCGCGTTAAATAAGTGTTTTCTGCTTTGATTGAGCTCATTGCAGAGATGGTATAGTGAGGAACAAACAACAACTTTGCTTCGAGATTGGTAAGACTCGTTTTACATTTCATCTAAATACAATCGAGATGAGACCGGCACAACGAAAAGATATAAAAATGTTCAGTTGTTAATGTGTGAGTAAATATGACAAATGAAACATTATTTGTAAAACGATCTCATATAACACCTAATCATAATTTAAATTTAGCATGAACAATATCCTGATATGTGATTATGATTTAACTGATATTGTAAATTTTGAGATTGGTTCATATATTGATGGTTGCAGATGTGGAACAATAGTCTATTGCGGTTTTATTGACACATTTAAATCACCTTTGTATAATTTTGGTATAGAATCACAAAGAAAGTGAGCGCTGTCGTCATTGGCAATTCATTTAGCAGTACCCGGCATGTTGTCATTCACTTCTTTCTCTTTTGAATTACCCATTTACCAGATCAATATTACGTTCGATTTTCTCTGCTTTTTAAACTCAGTAAACAAACATCTTCCTGTCACAGTATGATATATTCTATACCATATATCGATAATGTTCACAGCTTATTCTTGTGGTCCTATGGACACAAGTTCAGTATCTGACGAGTAGGCCTATGGCGCTATATTGACAGTATCATTGACACTCGTAGTCTGTAAATGAGCAAAATGGATACATGTTTAACTTTAGAAGAATATTATTAATTAAGTTAGCCGTGAAAAATGTATTGCAGCCCAATCCTATAATGTTATGCAAAATACTGAACCCCTTTCTGTATGTCTCGAAATTCAAATGGTCAAAACTACTGAAGTACGTGTCCATACGGTCTGAAAGTTTGAAACATTCCTTTACACCCCAAGTGTTTGATTTAATAAAAATAAATCAAAATCTCAAATCTCAACTTTGTATTAAAAATTAAAAGAAACACACACACTTATATTATGCATACACTTTTCAAAGCATTTACATTCACTGAAAGAATATAAGATATAAAGTTGAATTTAATTTAAAATTTTTAAAATTGTCCATTCAAGTCCATGGATATTACTTTAGTATATTGGTTGGGTATATTAAAATGCTATATGTTTGAACTATTGTAAAGACCATAAGGAATTATATTTTTTTGCACTTTTTTGATAAAAAAAAGTGTAATGCTTAACAAAAGCAAAATAGTTTTTCAAAATAGCTAGAGAAAAAATATGTAGGCAATTTACTTGAATTTCTTTCAAGTACTACCACTATTTTAAACAATAGTCCTATGTAAGAGGACGCCGTGGTATAGTGGTAACTTACACGACCACGGATCTCGAGGTTGTGAAATACACTTTAGTTTAAACTTACTTACGTGAGAGAGTGATATTACTTTTCATTGTGCCTATAAGATTCACTCTGTATAGCCTTTTGATCAACCCGTTAGTACATGGAGCTACTGATAGAACATTGAGCTACTGATAGAACATGAAGTCGGAATTTGAAAACTTGAATAAAAACATGGGGAATTACTGATAGAACATGCAGCTACTGATAGAACATAGAGCTACTGATAGAACATAGAGCTACTGATAGAACATGGAGAACCTGGAGCTACTGA
Organism: Solen grandis; assembly: GCA_021229015.1. NCBI lineage: Eukaryota > Metazoa > Mollusca > Bivalvia > Adapedonta > Solenidae > Solen > Solen grandis. The sequence continues at coordinate 65,473,286 of CM037777.1, forward strand.
TAGAACATGGAGTTACTGATTGAACATACAGCTACTAATAGAACATGGAGGACCTGGAGCTAATGATAGTACATGGAGAACCCGGAGCTACTGATAGAACATAGAGGACCTGGAAGCACGGATAGAACATGGAGGGCCTTAAGCTACTGATAGAACATGGAGAATCTTGAGCTACTGATAGAACATGGAGTGACTGAAAGAACATGGAGCTACTGATAGAACATGGAGTTACTGATAGAACATGAGCTACTGCTAGAACATGGAGTTACTATAGAACATGGAGCTACTAATAAAACCTGAAGGTACTAATAGAACATGGAGCTACTGATAGATTCTGAAGCTAATGATAGAACATGGAGCTACTGATAGAATCTGTAGCCACTGATAGAACATGGAGCTACTGATGGAACCTGGAGCTACCAATACAACATGGAGCTACTGCTAGAATATGGAGCTACTGATAAAACCTGGAGCTGATAGCTCCTGGAACTACTGATAGACCATTGAACTACTTATAGAAGCTACTGATAAAACCTGGTGCTACTGATAGAATCTGGAACTACTGATAGAAGTTACTGATAGAACATGGGGCTACTGTTAGAACATTGAGCTACTGAAAGAACATATAGAACATTGAACTACTGATAAAAAAGAGAGCTACTGATAGAACATAGAGTTACTGATAAATCACGGAGTTACTGTTAGAACACGGAGCTACTGATAGAAGTTACTGATAGAACATGGAACTACTGATAGAACATGAAACTACTGATGGAACATGGAATTACTGATAGAACATACACAGGCTACCGGCGGGGAACCGCCCAATGATACAAAGTAACAGTTCAAAACACATTTTATAACAAAATTTTACAATTCAAGAAAAAAAAAATGAATAAGTTAGAAAAGGTATGTAACTCTCCGTTCAAAATCTGCAGGAAAACTGACATTGTCGTATTCTGAGCTTCGTATCTGACACAATTTTCAGCCGATTTCAAATATGCCGGGGTTGTTCAACGCAGAAATAATAGGCTGTGTGAAGTTGGCTCGACATACGACATACAACATACGACATTCAACTCTCACTATTCACGACATACGACATTGGACATTCAGATTTTGAATGTCGCATTGGACATTCACGACATTGCACATTCAGATTTTGAATGTCGCGGCACGACATTCACGACATTGGACATTCAGATTTTGAATGTCGCGGCACGACATTCACGACATTGGACATTCAGATTTTGAATGTCGCACACGACATTCACGACATTGGACATTCAGATTTTGAATGTCGCGGCACGACATTCACGACATTGGACATTCAGATTTTGAATGTCGCAGCACGACATTCACGACATTAGACATTCAGATTTTGAATGTCGCACGCGACATTCACGACATTGGACATTCAGATTTTGAATGTCGCGGCACGACATTCACGACATTGGACAGTCAGATTTTGAATGTCGCAGCACGAAATTCACGACATTGGACATTCAATGTCGTGAATGTCGCGTGCGACATTCAAAATCTGAATGACCAATGTCGCGAATATCGTGCCGCGACATTCAAAATCTGAATATCCAATGTCGCGAATGTCGTGCTGCGACATTCAAAATCTGAATGTCCAATGTCGTGAATGTCGTGCTGCGACATTCAAAATCTGAATGTCCAATGTCGTGAATGTCGTGCTGCGACATTCAAAATCTGAATGTCCAATGTCGTAATGTCGTGCTGCGACATTCAAAATCTGAATGTCCAATGTCGTGAATGTCGTGCTGCGACATTCAAAATCTGAATGTCCAATGTCGTGAATGTAGTGCCGCGACATTCAAAATCTGAATGTCAAATGTCGTGAATGTCGTGCTGCGACATTCAAAATCTGAATGTCCAATGTCGTGAATGTCGTGCTGCGACATTCAAAATCTGAATGTCCAATGTCGTGAATGTCGCGTGCGACATTCAAAATCTTAATGTCCAATGTCGTGAATGTCGCGTGCGACATTCAAAATCTGAATGTCCAATGTCGTGAATGTCGTGCCGCGACATTCAAAATCTGAATGTCCAATGTCGTGAATGTCGCGTGCGACACTCAAAATCTGAATGTCCAATGTCGCGAATGTCGCGTGCGACATTCAAAATCTGAATGTCTAATGTCGTGAATGTCGTGCCGCGACATTCAAAATCTGAATATCCAATGTCGTGAATGTCGTGCCGCGACATTCAAAATCTGAATGTCCAATGTCGTGAATAGTGAGAGTTGAATGTCGTATGTTGTATGTCGTATGTCGAGCCAACTTCACACAGCCGAAATGATAGGCCTTTTCGTTGCCGAGTCGATTTTCTATCTTAGATAAACTATAAAGACAATACGAGTCACGAAACTCAACGGAAACTGTACTAGGACACGATGTGAACGAAGCAATGCATATCACAGTCAATGCGATTTTCAACGGCAACTTCACAGAAATACAATATTTCCAGCAAATACTCATATTAAACAATAATTTATGTATTTATTTAATTCTCACAAGAAAAGCTTTTTCCTAGAAGTCGCTAGTATCGATGCATTCCGCCCTCATTCCACTGTTGCATTTTGTTATGACTGGCGGCTACCATATTGAATTGGTTATCGGCTTTTGTGATAATTACATATGACATTGGGGAACCAGCGATTATGGCAGATATAGTGACTGTAGACACGTGGCATGATACCACACACAGTCACATTATACTGACACCGGACCAACATTTGCCTTTTCACGATGAGCACCAAGCAAGGGAGCTTTAACAGATCCATTTTTATGTAGTGCTGATGTGCGCTTTTAGGATCGATGACTGTCCACAATTGTTTCAAACGATATCTCCTCTCAAACCACTGAGCCAAATTTGATGAAACCTGATGTTCTTTGTATAAACTTTTCCAAAGTTTTTCAAATGGTTCTTATCCATTGCATATCTAGATCATAGGAGCTAAAAATTGATTTCCAAAGGGAAATCCTTAAAAAAAATTCGTCAGCTAGACCGCAAGACCTAGAGCTAAGATATTTAGTGTGTGGCATTGACTAATGGACCTCTTCAATGTTTGTTAAAATAAATATTTTTTAACGATTCTAACTTTTTGGACATTTTTTTTTCTGTGCAAAAACTTTGAGAGATTATGGTAACTATGATGATATAATTAATACAACACACTTTAGAAGTTTAGTTTCGTTTTGAGTACAAAATGAAGAATAATGCACGATGTTAAGTTTGGATGCGCAGTTAAATTATAAATTACAAAGCATCTGACCGCTACACAGTGCATTATTCTGCGATGTAACACGAAGAACGAATTTTTTTTTCCATTCTAACACGTTTTGTAGACTGCGAAGTTTTAAAAGTGATAAAATGTCGGTTTACTTTATCACGCTTTATTTTAGGACACATATGACGTTATATTTTGATATACGACAGTGAATAGCGAACACAACAAGCTTTCTAATGTAGCATTTTTTTTATCGTGTTAAAATTAACATTAAAGAATATTTTAGAGGACTGGCAAGTAATCGGGTTTTTAGCATGATCCATAGCGGGTATTTAAATATTATACACGTTTATTCTTGAAGTACGTATTCTCGTTTCTATGGTGAGGGCTTAACGATAGGGCTAGTCGCAAAATCACAAAACTATCGTGTTTCATATTAGAATAAAACTTAACGTTCAACTTCATACCAACGTTTAGTAAAACCAGACGTGTTCAGTATTGCCTGAAAGTTATAGAATCGAATAAACATAAAGAGCATCAATACTGTATAGATTTAGAAAAAGGAAATCTGTAGGGGGCCATGGCCTGCAGAGCTGCCGTGTTTACAATCAGTGTAGATCAAATTTGAACTTCTGACACAATATAACGCTACTTTGTACTGGAGAGCGTCAGAGACTGGGAGTAAATATTTGTCTAATCTGGCTTTCATGAGTGCTCGGTGTTAAATCGAAATAAAACAATCATTTTTTTAATTTTTTTTTATTTCTAATTTTTTTTTTTTTGAATACAATTTGATGATATCAATATTGGAATAATTTTCACCCAAGTGCTAGTATGTACTTCACATTGTGTGATGTGACTCTGTGCAGATGACATTATTGATATGGTAATTGGTGCTATGGATTCTGTCCATAATCAATATTGCCTCGTTTTGGTAATATCATATCCCCGGATGAAGTGATAAGAGCTGATGGTGTTTTAATAGTTCTATTAAATGTGGAGTAAAGTAACAAATGGGTTTGTATTCTCTGTGATTTTTTTTTTATAAAGTAAGTAACAAGGATTTTCCATGGCCTCCACAGGCGCCAAGTACTGGTCCAACCCAGGAACCGTCGAGATGAAGTAATATAAGTTTTAAGAACTTGTATTTCAAAACGACGTTTAATCTTTAAGTTTAAATGACATATTCTGACAATGACTATTTTTACCACGACTGCAGCTACTACTACTGCTACTACTACTTGTCACATGTATCATAACATTCCTATCACGTACGTTAACTATTGTATAGAGTTATGTATTTCAGTCATCAAAACTAAACTAGAATTAGATATGTACTTGTTATTATACCGTTCTTTTCCCCAGAATTATGGCGCTTTCATTCATCTTGTTTATCTTCCTTCTGACGAACTTTTGCTGTTGTAAGTATATTTCATTTACATTAATTTAAAATAGATATGTTGTCCTATTCCAAAATTACATGCTACTTTTAATTTTGACAGAGATTATTGTTTTGCTCAGGGCTTGTGTTTATACATCATAGATTCGAATCTCCCTAACTGGCTGATTTGACTTTTCAAAAGTTACGGCAACGATTTATAAACGTTTCAGATAAGTTAAAAAAAACAACAACGTATTTTTGATGTATTTTTCAATCCAAAAGTTTGACATGGATTCTGTCAATACTCCGTCATTTTTTACCGTTCTGTTTCTCTCTATCGGCTACAGACTTACCATGGTTATTTGATATTTTATACATAGTCACATGCACTTAGGTAAAATAAATTTTAAATTAGATTTATAACGGCCTTTACATAATTATGAATTTGAAACAATCATATTTTCATAAAAAAAAAGTTTCAATGTGGGGTAATTATCTCAAGGTCCTAAAATCAGGTTTATTGTTTCAGAAGATTTTGTATAGCTTACAACCAAGCGCTAATGAAAAACATTTACTTCATCAAAAAAACAAAAAACAGTTTATATAAAGCAGAACAAAAACATTGTACCGATAAAGCATTAAGTTGGTTCGCGAATAAACTGAAAAAAAAGAAAGAGTATAAGATGGTGTTAATTCAGTGCAAATAAACACACGGCAAACTTGGTTCTGAATGCAGTAATTGCTTTTTATCATTGTAAAACGTGCATGAATAATTCAGCCTTACAGTAATGCAAGTTTCCCTCATTAACAGAGCCAACTATATTGTTTTAAAAAGATAATTCGCATGTATTTCTCTAAAGATAATTCGCATGTATTTCTCTAAAGATAATTCGCATGTATTTCTCTGAAGATAATTCGCATGTATTTCTCTAAAGATAATTCGCATGTATTTCTCTGAAGATAATTCGCATGCATTTCTCTGAAGATAATTCGCATGTATTTATCTAAAGATAATTCGCATGTAATTCGCATGTATTTCTCTAAAGATTATTCGCATATATTTCTCTAAAGATAATTCGCATGTATTTCTCTAAAGATAATTTGCATGTATTTCTCTAAAGATAATTCACATGCATTTCTCTATTCGTATGTAATTCGCATGTATTTCTCTAAAGATAATTCGCATGTATTTCTCTAAAGATAATTCGCATGTATTTCTCTAAAGATAATTCGCATGTATTTCTCTAAAGATAATTCGCATGCATTTCTCTGAAGATAATTCGCATGTATTTCTCTAAAGATAATTCGCATGTATTTCTCTAAAGATAATTCGCATGTATTTCTCTAAAGATTATTCGCATGTAATTCGCATGTATTTCTCTAAAGATTATTCGCATGTATTTCTCTAAAGATAATTCGCATGTACTTCTCTGAAGATAATTCGCATGTATTTCTCTGAAGATAATTTGCATGCATTTCTCTGAAGATAATTCGCATGTATTTCTCTAAAGGTAATTCTCATGTTTTTCTCTAAAGATAATTCGCATGGTAAGTCGCATGTATTTTCTAAAGATATTCGCATGTATTTCGTTATTTGTCTAAAGATAAATCTATCATTTCTTGAGCGCAGGCAGTGTCATTAAATTGAGTATTTTTAATACGCTGTATTTCTCTAAAATTATTCAGATGTACTACCGATTTCTGAAAGAATATTGATAATTACCAGAAATTCGCTTACTTAAAGAATATCTAGGGAATTCTAAAGATTTACATATTCTTTGTTGAAATCGTGTGATTCCTAAGATTATTCGCATATATTTCTTAAATAATATATATTATTTATCTGAAAATGAGCATTTCAAGCAAATTTCGCAGATTGAAGAATTCTATCATTTTTAATATTGATGCCTAATGAATTGCATGACCAAAGATTTTTCGCATGTAAGTCGCATGTATTTCTCTAAAGATTATTCGCATGTATTTCTCTATTTGTCTGAGGAAAAATGAAAAACTATCATTATCATTGAGCGACAGGTCAGTGTCATTAAACTTGACATTTTATACCGGTATCATACGTAGAAAATATCATGTGTACCTACCGATTCTGAAAGAAATACACAGAATTGTAAAGGTAAATTACCAGAAATTGTTACATTAAAGAATATCTAAGGTAAGAAAAGAGTTTACATATGTTTGTTGAAAAACGTGTGAGACGCAGATCGTATATATATATATATATATATATATATATATATATATATTGCAATGAGCATTTCAAGCAAATTTCTACACATTGAAGAATTCTATCATTTTATACATATGATGCCTGAAAGATTATGTAATGACCGAAATGTAAAAGAAAATATAAGTTGTTTTATTTTTTTTCTTCAAATATTTGAATAGAAATCCAGATAGCTTGTATAAAATTAAAGTCCCATTTTTCCCCAAAAGCAGTGTATATTATTCGGTCAGAAGGAGCAAACTGTGTGCTACAGATTTGCTATCTGTAGATACTGATTGAGAACAGCATAACTATAATGCATAAAATAGAAAGAATATTTACTTAGATCATTCATTTGTTTACAAAAAGACCTAATTTGCATATTGTGATTCGGCGACGGTTTTTCAAGTTCAAATTATTTCCGATTACGGTAATGACTGTCTTCGGTAATACACGCCAATGTAAATGAAAAAAGAACTATCACTGAAGATGATGAATAACCCCAGATATCGTTTGTCACAGTTACTGTCACCATGTCAGAGACAGTTTTGATACAGTTTATGGATAAAAAATAAATTTCCCCAAAAACAGAACGAGCTCTGATACACCCGTACATTTATCACCGACAAAAATATCCAATATAAAAAAGGTCAATAACTCAGTTAAAATTAAGCTTATCATGACTACTGCTTGTTACATTGTCCTATTTATTAACAACTTATCCAACCTACCATATGAATTACTTATTCAACCTACCGTATCCATTACTTATCCAACCTACCGTATCCATTACTTATCCAACCTACCGTATCCGTTACTTATCCAACCTACCGTATCCATTACTTATCCAACCTACCGTATCCATTACTTATCCAACCTACCGTATCCGTTACTTATCCAACCTACCGTATCCATTACTTATCCAACCTACCGTATCCATTACTTATCCAACCTACCGTATCCATTACTTATCCAACCTACCGTATCCATTACTTATCCAACCTACCGTATCCGTTACTTATCCAACTTACCATATGAATTCTTATTCAACCTACCGTATCCGTACTTATCACCTACATATGAATTACTTATTCAACCTACCGTATCCGTTACTTATCCAACCTACCGTATCCATTACTTATCCAACCTACCGTATCCATTACTTATCCAACCTACCGTATCCGTTACTTATCCAACTTACCATATGAATTACTTATTCAGCCTACCGTATCCGTTACTTATCCAACCTACCGTATCCGTTACTTATCAACTACCGATCGTCACTTATCCACTACGTATCCGTCACTTATCAACCTACCGTATCCGTTACTTATTCAGCTACGTATCCATTACTTATCAACCTACCGTATCCGTCACTTATCCAACCTACCGTATCCGTCACTTACCCACCTACGTATCGTTATTATCAGCCTACCGTATCCATTACTTATCCATCCCTTCGCCAACCTTCCTTATCCAACAATTAGGAACCCTTTTCCCCCCTTTTCCAACCCCCCAGAATATCTAACTATTATTCAGAATGAATTATTTTGAAAAATTCAGTCTAACATCTGGGCAACTGGCCGTTTTGACATTCACTAGTGCGGTCTCTCTCTCTCCAATACATAATATTATCGTTTCTTACATAATTACTATTTATGAGCCCTATAAAATTTAAAGAGACCTTTTCAAAAATACGCTGACTGTCTTAATAAGCAGACCAATAAAAATATCACAGTAGGACCGGGGCCGAAAGTGATATTATTTTCCTGATTTTTTTTCCTGCGATCTCGGGCCAATATGATGCCTCGGACAAATAACAGGGCCATTATTATATCACTTATCTAATAATATATATTAAATAAACATAAAGGCTATTATTTCACATGACCGGATAATGATCATGTGTATTTTAATGTAATCTAACGTCATATGGAGATAAGTTTATATAGAGAATACGAGATTAGTGTTGAATAAAGATAAGTTTATCCTGCGAAGCTTAGAAAAATAAACCGCGAGCCTTGGCAAGCGGTTTATATTTTCTAAGCCGAGATATAACTAGTATCTAATGTTTTGTTTATCTGTAAATTTATAATTTTAAATAAATAATGTTTAAACTAATCACTTCAATGAAAAGGTACACCTATATTTATGCTCTTTTTTTCTCTCACAACTAATTATTATGATTTTATAATATGTAACCAATAGAGTATAAAGGATTTTCATTTTTGAGTTTAGCAGTTCATTTTCGCCGTCTTAAGATAGAAGTAGGTCGGAGAGGCATCCTACTTTTATATAATCTATACAGTCATAGTTTAGTAGATTTATTTGCATATTTTTTAATCAAATTTCCATATTATTATGTTTGAAAATCAAACAATCAAATCAACAGTCCGCTTAGCATACTCAAATTTAGTGTGTTTATCTCAAAATGTTATATTTCTGGGGGTTCCTCGTGAGTCAAATCTCGGTCTCCTTTTGTCTTTTAACTTTTGTCAATGATATTGCTGATAATTTATTAAGTCTTGCGGGTTACGTACAGTTCCTTTTTTTAGATTTATAAATCATATATACAACCCGTCTTTGAATGTGCATGCCATGTTTGGTGGGTTAGAAAATATTTAACTTGAATTAGCAAGAATAACAAGTGGTTTAGGCCTACCTATATTTTGTAGTAGAGAACCTTCTTATCATGAAATTTGACTTGTGCCCATTAAAAAACTGCAATGTGGGTTTATTTTATAAAAAAAAAATAATAAATAAAAAATAACAAAAAATAACACGTTACTTGATTTCCCGAAGACTGCCATTTCTAGAATAAATCGTTTGTGTATCTCATAATGATTTAAGAAATAAAGATAATTATGTGATGACTTAAACGTTCAATATAAATGTTTGAATAGATTATTTGAGATTTACTGACAAATATCAGCGATTTCGTTGCCATATATACGTAATTAAAGGACCTTGCTTGAAATGAAAACGAATTTAAATATCTAGTGCGTGGAGATAAGATTTTTGTTGCAATAATATAAAACACAGCCATTGACCCAAAGGACATTATATTACAATTTTAAGTTTCAACAATATCTACGGTTATTATAATTATTTTGAACGAGCCCTTTTGTTTACTCATTCTTTGCATTTTCAAATAGCCAATTAAGACTGTAGCTTAAATATATATACTTACTGTATCAATTGATCAAATAACCGTCATTTACAATGCTGTTTAAGTCACCGTTCTGGCTGTGACGTATCACGTTCCATTGATGGACCAAGGATCGTGTGGCCAGTCCACACAGTACCGACTTCGATTGACCAGAATCTATGACGAGACCAATGCAACAGTGAATATTGAAGAATACCGGAATGGCACCATTTCTCCGCAATCTATCATTCTTTACGAGATGAAGACATTGACATACTATTCGGATGCTGACTGCAATTACTCTTCTTCTATAGTGGCCTCGCAAGTTGTACTAACATCAACAAAATATTTCTCTCTGCAAGTATTTACCACTGTAAACGGTCACAATGAGGGTTACTTGGCGCTGTCCACTCAGGATCTCGGTACAGAATATTTCATCAGCAATTTCTGCGCATTGGGTGGGTACTGCCAGGCCGCCATTCTGACAACGAGTGTAAATCTCACGCGCGTGTACGTTAAACTTCCACCTGAGGTTACTGAAATCAAGTTTTGCATTGGCACAAAGCAATGGGCGTCTTCTGTTCATACAACTGTAGAACTGACTTACCCGGATGTATTTTATTTCGAAACACCTCATGACATAACTGGTGAGTAGAATTTTAAGTGGTTTATTTTCGTTTGCCATGCCAAAGCTTGCAGAGTGAAAAATCATTCTATATACAAGTATACTTTTTAGGATATTCTGAGTAGGAGTGTAGTTGCCAATGTATATCAAATAAAACGAAAAATACCGGTAATATTAATTTTCATTTACGATATTTCAGTTGATTTCTACATTGAATGACAGCGTGGCCACAAATAACGATAGTGTCTTTCAGGAGCCCATTACAAAACAGTGAAAATAATAAAAATGGTGACATTCACTGTTTGAAATAGTGAATATTTTTTCTAAAATCCATCGAAAAACATTTAATAAAGCAAGAGATCATATACAATTTTTAACCTTATTTTAACCTTATCAAATAAATCCGCCATGATAAGTGTACGGGTTGTACGAGGTAAAAAATGTGTACGTTGACATATCCCTTTTCTAGTGTTTACGTTGACATCCTTACACTTCTAACGGTTTCGGTGTGTGTGTGTGTTTGTAAAAGCGCATTTGACACATTAAAGACCTATTCAAAACTGTTGCAAGGTATAGGCATAGTGTTTTTGGTCGTTCTTTTTTTTATTAGGATTTAGTCTGAAGTATGCACGTTTACAAGCCGTGTTTGGAAAATATTGTTTGAATGTTCATAAAAAGTAAATGGTGCCGAAAGAAGACAATGCTTACATCTTTGGAAAGCTTATGAACTGGTGCGGTCGGTAGGCTAGGTTTTAAATTTAGGAGCGTGATATCAGAAAAAACTTACCTTAAACTTGTGCAGGTTTTCTGCTTTTCAGGTGTGTATGTTCGTATTTGTGTTTCAAAAAATTTGACACTTTTCGTTTTTGTGGAATCTAAATCCCCACCCTAGAGCATTGGCAATTTTTCAGAATCAGAATGCTTGCTAAAGTCTAATTTTCACATGAACTATCAAAGGTATTGCTTTGAAACTTTGAACACTTAATCATCTTCATCACTGAATAATGGCTGCAAGAACCATAACTCAGTCTCTTTTTTTCAAGAATTATGGCCCTATTGCACTTAGAAAATATCCGATTTCTTAGTTAGTTTATGTTTAGGTCAACTTTTCCACATGAACTATCAAAGCTTAACTTAAACCACTTATTCACCATCATCAGTTGACTCAGTACCGCAAGGACCATAACTCTATTTTGCTTTTTGCAGGAATAATGTCTCTTTTACACTTAAGAAATATCAGATTTCTTGGTTAAGTTATATGTTTTGGTCAGCTTTCCACGTCAACTATAAAAGGAATTACATAAGTTGGCTCTGTGCTGCAAGAACCATAATTCTATTTGCTTATTGACATGTAATAATATGGCCCCTTTTCACTTGAAATTTATCAAATTTGCTGATTACGTTTTGAGTTTAGGTCAAGTATTATTTACCTATAAAAGCTAAAGCTTAAAACTTGTGTGCACTTATGCAGCATTTTAAGCTAGCTATAAGATGCAAGATCCATAACTCTTATCTTGCCTTAGCCTTTTTATGCGTGTTTTTTTTCTTTTTCTTTTTTCTTTTTTTTTGCAAAGGAAAACAAGTCGTCGCCGTCAGCCATTTTTTTTCATTTCCTTTCAAGGTCATTATTAGTAACGAGTGAATATTGTATTTTCTAAGATTTGAATGGAAATGGATACATTTATATCATTTAAACGCAGTTTTTTGTTGTTAAGCGATAAAATTATCAGTAACAACAAATTTATTGAAAAATTGTACTCGTTCATTTCCGCAATACAGAAACTACCTAAGTACCGGTATTATTCGTCCTTGTACCGGTTCGTACCACAAGCTGCTTCGGACCGCGGTTTGCCGGTATACCAGTAAAACCGCGCACCTCTACTAATTATCCAAGCCATATCTGAGTAACCATTGCATGTAACTGACTAAACTTCACACAACATTTTCCAATCCTCCAAAATAATCAAGCTAGATATCTCTTAATACAGTTTAATGCAAATTGTGAACCTTTTGAAACTTGAAAATTTTGTTTAGTTATGCATGAAATCACTATCAAAGTCAATTATGTCTGTATCCATTGCATATATTGAGTTGAATCTTAATAGAAGTCTTCTTGGTTTTCAAATCTTCATACTGGAAAGAGTTGTGTGTGTGGTGTGTGTGTGTGTGTGGAAGGGGGTGGAATTAGAGCCAATCCTTATTCTTTTTATTCCTCTTACCTTAATTCAAACACAGGATAAGCAATTTGTTCCATCCACAGGCATGTTTTCTTTTTGGATCAAAGTAATCGAAGGCTTTATTATAACTTAAGTGTAAGATTATTATATAGTGACAAAAAATCAGATAAGCTTCTGCATTCGCTTGGCATTGCTTTTGTTTTATGTGTAATTCCAGCTTGTCGGGAATGGTCTTCTGTCAAAAGCCCGTGTGTCTAACAAAACATTGATAGATGCAAGCGTCGTTACGACCAACCACGCGCTTCATTTGTCGGAGAAGGCGTTGAACGGCATGCGCTCTTTCCCAAGTCCCACTTAATGCGCTGGATTTCCCCGGTTGACCGGTCTTTCTTTCCTTCCCCAAGTCCCGCTTAATGCGCTGGATTTCCCCGGTTGACCGGTCTTTCTTTCCTTCCCCAAGTCCCACTCAATGCGCTTGATTTCCCCGAGTGACCGGTCTTTCTTTCCTTCCCCAAGTTCCACTTAATGCGCTTGATTTCCCCGAGTGACCGGTCTTTCTTTCCTTCCCCAAGTCCCACTCAATGCGCTTGATTTCCCCGAGTGACCGGTCTTTCTTTCCTTCCCCAAGTCCCACTCAATGCGCTTGACTTCCCCGAGTGACCGGTCTTTCTTTCCTTCCCCAAGTTCCACTTAATGCGCTTGATTTCCCCACCGGTCTTTCTTTCCTTCCCCAGCTCCATTATTTTCCGGCGTAGCTGTATAAAATTGATTTTGACCTACTTCTTCAACCAATAAAAATGAAGCCAGAGTAAATGCAATGCTATCATTGGCGTGTATACATTTTTCGGCGTAGCTGTATAATTTCGATTTCAACTCGCATCTTAAACCAATCAAATGTACGCTAACAGCGGTAAATAATTCTAAGCTGAATAAAAGGACTCCTGTTATTGGTTAACGCATCGTTATGGACTATAAAATTACTGTAAATAAGGGGTGCAGCTTGTATATATCATTCAGCTTGGTGTTATTACTTTTCTTTCAAACATGAAAGATTTCTAAGTTAAATACAATCCTTTTCCATCAATTGAGGAGTGCTACTTTGTGAAAATTATTTAAAACAACAAAAAAGAATCCACCGTGTTATGACATGAAACCCCTTAATTACTATGTATATTGGATTCTTCCAGCCTGCCGAGATGCTCTCATTGAAAATTAATTCGCCAAAACCAAAACAACTAATAACGCTTTTATATCATAATTGTCATATGCAATAATGATATGAACAAATATCAAACAAGCCTTTTACAGATATAATTTTTTTAATTTCATAGAAAAAATACTGAACTATTTCTAGAGCGTACTAAATTTGTTGTGCGTCGATCTTTCGCGCGCTTTTCCTCGGAATGTTCTAGAAGACTGGAAGACTTTGAAAAAGACGTTGTTTACTAATAAGAGTCAATGGTTTTTGTTTATCTTTTATGGGACCACTTTATTTTATAGAGATAGAACATGGCAGTGAAATCGTGTTTAACAAATATTTCTTGTTCATTTTTGGTTTATCTGAGCCCAATGTCCCCAAGAAGGCTATTGTAACCATTTATCCATTGTGGTAATTTGTTTTTTTTCCCTAACATATCTCCTGAATCCATTAGACCAAAATTGATTAAACTTGGCAATGATAATACTTGGGTGAAAGTTAACAAAAATTGCTTACTTTTGTCATAGAATGCATAAGTTCTTAATATACAAATAGGAAACAACATTCCCCATTGAACAGTAATTTACAATTTTATGAAATCAACATTTAATATTTGTAAGAAGGTAAAGTGTTTTTAGCTCACCTGAGCCAGAGGCTCAAGGTGAGCTATTGTGACCGGTCTTCGTCCGTCGTCCGTCCGTCCGTCCGTCGTCCGTCCGTCGTCCGTCGTCCGTCCGTCCGTCGTCCGTCAACATTTTGCTTCAAACGACATCTCCTCCTTAACCGCTTGGTCAATTTTGATAAAACTTTACAGGGATGTTCCTTGGGTGGTCCCCTTTCAAAGTTGTTCAAAGAATTGAATTCCATTTGGAATTCTGGTTGCCATGGCAACGGAAAGAAAAAACTTAAAATGTCTTCTTCTCCAAAACAACCAACTGAATTTCAAAATGTTTTGGCACAGATGTTCCTTTGGTAAGTGTCTACCAAGATTGTTCAAATTATTTGGATCCGTAAAAAAACATGGCCGCCAGGGGCGGGGCTTATTTGCCTTATATGTATATAGAGAAACCTTTAAACAACATCTCCTCTGAAACAACTGGACAGAATTTGATTAAAATTGGCAGGGATGATCCTTGGGTCAACCTTCACAAAAGTTGCTAAAATAAACTTGATCCATGTAGAACTCTGGTTGCCATGGCAACAAAAAGGGGAAAAAAATGAAAACTTTAAAAATCATCTTCTTCAAAACTACTGGCCAGATTTTAAAATAAATTGGTACAGATGTTCCTTGGGTCAACCTCTACCAAAGTTGCTAAAATTATTCCGATCTGTAAAAAAACATGGCCGCCAGGGGCGGGGCTTATTTGCCTTATATGTATATAGAGAAACCTTTAAACAACATCTCCTCTGAAACCACTGGACAGAATTTGATTCAAATTGGCAGGGATGATCCTTGTAAACTTGACCATGTAAACTCTGGTTGCCATGGCAACAAAAAAACAAGAAAAAAAGAAAACTTTAAAAGTCATCTTCTTCAAAACTACTGGCCAGATTTTAAAATAAATTGGTACAGATATTCCTTGGGCCAACCTCTACCAAAGTTGCTAAAATTATTCTGATCCGTAAAAAAACATGGCCGCCAGGGGCGGGGCTTATTTGCCTTATATGTACATAGAGAAACCTTTAAACAACATCTCCTCTGAAACCACTGGACAGATTTAGATTAAACTTGGCAGGGATGATCCTTGGGTCAACCTTCACAAAAGCTGCTAAAATAAACTTGATCCATGTAGAACTCTGGTTGCCATGGCAACAAAAAGAAAAAAAATATGAAAACTTTAAAAATCATCTTCTTCAAAACTGCTGGCCAGATTTTAAAATAAATTGGTACAGATGTTCCTTGGGTCAACCTATTTATCTCAGGTGAGCGATTTAGGGCCATCATGGGCCTCTTGTTTTTAATTATTTTAAGGTTACCCTTAAACATTCCGTGTTTCAATTGACCAGTCGCCAGACCGCCTTAAACTGAATATGTGTATTGGTTTAGCCAATGGCAGGTTGGACAAGGCTCCGACAAACAAATGCATGTGAATCTTGTTTCTATTAATTTCTTATGTACAATTACCTCCGACAAACATTCGGAGCATGGTTATACCAGTTTTGGCGACTGGTTAATTCACATCTTTTACTTTCTTACCACATGTTGATAGTTGTGATTTTTTGTTTTGCTGTGTTTTTAGCGTCCTAACAAAACGCTTATTAAAGGTTTTTCTTTATTAAGCTTTTATTCTAACATTTAGTGTCATAAATATAAAAGGCATGCCTGCTAGTGGGCGAGGCTTACTTGCATTATAATCTAAATGAATAGCCTATGGATAAAACTTAAAACACTCTTCTCAAAAAGTACACATACACTGGCAATTTAAAAAAAATGAGTCACTTATTTTTCCAGATTAAAATGGGATCACTTAAAAAATCTTCTGTAACACCAGAAAGGCTACAGCTTAAATATTTGGCATGAAGCATTGTCTAATGGAACATATCGAAAGATAAACGGCCACAACCCAGGGGACAGTTATTTTACATAGACATATATTGGATAAACATTCACATTCTTCTTTTTTGAAACTATGTCGTCTAGATCTTAGGTATTTAGTTAATTGATGAAACCATGTACTTCAGGTGATAAAATTTCGCACCACTGCATCAAGGGTGAAATATTTTTAAGTTATACTAGAATTATTGTCTATTTTTTATTTTAAAAAAAAATTGAAAATAAAATTGTAGCCGTGATACCAAAGGCGAGTCATTCAGGGCCATCATGGCTATCTTGTTTATTGTAACTTCCTTTATCAATGAATCTATGCTTTAAGGTGCTGATCATTAATGTATATGCCTGTATAAACTATTTTGATACAGTTTACAACTGATAAAATCAGACCTGAACAAGCTTTTGTCAGTAAGAAATAAAATAAAGGTGAAGAAAAAATTGTTTGTCCTAACTACAACGAGCAGATAACTGCTCATTATATGATCAGCCTGGAACTAAATTAGGTTTTATGCAGCGGATTATCATAGATTTTTTTATAGTTCATAGGATAATTTATAACATTACACTGCTTTTAAATAAGAACATTTGGAGGTACTCTGAAATATTTGTTAAATCATTTCATATTCTGATTTTAATCATTTTACAATTTTTTTATGGTGCAGGTAAGCCTGTTTACGATAATGGTCAGTCGTGTCTTTTGTATAATTAGTCTAGTCATTCTTTACTGTACATTTTGTTTTGAATATATATAGACATTATTTTAAAATTGTACCTTTTTTTGCTACATTCCTGTTGTTGTACACATCTCGTGGACTATTTTCTTATTTGCAAAATAAACCTTGTTAAAAACATTGCCATTCATCATTGTTCACTACCAAAATTAGACATGTTTTTTTTACAATTATTTACAACAATGCTTTTATAACCTATCATAACATTAGAGTCTTTGAAATGTGTTTTGCATATATTTCCATTTATAAGTTTCTTAATTGAAGTATATTTATGCATGAATGAAAATCTCGTTTTTCTTTCATCCTACGCTACGCCGAATATCTTTTTTAAAGATATTTCTTGTTTAGGATATTCCAATTTAAAATGGGTGTTTAAGTTGTATATATCTTTCTACTTGGTATAACAGGTTTATCTTTCAGTTTAAACATGAAAGGTGTCACAGTAAAGAAAAATTAAAACTTCCATATCAATTTAGGAATGTTGTTTTTGCAATAAGGATTAAAACAACTAAATAAGAAACAGGCGTATGTCTATTTTTAGACCATAATTTCCCCTAAATTGTGAAAGTGGACTCGGCCTTCAGGGAAGGTAACTTCTACGGAGAAGTTTTGCAGCTTAGTGTGCGGATCTGGAAACAATAATATACGCGATTTATGATCTTTCGGTTTCTCTTTTTTACACATGACATGTCTTTACTTAAAAAAATCAGCAAGTGCATAGTATTTAATGGAAGTTGGTAGATTAGCTTTTCTTTTAGTTTGTAAATTGTTATATAGTCTTCACAATACCTCCCATAATCTTGGTATATAAACATTTTTGATAACGTTTCGAACTTTATGATAGTTTCAAACTGGTTTACATGTTACAATACATAATTATTTAGTTACGCCGAATATCTTTTTTAAAGATATTTCTTGTTTAAAATAAATATGTTTGACGTTGATAAACATTGTTTTAAGATATACAATTGTGTGTGTTTTTTTTAAATTTTTTTTTATTTAGGGTCTTACGTCTATTCCGACAAACCTATAGCCGTCGTCGTTGGTTCTCGGCTCTTCCAACAGACATCTCAAACTTTCCACATGGTCGAACAACTAGGGTCAACAACTTCAATGGCAACAGAATTTCGATTTAACACCATCGGTAGGTCAACATATGGTGATATACTTCACATTACAAGCTCCGCACTGAAGACGGTGGTTACAATGGATGGGTTTCCGACCGTAGAACTTCAGACAAGGGGACAGACCATTCAAAGGCGTGTATACATGGGAACCAGCGTTGTCATTCAATCAACAAAACCTATCCAAGTGATGTTATTCACAGGTATTCACCCACAAGAATCATTTGCCGTAGCAATGTCGCTGATCCCCGGAAAAGGGCAATATATGGGTACGTTTAACTTCAAGTGTCCCACGAATGACTCTACGATGCAGTTCCTGGAGTTGTCTGGTACACCCTATATAACGGATGTGACGTTCAGATCAGAGACTAACCTGCCGTATGACGTGTACTCTGTTCGGAACTACACGGCACCAAGTGCTTATGTAAAAGGGACGGCAAATGAAGCATACGGTGTTTTGTACGAATGTAACACAATCCTGCATCAAATTGGTCTAACTGCGCCAACAGTGAGTACCATAAATATTTTGTTTGAATTCCCATAGATATTTTCTCACTCGAAAAATAATAAACAAAACATTTTTTTCAAAAGTAATGTATGTATGGTTATGCTCTTCTATGACAAGGATTCGGAATAATGGCAATTTGAAAATATATTTTTTTAAATAATTACAGCCTATATATTTTGTGGTTTAATAACATTGACACTTAACCACAACTCCGTCGCACTCTCTTCACTTTTAGGATGCTGCAAACCCCACCGACTGTTTACACCCAGAAGTGCAATTCCATTGCAATAAATTTGAATGCGCATTCAGTCTTCAAACGATAAGGTTCACAATATATTACAAGTTGTTAAAACGTTCTATGGTCATTTATCATCGGCTACTCTTTTGTTACTAAACTAATTGGCAATAAAATTACTATTATAACTAATTGCAATTCTTGTTGGACAGAGGACGAAAATTGCAATAAACGTCAAATGCACGCTCAAAGCTTAAACAACATTTTACATTTCCTGAAAATCGAATCATTTTAGTGCAAAATTAATGAGGTATATGCACATATTTTTTTTTCACTAACACTCTTGCTGTTAATTATTACGAAATGGCAAGAACAGCAACGTGTAAGCTTAACCAAAACATTATGTAGAGCATTATGCATCATTGTGAATTTAGCATTATTGCAACATATAACAATAGCATTTGATAAGGTTTGGCACTATGGTCTAATTCTCAAACTAAAGTCTGTTGGCATCAATGGCAATCTTCTTAACTAGTTTTCGAGTTATCTCAGAGATAGGGAACAACAAGTTCTCATTAATGGCGCTTCTTCATCTTTAAGAAAAATCAAGGTTCAATCCTAGGTCCTTTACTATTTCTCACATATATTAATGACATCGTTAATGATTTAAATTGTAATGCCCGTCTTTTTGCTGATGATACAAGTCTTTATGTTTTAGTCGATAACCCATATGAATCAGCTTATTTACTAAATAATGACTTATGTAAGATCGATCAGTGGGCAAAAATTGGCTGGTCACATTTAACCCCCTTAAAACACAATCTTTAACAATATCTAGAAAGGTTAACAAACCAGTCCACCCCCCATTATTCATGAAAAACCAAAACATCTCCCAAACAGCTGTACAAAAACACTTAGGTTTATTTTTATCAAATGATTGTTCTTGGCATGCACATATAAATTATGTTAAAGAAAAAGCATGGAAGCGAGTGACTATTATGAGACGTCTTAAATTTACACTAGATCGCAAATCCTTAGAAACTTTATATATATCTTTTATAAGGCCCCTCCATGAATATGGAGATGTCATTTTTGATAATTGTAAAGTGAAAAAAATGATTTAGAAAAAATACAGATTGAGGCAGCTAAAATTGTTACTGGTTGTACCAAATTAGATTCGATAGATAAGCTGTGCAACGAAACCGGTTGGCTAAGCCTAGAAAACAGACGTCACATACACAAACTAGTCTTATTTTACAAAATACTTCATCTTTTAACCCCTTCCTATCCTATCCTTTCTACCAGAGAGAACGAGTGATATGTATTATACATTACGTAATAGAGATAATATACCAATGTTACCATGTAAAACATTTTTGTTTTATAGCTCCTTTTCCCCATTCGCCATTAGAGCCTGGAACTCTCTACCTGCACACTTAAGGCAGGCCAAACTATTAACACGTTTAAAACACACTTATCTAATCTATTCCCAGCCAGAAGTGTTCCGGACTCTTACTACACAGGATCTTGCAAATTTCAAATCTTACTTACTATACTTAGAACTGAATGTAGTTCCTTAAATAGTCATCTCTTTGTTTAAAACATCGTTCACTCTCCATTTTGCCTGTGTGGAGTCGAAGAAACTTTAACACATTATCTTTTACAGTATCCAAACTATGCAAACGCTCGCTCTCAAATTAGTAATAATCTATTAGTAATATTGCCCTGAATACCACTATAACTTCCCACTTACTTATCTACGGCAGTGAACTCCTTATTGATGATCAAAACAAACGTATATTCTGTGATGTTCAGAAATACATTGAGAATACTAAGCGATTTAGTTAAAGCTTTACCCCACTCCTCTTGCCAGGAAACCCTATTTCTACTTTAAAATTTGCTTCATTCAGCAGAGTTTCCTTCATTATTACTTTTTGTTATTGTTATCTATCTTACTCCTTTTTATTTTATTTTTTTAATTCTGTCTAAACAGTACTTGATATTATCTTTGGAGCTCAACAACAATTATGTGTAAATACATAATGCATTGTAACATTTTATCACGGGAGAAGGCTTAAATAAGCTTCGGCTTCCCACCCCATCCCAAAACTGCATTGTCAAATTGTAAACTTGCTATGTACTTGATTCAATAAATATGTTTAAACCAATAGTATTTTTTTTAGTCTTGATCTTGCTTTAAATGTCAGTTCAGTTGACTATTTGACTACTTGCAAAGTTTCATTAGAATTGTATATAGAGTGAGTGTTTAATTTTGTGTCTGGCCATTAATTTTTGTAACATCGATGTAGGTCTAAATACCCAAAGGGAAACACTAATTTTTTTACAACGAATTAGATGTTGATGTACCTAGAATAGTTTGAAATATACGCCAAATACAAACAGCGATGCTACCATCAGGAGTTGATTTTGTGATATAGACATTTTTTTTGCAGACCACACCTTGTGTGATATCGTCAATGTTTCCTGGGGACGGTGTTAACAACGACTGCGATGGTGGAACGGACGAGGATCAATGTGTCGGTAATGTCAGGTGGTGGTGTTTGTACACACACCAAGACATGCACGCTTATAGATAAATAGAAAGAAAGATAAATAGATATATCGATGGTGGGCGGCTGAGTGAGTGAACGACAGCGGTAATTTAGCCCGGCATTAATGATTTGCATATTTACCGCAGCCGTTTTCACTGTACTATAGCCCTCCGCTCTCAGTAGCGTATCAATGCAATGCGGATGTGTGCATCAAGTTTACTGATACTTAAGTAAGGTCATGGCCTCCTTAGATATGCAATTCATGAACTGAACCCCACTCCAAGTCATTAAGAAACAAATCAATGCGCTCAAGGCACCGAGAGACTGTCGGCGGGGTTATCATGAAACAAAGATCGAGTTCAGCCGACTTACTACTAGTAACTTAAATAACAAATTTAGCATGGTATGGGTAAATATTCAGTTCATACCTCAGGAACAACAACAAAAACAACAACAACAAAAAAACAAAACAAAAAAAAAACCGTACATATTAGAGTTCATATTTGGTATTTCATTATGCTTAATTAAAGCCCCAGTGCGTTTTAGCTTGGAAAAATATATTTTTCAAAGTTTCTAATTAGCAAAGCCACAAATGATGTTTGATTAACCTCTTAATGTTTACTTAAGCCCACATAATGAAATATTCGGCCGGAAGTCTTAGTTGCTCAGACAGGGCAAAATAGTGAGAAAGATGGGCGGAGCTTGTTCTGAAACACACTGTTCAGTATAAAACAACGGATGTCTCGGTGTACATGGGGTGTACATGGACTTTTTCTATAGACTGAATAAATATTGACACACGGTAGGAGAGGAGATAGGAAGAAAATCCATGAACTTCTGAAAAATCCCTTGTATGTTGATTTTATGCTCTCATTGTTCTGAGCTAAATATAGAACGAGACAGCCACAATTTGCATTTTTTCTAATAGAATCTTTCCTGTAAATTAGGCATTTTTCAAGGTCTTACAGTGATGAAATTAAAACTGAATTATATATGCTGTAAGTGCATTCAGCTTTAGGTCTAACATCTATAAGATATTGGGACTTTAAGGTTCTCTCACTCATAAATCAATATGCAATTACTATCGTACAAAATATTGTTTCGCAGATTCAAATGATCACAATATTATTAAACATTTTGACAATGTTTTTCAGAGGATACAAAAGTCTACATACAGGCATGGAATTTACCAATGGACCCGTTGTTACCTTTCAGTCACGAGGTCAGCTTAACCGGATATTCGCGATTGAATCTGCGCATGGCCACATGCGGTACTCTATTTTTACAGCTAGATTACGAGAGTGGGGCTTCAGCGTATATCCAATTCCAGAAGAATGCAGTGTCTGCAAGTTTTTGTGATCCACTTTGCACAGCACATGAATTTGGAAGTACAGAGACACAGAACACAAATAGATATTGCGAGATGTGAGTCGTCAGTTATACAAATGACATTATGTATTGATAGATAATAATTACTGCAGCGCCTAATAACCGCGACAGTTCGAGAACATTGCTTTATTACCACGAAAAGCAAATCACTCATAATGTTTTCTCGAATGGTAGGAAATACTGTAAATCTGATACCCCCCCCCCCCCAAAAAAAAAACACAAAAAAACATTAGGGTGTATGTGTAAAGCACAATTTTCCGCTAAGCATGCGCTACATCCCATTAATATTGATGAACAAGTAAATTATTTACAGCAGTTTTCTTCTCCGCACCGAAGCAAAATAACCCAGACCGGTTTCGGGTGTTTTCGGATTCTTGAAGCTTAGTGAGGGTATAACTTTCTGTAATTTTAGAAAATGGGATTGTTTTCAATTCAATGCTAGGCTGGTAACTTTCTAAAGAAGGTTTATGTGTTGATCGTAAATGCTGGTTTTCATATTTTTGTAAAAGGCTGGGAAATAGCTCACGAAGTACTGTCGGATATTTTCGAACCGTTAAAAGGTATTTTCGGATACCAGAAAGTCTTTACTAACCTAAACATAACATTTCATAAACTGTCTTTTACTAACCTATACTTAAAATTAAGTTTTATCGCCCTTCGTCCGGCGTCCGTCGTCCGTCGTGCGACGTGCGTCGTGCATCGTCAACAATTTGGCTTGTTAACACTCTAGAGGCCATATTTTTGGCATATCTTCATGAAACTTGTCAAACTGTCTTGTACTAAAATACTTGACAAGTTTTCGACATTCGTGGTCATGTCGTGGTCAAAGTGGTCGTGCATGTCAAAATTTGGACTTGTTAACACTCTAGAGGCCATTTTTGGCCAATCTTCATGAAACTTGGTCAGAATGTTTGTCTCCATAAAATCTTGGACAAGTTCGAAATTGGGTCATGTGGGGTCAAAAAGTAGGTCATGAGGTCAAATCTTAGAAAAACCTTGTTAACACTCTAGAGGCCACATTTTTGGCCCAATCTTCATGAAACTTGGTTGGAATGTCTGTTTCCATAAAATCTTGGTCAAGCTCGAAAGTGAGTCTTGTGATGTCAAAAAGTATGTCAATATGAAAAATCCAACATATGTTGCTCATTTATAATCAGGTGAGTGATTCAGGGCCATCATGGCCCTCTTGTTTTTTTTCTCAATGCGTGTTAAAGAAACCAATAAACTTAGACATTGTCCGTCGTTGAGAATTTTCCTTAAATAACATCTCCTAAATTGCGGAATGGATTGGCAAAACGTAGGTCAAAGGGGCTAAAAATAGTTTATAAAAATCGCGGCAAACTTTGATAAACTTTTCTTTTTCAATAGCGCAAGGGAAACAGAACTTTATTTTTCGTGTGTGGACCTCTACCAAGTTAATTCAAACCATGATCATGGTGATTAAGATTGGCCCGCCCCAGGGTCCCTTGATTTTACATAGATTCATAAAGGAAAAACTTTAAAGTCTTCTTATCAGAAACCACAGTTAAGATATTTGATGAGTAACAAGGCATATTGGAACTATACCAAGTATTTTCAAATCATAACACAGATGTTAAAAATTGGCCACACTCAAGGAGTCACTTTAGCCGTCGTAGGGTCGCCTTAGGGTTATGGATAGGGTTTGGGTTACGTCATAAGAAAGTACATGTAATAAATACATTAATTTAATGTTTTTTTTTCGTGCGCTAACTTCTTTCACAATAAGTTTTTATCAGGGGAGTATAACTGCACTGATAGACGAATTTAAACTAGGTAGTTTTGATACAAAACAACATTCTATACACTTACCCTAAGGCAAGGACGTGTTATCGCGATAAGAATTAAGCGAGCGCCAACGCCAACACTTTATATTTCGCTCTGCCGTGCTGTTGTTAAGGCTTCCCTGTTAGCGCGACACCAAGAAGACGCGAAATGGCAGAATATAGCCACCATTTATCGAAAAAAAAAAGGAATTTGTTGTATCATGTAGATACCGTGTAATATATTGTAACTAATAAATTAAGTATCTTTTTTCTACGATTCAGCTTTTGCAGTCTAATTAGTAGTTGTATTTGTATCCGTTTTCAGAGACATATTTTCCTACAGCGTTTTCCAGCTGGTTGGGTATTTTTGTGTCGCATTCACGCATGACATTTCCACGTGCTTAATCAACTACGCCATCCAAAGTACTTTTACTAAAGCTACTGTCAAAGTTTTGGACGCACCGGCATTCTTCTGGTTTGGTGAGTAGTATTCTGGTCTCAGTTTCGCCAGCCTTACTCATCGTCGGACACCCACGGTCAATTTGCTCCGTTACTCTCCATTCATTATCTGAGTGATTTTCAACTAGCAATTCAATGTTTTTTTTTGCGTAAATCATTCAAACATTCTTAAGCCAATCAAAATGATGTTGACATTTTGGATGCAGTGTACTTTCGACATCAGTTGTAGTGGGTGTTTATGATTTATGACATAGTATATCCCGATATGAGTTTTCAGATTTATTAATGCCTGAGAGGACAGGGTTATTCTGTACACAATCGGATTACTGTATCGGATTTCGATCTAAACGATGAAACAGTATTGAAAAATCCCACGGCCGATGTATGGGGAATAGCGATAAGTAATGCCTAAATAGATAGAAACATTTTTAATCATCATTGTTTTCTTGATAATTATACAAGAACATTTTTAAAAAAATACTATTACCTAGTTAGTTAATTATATAACGCCAACGTAGTTGTTTATTTTATATTACTGATAATTTATTAAACAAAAATTGTAGAACATGCTCCAACCTTACTCATGATGTTACATGTACCTTTTACCTCGTTTAGACTCATTTGATGCATTAGCAAACAGACCAGACCGAGATCAGACAGATTCTGTTAGGAACTGTCTGATCAGTGCCTCCTCTATTTGCTCACATAATATTGTAGCTTATACTGCACACAGTCGTTGTACGCCATTCAAAATTCTGTAATCAATAATGATCATGTCATAGATTTGTACATAGACATTGATGAGGTAAAGGATCATTAAACTTGTTGATAGAACTCGAGCCTGTTCTTCTTTCCTTATCATATATTTATAACAAAAGAAATATCTGTTAACGTGTGTAATAATTTGTAACACCTTTTCGTCACCATATCTTAAAATGTGGACCGTATCAATCTGTATCAAACATGCATACAGTAACCAATCACGACTTGTATCAAACATGCATACAGTAACCAATCACGACTTGTATCAAACATGCATACAGTAACCAATCACGACTTGTATCAGGTACTAAATTGTTGTTCATGGTGGTATATTGTCATCCATTACGTCTTGTATCATATAATTTTCGTGATAATTATCTCGACTGTAACAAAGAAACATAAAGTTAATTTAGATATTTCTAAGTTCAGTGACTTAAATTACCTCCATATGATATCTGGATCAATGAAACTTACATAACAATATGAGATACGTTTCTTCATTTCTATTCATGATATCATTTGAAATAATCCATTTTCACGTTTTAAGCCTTAGAAATGAGGGGCTCGAAACCTTTTCAGAAATTGTTCACGATAGAAGATGTTTCTGATATCATAAATTGTTTCATTTATATACTGTTATTTAGCACACATTTCATGGTCATTTCACATAATATATCAATCTTCGGTCGATTCTCGATACATTCCGTATGTTAAACGGGAATTGATTAGCGAAAGGCAGACTATATATTAAGTTGCAATAGAAGCAATACGTCACTTGTCCCCTATGACACAGTGATAAACAGCATACTCTTCAATGTTGGAGAAGACAGGATTGAACTTATGTTTGGAAAGTTTTCCTTAATTTTTTTCTTTCTTTATGGCGTTTATGTTGACAGTATTTTTTCTGACCTTTTTTTTTTTTAAATCTGAGCATTTGTGATCAGGATGAGTTATTAGGGTTGATGATTGTCCGTCGTCCGTCAGTCGTCGTCCACAATTAGTTTGTTAGCACTCTAGTATCTTTATTTCTTAAACAATCATCTTCAAGCTTTAGAACAATGTTTATTGGCCTAATATCTCTGCCACTCGGCCAAATAGGTCAGGAATTTTGGCCTTATTTACTATAAAAAATGCCAAATTTAACCTTGTTTGCACTCTACCATCTTCATTTATCAAAGGTAATTGCAATGTTTATAGACATAATCTCATGGCCAAGTTTGACTATGGCTGATGTCGGCTTATTCAAACTCCTCACAGTGATTTGATTGACAGAGCTACGCTCTCAAATCACTGCCTTCACAAACGCCACATGACCATAGAAAACAGCATGTGACTTCAAAATGGAGGCGGCTACGCCAAAGGAACTGTTTTAGTCGAAAAATCAATGTGTGTTGACCCATATAGTTAACGGTTCAATGTAGGCATTCCCATATCTTTTTTACCCAAATAGGTTCCACATGGGTCCAATATGGGAGAACCCACATGGGCTTTATCTAGGAGAGTGTATTTGGGTCCCATATAGGTAATATGGGGACAAGCCCATATAAATACGAGTTGTATAAATTTATTTTATATTTAAATATTCCTATAAAACAAGAAAACCAGAAAATAGCTTCAATTAAATTAAACCAGCAACAGTAAATTAAAATATAAAAAAATAGAAATTACTTCAATATTTTTTACATAATTCTATCAC
>CM037777.1:65501182-65535468 GCA_021229015.1 Solen grandis
AAGGTGAAGAAACAAAATACCCAGTCTGACACCTAACTTCCTCAAATGTACTCTTGGTCTTGGGTGTCAAAATTAAATATTTCCTGTGCATAGATTGTGTATCGTGTCAAACTGGAATACACAGGAAGTCCCTGCTAAACGACACAATGTGCCACCAGCACAATAGAGTATAAATTCCGAGCCAGCAAATTTTGAGTTACATTTTACCTGTAAACGGAATAAATAGTGGTTATAATATTCGTGAGGACTGAGGAGACCTAGGAAATCGGTAAGTCGTATTTTATTATTAATTTATATAAAGTTGAAGCAATGTGCATTATGAAATATGGTATATCCAACAGCATAAGTTGTATCATTTCACACCAGATGCACTTGTAAGCAGTTGTTTTTTCATGTATAAAGCAGGACGCAAACACACATGATACTATGTGTTTTTTACCTCGATCAAGACTAATTTCCATCAGGGTTCTAGTACAATAAGCCGAATGATTTTACACCGTGACATGTTACAGTTTACAAATCTATATGTTTATGTCCATCTCGGACAGCAGTTTTTAACAGCTGAACGGTTAACACGTTACACACGATATAAACGATGCTACACGGACCACACGTTGAGAATGTTACACGGTTACACGGTACACGCACGCACGTTACACGCACATTACACGGACACGGAACGCACGTTACACGCTAAAAATGCCAACTTGAACGCGATCCGCACTGTAACATACTAGTGCACTGACACATGAAAGTGATACTAAAACACCCCAGGTGGTAAGCTATTGTGTTAGGGGGCAGTTGACGATTACACAATCGAGTGTTAATTATCGGAAACAAAGCAGGTTTGGCAGTATAATAATGGTATTTTTGTTTATTATGAGAGAAAGAACTAGCATTCATAATCATACCGTGGATTAAAAAGTCCCAGAAAATACTCTTTTTCACCGAAAGTAAACAATAAATGATAATAAGATCAGCGTTACCTGGTAAATTACCAAATTGTTTCATTTAAACATTAACAAGGCTCCTCATATCAACACATCATAATAAGTAAACCTCGGCTTTATTTCAAATAGCAATAAATTGTAATGGAAGGGCAATTTTCACATCGATATTGTTTTGATAAGCAATGGACATAGTATAATTTATTATAATGAGATATGCTGAAGAGTTAGGTAACCACTTCACATCACCATACCATACACACTACTCTCTGATTCTGAATCATCAGCAATAATTAAAGTACATAAAAAAAACCCCAAAAAACCGCATCGGTTTTTGTGGATACAACAGTCTTTGGTGCCTAGTAATGGTACAAAGTTCCATTTAGTATAGTATAGAAGTTACATGATTCGACCATTAAATTTTCAGATTGAAGCATATTAGGCAAATTAGCCTTGCCCCTGGCAACCATGCTTTTTAGGGATCGGAATAATTTCAGCAACTTTTGTGAAGCTTCACCCAAGGATCATCCCTGCCAAATATAATCAAATTCTGTCAAGCAGTTTGTCAAATCAATTGCATGCCTGGATATTGAGATATTAGCATGAGAGTATCTCGCATGCAAAACTTTAACCAAAATTTCTAAGTTAAAAAGGGGCCATAATTTATAATATATTCCATCAAAACTTATCTACCTTGGTTGCCTGATGCCCCTAAACTTATTATAAACTTTCAATAAAATCTTGGTTGTCCCCCATAAACTTTCAAGTCAACATAGAAATTAAAATACAAACTGGATAGTAGCTTGCACGCAAAACTTTAACCAAATTTTCTATTGCATACAAAACTTTAACCAACATTTCTAAGTTAAAAAGGGGCTATAATTCATATTAAATTCAGTCAAGAGTTATCTATCTTGCTATCTTGGTTGTCTGATGCCCCTGAACTTATTTATTAACTTTCAAGTCAATACCATAAATGGTTATTGAGATATAAGGTTGACAGTAACTTGAATGCAAAACTTTAACCATGAGCTGCAACGCCAACGCCACCACTGACGCAAGGGTGACTACAACAGCTCTCATATTCTTCGAATAGTCGAGCTAAAAATGGGTGGAAAAATAAAATTAATAAAAACTAGATTTTATTCATTGATACAAATGATAGGACTTTCTGCTACATCTGTCAAACACTAAAAGCGAAAAAAAGTAAAAGGATATCAAATTCCTGCCTTTAACTTATTTTTGTGGGCCATAACTTCCATAAACTTTGAAAAATAAACCGATTAACTTGGAGCATATGGCAAAATTAACTCAAAATCATTTTCTTATATCAATTTCATTTAACTTGGCCTATTTCTATAATCTATGTAACAAAACAAATTTATTGAAAATGCTTACAATTCGATTGTCACATAATTTGGTCTAGCTTTAGAGGTTTTCAAGATACAAGCAATGATTGAACCTAACATTTTTCCCAAAATGGAAGTGACATTGTTCCATAGGATCAAATGCTGCACCTTTAGTAAGAATTCATGCAAATCAAACAAAAATTAAGGCCTTCAGGTCTTAAACACCGTCTGATTTCAACAGACTTTTGCCTTACAAGGTCACATGACTTCATATGACGTTCATCTTCTCAGAATGTAAAGAAGCCTTAGAGCCCGTCTATAGATATTCCATGGTATTCCACGGTGTTCCATGGAAATCCGTGGAAAAATATGCCACGGAGTATTCGGACTATCAACTTTTCCAATTACAATTAAAAAAATTTGAAGAAAAAAAGAAATACCATGGAAAACTTACATTTGCCACGGAAATCTGCATTTTTCCGTGGAAAGCCACGGCTTTCCATGGAAATCTGCAGTTTTCCGTGGAAATTTCAATTTTGCCGTGGAATTCCACGGCTTTCCATGGAAATCTGCAGTTTTCCGTGGAAATTTCAATTTTGCCGTGGAATTCCATGGCTTTCCGTGAAATGCCACGGAGTATTCGGACGGATATCCTCGACAACGTCCGTGGAATTCCGCGGCAAAATGCAATGTAGATGGAAATCCACGGCAAAATTTAGATTTCCATGGAAAAAAAAAGGGCTGAAAAATAAAAAAAAAATCTGGCTTGAAAAATCAAAGATTATGTTATAAATGGCAACTTCTATAACAAGTTTGTCTATAAATCATATTTAACAGTAATTTGAATATCAAGACAAGAACATATATACATAATCATTGCATACCACAGCATGGGTCATTGCATACCACAGCATGGGTCTTCTTTTTGCATAAAGGGCTTCTCGGCAACATAAGCATTAGTTTTTCATCACTTGATGAAAACTCCAAATTCTGCTTTAATCCTTATATTTACATATTATTTTCCATCTATTTTAGATAAAATTAACAGCAATTATTACAGTATATTTTTCATTTTGATATTTAAAAAGTAAACTACATCAACATACTGAATAAGTGCATACATTTGTATAGTAACTTACTGCAAACCTCACATGGACCTAATGACAATGCAACGTCTCATTAGCGAAACAAAATTATGCAACCAATGAAATGCAAACTGTCCTTTTTAGCTCTGTTAAGCTGCTAATATTTTTATTATAGGATTCATTTTTTCTGGTCTTTATGCATGTGTAAAGAATGTCAAATCGTGCACAAATCTGACAAAAAGTCAAATTATTAAAGCGTGGAACCGTTGTGAACTACATTCAAGTTCGCATATTGTTAAACCGACCTTTAAAATGTTGATGCTTCTTTGTTTACCCGAGAAACGTAAAAGTAGTCCCGCTCCAGGGTTTTATCGAAAAATAAGTCTTTAAAAAAAAAAATTGACGTTGTCCAATGAAAATGTTTTAAATACAAAATTATATGATAATGAGATTGGAATTATTGGGAAATGAAATGCAGTTAACCTATATAGTTCATTTAAAGACGATATCTAGATTTTCTTCCCTCCCATAGACTTTTTTTCATTTTTTTTATATTTTGTAGAAATAAGTTTGAGAAATTCAAAAAAGCAAAGAAAAAAAGGGGTCACCGAACTCGTTTTTGAGATATAGCTCAATTTCATAGTAGGTGTAGATGTCATTTCTGGAACTGATTCAGCATCAAATACAGTACATACTGATATGTACATACTGATATGTAAATGTTGGTTAAAAAGACAAAACATAACTGAGTGCATTATCTTTTCACCTATAAAATTTAATATGATATTTATTTCATTGATATAAATGCTTATACAGTGTCTGTGGTGGTATCTAATATCAAAACTACATTTCATAGTGGTGGGCTAGTGTGAAAAATAGTCCCACAAGTTCAACAACTTTTCACACTAAATCTTCAATTACAAAAAAAACTGTTCCATAGAAATTTCTTAAATTTATATATATCATTGAATAATATCTACTGAAGACATACATATGTAAAAAACAATGGGTCATTATGTAAACCCCGACATTTGATAAAATATTAAAAAAAGTTGTCATTATCAGTAACCATCATAATGTAACTGGTATTGTTTTCTTATTTACAGTATTTTATCAATAATAGTGAAAATAATTTTTAAAAAGATGTACTAGATCTATAAATACCAAAGGATCACAAAATGAGATGCTCTCTGTGTCCTTGACCTTGTTTTTAAAGCTCAATGATAATTGGAAAAATGTCAAATTTTGACACATTATAGTTAATATCTGTAGAAATGCCACATGCAAACTAAAACCATGATATTTATTTATTAATTATTTCTATGAAGAATTTTTAATATTTAGAACCACTTTCTAAAATTTCATAAATACAGCATAAATTTGGATGTGTTTTAAAAATACACATTCTTTGGTTTCAAACTATAAACTACTTCGGTTCATTCAGATAACATAATGATAATTAAACATGATATATCATTATTGCATACAGTGGATTTTAAAAAAGTGCTTTACACAGAAATATTAAAAATATACATACATGTACCAGGGCTGTCCCAAAATAGCACACTTATTCATGATTTACTTTTGCTATCCATTACAGCATAAAAACTTGTGTTTACATGTTTAACCATTCATTTGCAATAGTGTGATATACTAAATCGATAAGGGTAAATCTAATCCATTTTCAATCAATGTATTTTCTGAACTCAGCGTCAAGTTCTAAGCTGTTTGCCAATCAAACACAAATTTTTTGGCATTTAGCATTCTGAAACAAGAACGTGTTTGGTAAACACAAATGCTCCCGGCTCAAAATCTTGTCAGTAACAATATTTCAAAAAATGTTTACGCATTCACTCAGTTATGGACAGAAAAATTGCCAAAAGAAATTGTAAACATAGTTATATAACTTGACAGAGTCATGGCATTTTGTAGTTGTGAAAAATATAAGTTGGCAAGTCATTGCTATGACTTGTAATGAAGTTGAAAAATATTCAACTTTATCAAAAATATATAAATGCAAGACTTTACCATGAACCCAGAGACCCTAAACTCCATCCAAACTTAAAGGATCACCTATGGTATGTTCCTTGTAAATATGAGACATCGGTAAAAAATACAAAGGCTATAAAAAAAAGTGTAAAAAGATCTATTGTCATCAAATTCTCCCTTCCCTTATCGAAATGAAATGGCTTGAAACACCATTGAATTACCATTTCTCTTAGCAGAACCAAATGTAGCACAACCATTGAAACTCCATCAAAACACCATTGAAATTCAATTGAAACACCATTGAAACTCCATTGAAATTAGCCGAAATATGCAAATGAGCTCTCCCTAAAAAATGAAAAATTATTTTCAATGGTATCCAATGAGGGATTTTAATGGAATAAAATGGTTTTTTCAATGGTATTTTGGTGGTGTCATTTTACATAAAGTAATGGTGAATCAATGATTTAAAATGAAATATCAATAACCTTCAATGGTAATTAATGTAATTCAATGGTCAATGGTCAAAATACTCATGCAGTGAGTATGGTGGACCAGGGGATTTAAATTGGCAACATGGCTGGATACAAAAATAATTTTTATTCATGTCATCACATCCGTATCAACAGTCTAAACAATCTTTTTTTTTCCAAACAAATTACAGTGACCAACATGGATATTGATTCCCCATGCTTAAGAGCAGTATCCGGTTTCATCCTTTATTAATGTTTTTTGTTTTTTCATAATGCACTATAGCCTATTTTCCAAGTCCTGAACAACCTCCTCTTTCTCCACCTATTGTATTAAAAACACTTATAACATTTTTAAAACTTATTATGCCACCTGTTGGATGCCTTGAATTCACTGAAGTCCAAGTTCCAAAGCGATTTTCCTTGAATTCACTTAGATCAGTGGTCCTGATGATCCAATGCGCCATGGGTCAGAGATCAGTTTCCACTTTGAAAGAGGAATGTCCAAGTCCTTGTTGACATTCCTGAACATATGCTGATGTTACACATAAATTTACATTGAAATTCTGCTCATCTTCTGCAAGGACTTCAGCTTTCTTCCTCCCACATGTCTGAAACTTAAAAAAGAAAAGTAAAATGATTTTAAAGTAAAATAACTAAGAAGCGCAAAGCCTATAGCCTGCCTTTGTATTTAAACATTTAGTGTTTACTCAGATTTGATCATTGATCCTTATTCCCATTCATACCACTATTAATAATAAAGATGAAGTTCTGACTGTGCATGCAAATGTGTAAAACCAAATTTTTCTCATCATTATAAATTCCAAAATATTTTTCCATCTTACAATGTCAGTTAACTAGGAGAAATTGAGTTCAGCCACAATCAAACTCAGTTGCAATAGAAGTAATATGACAGCTATTATTTGAAAACTAAGTTTGAGAGATATAGTGCTGTTGCACTGCAGCATCACGCCATAGATAGTTGGCATGACACCACTCCCAAGTTGCATTATCCCCAACACCACGACTGGGACCTATTCTAATATGCTGAGCACCAAACAAGGGAGATACAGTGCCATTTTCCTTTTACAACTTTCATACGTTGCTGCTAGGGACAGGAACCCATGGCTTCCAGTTCCAGAGGCAGACATTCTTACCACTGGGGACAGTGTTATGTAAGGTAAACTGCCTGTCTAATAAACTACCATGAAAAAGGTAAAGGCAGTAGCATTGTGGATGTCTCAAGTTGTTCTTTGATATGTGACACTTCAGTTTTCAAGGATCATAGAAACTTTTCTTTTTCTCAAAAAATGTATTCATTTCTAGAATAAGAGTCTATTTACCTTTTGTTAATCACTATGATCCAAAGTCTGTGTTGTTTACAAAGTGGACAAGAGGAGGCATCATCCTTGTTGAAAACATGGCTGGACATGTTGCTAAAATAAAAACAAAAAAGTTGTGTTAAATCAATCAGATTTCATTTTATTACAGCAATGACAATGGACATAATATAGCTGAATTTTATTCAGCATTCAATGTTAAAAAATTACAAGTCACTGCCAGCAGTTGGTCATGAACAAATATTCCAACAGAAATTCTTATACATCTAAAGGAGTAAATAATGTTTTTTTCCTTAAATTTTTATAGATCTACATGTAAGATAACCAAGCGATGATTAAGTGTAAACCAAAATGAGTTTTATTGCGGATCGCACGTTTGTTAACAGATTTATTGTATATACAATGATTTTTCACCAAGGCCTTCCTTTTTTAAAAATTAAGTACGATGCTAACCGTGGACGATATGACCTGCGATCGATTTTTTTTTTTTTTTAAATTTCCTGAAAGGTTAATTTACAAATGTTGAACACAAATATATATATATATTCTGGAAAGCAAATAAAAGAAATGCGATTCAACTAAACATTGTATGGATTGTGTTATACATCGACGGGCAGAAAATAATCTCATCGCCATTTGCAGACGAAACAAAGTCACTTATTTTTTTATCGGTAAATGGAAAGTAATTTCATTACAAACATAATTATAATACTCATAACTATATTGAATATTCTTACCTTCGTCATAAAATGGATGTCATCTGCGAAAATATTGCGAATCAATAACGTTATCACCTATTGTTTACACTGTTTGTTGTTTGTCGTTCTTTTCAAAATGGCGGATTGATGCACCGTTGCGTTATTTTCGGTTTTCAAATTTAAAAGAGGGAAAGTTAAGATCAGTTACGAAACAAAAACTGGGTTTCGAAATAAGGTTTAAAGAGTGGGTTGTCCAAAATAAAATATTAAATATAAGTAAAAATCATTGATCTACGTAGAAATTAGCGTCAATTTTTCGGCACTACTTTTCCTCGTAGGATTGTCCTACAACCTTGCAACAACTTCCGAACTTTTATTCGGGGCGCGGTTAATTCGAACGAAAACCATTCGTAACCTTTTTTTTCGATGCGTAACAGTTTTCAAAAAAAGAAAAGAAAAGAAAAGTGAATCACCTAAGATTTCTGTTAAAACATCAGTTAAAAGGTCATAGTAATACGTGCAGTTATATGTAGTTAGATTTAATCGTTTTTGTTTCAATCTAATATCCAATAAGCTTTTAAGCTTTCGATTTAATCCTATTTTGACCTCTACAAAATTTGTTCAAATTGTTCTGGTTAGTTAATAAAAAGGTCACAAAATCAAAAGGGTTGTTTTAATGTAAATCTTTGAATATCTTGTACACTTGTAAAACCATGTCTTTATCACAGTGTTGGTAATGTTTTATTATGACCTACCATGCTGATCAGCCATGGTTGACCATGGTCAGCCATGGTTGACCTGGTGTCTTTTTTAAACCCATTTAATTTTTTTGACCATGGTTATACCAATGTTTGATTTCATGTATTTGATGGGCAACATGGATGATCATCAAAATGAATGAAATACAATGGTGACCATGGTCATAATTTCGCTTGGGATTTGAATTTACCGTCGCTGCGACAGTATTTCAGTCATATAGTGATTTCATGATTATATTGTTTTCTTTATAGTCCAGAAATATAGAAAAAAAATCTAAGTTCAAATTTTCCATTGATTAAAAACATCTAAGTTATTTTCCATCCCAAAAATTATCTAAGTTATTTTCCATGCTATTTTCCGTCCCAAAATTTGACTAAGTCCAACTTTCCGTGGCATAATTTGAAGATTCCGTGGAAATCTATTGATGGTTTTACTGTGTCCGTGGAAATCCATGGCAAAATTTGACGGCAAATAATGTTATCAACAAATTTCCGTGGAAGATTTTGATATTCCGTGGATTTCCATCAATTTCCATCCAAGTTTCCATGGATTTCCATGGAAATCCGTGGAAAATGCCTAATGACCATGGCACATGTAGAGACGGGTGACTTATACTGAAATTGATTAGCCATAAAACCATTGCCTTTTAGAATTTGGAAAAGCGGACACCAGTTGGCACAACTAGAGCATAACATACACATTCTGTGAAATTTTGATGAAAATTTGTCCAAAAATAATGGCTGCAGACGCATACAAACTTGTGTAGACAAAGTCATGTTTGATGTCATATGACGTCAGGCATAAGAAAATCAATGAAAAGAAATATTCAGTATTTTAAATACATGTGGTAAATTTTTTATGCCCTTGGGACCTTTGCAATATATAGAAATTAATGTGTAGATATCTGAAATTCTTTTTGAAATTATGACGTCATATGACGTCAAATAATGTTGGTCCTCACAGAATAGAAAGAAGTCTCAGAGACTAATATTCAGTCCAAATATCAGCTTTCTAACTCATCTGGAAGTGATTTTATATGTATTTGAAATTCGATGTCAATGGTTCGAATCTTGGATTCGTTATAGAACCATTGCCTTTTCGAATTTGGAAAACTGGACACCGGGATGCACAACTATAGCGAAACATACACATTCTGTTAAATTTTGATGAAAATCAGTCCAGAAATAATGGCTGTAGATCGAGTACAAACATTTTTAGATGACGTCAAGTTTGATGTCAAAACACATCATAGGCAAATGAAAATCATTGAAATGCAAAATGTACTATCTGGAGCATACGCTATCAAATTTTGAAGGTGCTCGGACGTTTTCATCATATAGAAGTTAACACTTAAAAATTAGAAATTACTTTTCACCTCATGACGTCATATGACGTTCATCTTCTCAGAATGTAAAGAAGACCTGGAGACTTATTATCTGTCTAAATATCAGCTTTCTAACTCATCTGGAAGTGATTTTATACGTATTTGAATTTCGACGTCAATGTTCGCCATAGAACCATTGCCTTTTCGAATTTTGAACAAGAGGGCCATGATGGCCCTGGATCGCTCACCTGGTATCATAAGGCTATGTAAAATCAAGTGACCCCTGGGGCAGAGCCAATTTTGATGATTTGAACAAACTTGGTAGAGGTCTATTAGCCCATGTTACATACCAAATATCTAAACTCCAGACCTTGTGGTTTTTGAGAAGAAGTTTTTTTTTTTTTCGAAAATACGTCTATGTAAAATCAAGTGATCCCTGGGGCGGGGCCAATTTTTACCAAATATCTAAACCCCAGGCTATGTGTTTTCTAGTTTTCTAAAAAGAAGAATTTTCAAGTTATTTCTATATTAGCCTATGTAAAATCAGGTGACCCCAATGGCGGGGCCAAATTTGACCCCAGGGCCATGATTTGAACAAACTAAGTATAGATCCACTAGACAATACATGATTCATGATTTGAACAAACTTGGTAGAGTCTATTAGCCTATGTTACATACCAAATATCTAAACTCAAGGCTTTGTGATTTCTGAGAAGAAGATTTTTTTTCAAGTTTTTTTCTATATTAGCCTATGTTTAATCAAGTGACCCCTGGTGCTGGACCAATTTTGACCCCAGGGCCATGATTTGAACAAACTTGGTAATGATCTACTAGACAATGCTGCACATCAAATATCTAAACTCGCCTTGTGGTTTCTGAGAAGATTTTTCAAGTTTTTTTCTATATTAGCCTATGTTAATCAGTGACCCCTGGGGCGGGGAGGATCATGATTTGAACAAACTTGATAGAGATCCACTAGACAATGCTACACACCAAATATCTTAACTCTGTGCCTTGTGGTTTCTGAGAAGAAGATTTTTCAAGTTTTTTTCCTATATTAGCCTATGTTAAATCATGTGACCCCTGGGGCGGGGCCAATTTTGACCCCAGGGTCATAATTTGAACAATCTTGGTAGAGAGTCATAAGATCATGCTACATACCAAATATCGAAACTCCAGGCCTTGTGGTTTCTGAGAAGAAGATTTTTCAAGTTTTTTTCTATATTGGCCTATGTAAAATCAGATCATGCTACATACCAACAAGAGGGCCATGATTGCCCTAAATCGCTCACCTGAGATAAAAAGGTTGACCCAAGAAACATCTGTACCAATTTATTTTAAAATCTGGCCAGTAGTTTTGAAGAAGATGATATTTAAAGTTTTCATATTTTTTTTTCTTTTTGTTGCCATGGCAACCAGAGTTCTACATGGATCAAGTTTATTTTAGCAACTTTTGTGAAGGTTGACCCAAGGATCATCCCTGCCAAGTTTAATCAAATTCTGTCCAGTGGTTTCAGAGGAGATGTTGTTTAAAGGTTTCTCTATATACATATAAGGCAAATAAGCCCCGCCCCTGGCGGCCATTTTTTTTTACGGATCGGAATAATTTTAGCAACTTTGGTAGAGGTTGACCCAAGGAACATCTGTACCAATTTATTTTAAAATCTGGCCAGTAGTTTTGAAGAAGATGATTTTTAAAGTTTTCATTTTTATTTCTTTTTGTTGCCATGGCAACCAGAGTTCTATATGGATCAAGTTTATTTTAGGAACTTTTGTGAAGGTTGACCCAAGGATCATTTCTTGCCAAGTTTAATCAAATTCTGTCCAGTGGTTTCAGAGGAAATGTTGATTAAAGTTTTCCCTATATACATATAAGGCAAAACAATGGAAGATTATTACAATGCCTTTGAGAATAGAGCCAGGTGTTTTTAGTCAAATTCCGGTCTTACCTTATCCATGAAAACATAAAGTTTACTACATGATTATAGCTATATGGAAAAAAAATCTCTAAATACCATATTGTTACATGTATGGTTCACTTAAAATATATCTCTGTTATATATCATGCCTCTGTTTTTCTGGCGATATAAACCTGAGACATCTCAGTATTCAGTGACCTTTCTTCAGCAACTGTTGGTGTCTGAAGTCAAACATATGGACTTTAAAGTATGCCATGTATATGTATTATGTAGAAGCATACACATATCACAGTCTTGCTAGCCTCAATGATAATGTGCTAGGGTTCAAATTTATGTTGAATACTTTAGATGGTAAGTCCTTAGGATCATTCATTTCATGTTTCATCAATTTCTCAGTTGTTTCAGAATAGATCTTTTAAAGAAAATTGTTGTTGCTGCACAAATACAATGTAGCAAATCACATAAACAAATACAGAGTGGTCAGAATAGCTCTCCATGAGTGTGTTGTGCTTTGGTAAGCTAAATATTCAAGAAATATAGCAGTAAAGGCTAACCAGATATAGTGTGGACATAAAATATTTTCACATGAAAGTAACAAAGGGCCATAACTTGGTGAAAACTTGCTCAAGAATGATGTGCCGACAATATTCTTAAGTAGGTTTGGTATCTATAAGTCTTGTGAAGTTCTACTGAAGTCCAACAAATGATACCGGAGAAAAAGCATGGATAAATTTTGTAGACTCAAATGTTGCTTGTATTATATACTCAAAAGAAGATATCTATACAAGCTATACAAACCTTGCAAGATTGCTATACTTTTTCAGAGAACCACCTCTTTGCTCAAAGGCCTTTTCCATAATACTTGCATAGTCCAGATGAGAATCACCAGTCCTGGAAAGACATAGTAAAATTATGATGAATAGCAGTTTCTGTCAAAAATATAAGATAACAAGAAATTGTGTCTCTGAGACACTAATGCCCCATATTGATATGGTCAGAACCAAATATTTGCTTGTATTTTTAAAAGTTTATATAATGATGTACATTTGTACAAAATTAACAATTAGAAGTTATCTTTATAGAAAAAGAAGCTTAAACACCGAGGTAAACCTGGGGCAGAATAACCAATTTTACCAGGTCACAGCCATAAAATTAAACAAGTAATAATCATAACAGTGAATTGTTACTAAGTCTCTCAAACGAAGTTCTCTTTAGACAATCATAAACTTATATGTTTGTTGCAAACACACATACACACACACACACACACACACAGGTTGCAAGAAAAAACAAGGCTTAAAGCGACAGGGACTGTCACAAAACCAGGTTTTCAACATGGAAAATCCAATTCGAAATGAAGATTTTATTTATAAAATGATCACCAAAGAACATTAATACTTTATGTTACATGGATGAAGAGTAAATAAGGGTCATAACTCTAAGAAATATGGTTAAATTGACAAAATAGGTCAAGTCACTATGTACTGGCCATACTGTGTAGATTTGGGCAGAATGCATTCAGAAATGAAGAAGGAGAATTTAAGCAAATAAAAGAATGTGTCACTATATGTTACATGAAAACAAGCTCAAAGGTGTGAAATCAGATTGTCAAAGGGTAATTGTCTCTGACCTGCAATATCAATGCAGGGTAAAATACAAGATTCAAAATTAAATGTTAGTTCAAGGAAATTATGGATATTTTAAAACATGAAAAGCAACCTACAGGAATTATCCAAAGACTGATACAAATGCATTTATTTTATTTCTTATTGAAGGTTTATTAAGCAATTCTAGCAATCAGACATTTGTATAATATTTGTCAAGATAGCAAGGGCACCGCAACTATGTAAATGAAGAAAAGCATAAGTGAAGCATAAAAACAAAAGCATTCATAGCAAGCTGCTATCAAACAGAAAAGAAAAAAAAAATATATATATATATATATATTTAGTCATAGTGACCTTGACCTTGATCCATTTTCTAATATATTTTAGTCATAGTGATCTTGACCTTGATCCATTTTCCAATATATTTTAGTCATAGTGATCTTGACCTTGATCCATTTTCCCTGAAAAGCAATTCCAACCTTCCTCTTCCCTAAAGGTATCTACTTATCAAATATGAATGCTATACCTTCATTCTAACTCGAGATATCAAGAGGAAACAAAAAATCTATTTTAAGCCATTGTGACCTTGACATTCACCTGATTTACCTGAAAAGCAATCCAAACCTTCCTCTTCCCATAAGCTATCTACCTATTAAATATGAATGTTATACCTTCATTTTTACCCAAGTTATCGAGCAGAAACAAAAAATCTATTTTTAACCATTGTGACCTTGACCTTGACCCGATTAACCTGAAAAGCAATCCCAACCTTCCTCTTCTCATAAGGTATCTACCCATCAAATATAATTGCTATATCTAAATCCTAACTTAAGTTATTGAGCGGAAACGAAAGTTTGACGCCCGCCCGCCCAGCCACCCGCCCAACGACGTTCGGCATTCTAATAACCAGGTTTCAACTAGTTGAAAACCTGGTTAAAAAAGACTTGGAAAATATGAGGCATCATAATATCAAAAGAATTATCAATTAGAGAAATGGACAGTAACTCTATAAATACTAGTTAGTAAAATTGAAGGGATGGGGCCTGACCCCTTGGTGACCCATGTGAACATCAAAGAAGTACCATTCAATCTATCTAATCATGAGGAAAAGAACATATGGTTTATGGGTGGGGGGATCTTAATAGTTAATATGACATTAAAGTTAGAAGTAAAACTGATGGGATGGGGCCAGATCCCTTTGTGACCCCCAGGGACACTAAAGAAGTACAATTTGATCTCTCTCATCATAAGGAACAAGAATATATATGATTTATGAGTGGGGATCTGAACAGTTTTAGAGATATAAGATCTTAAGTAAAATTGAGGGGGGGTTGGGCCTGACCCCTAGGAACACCGAAGTAGTACCATTCAATCTGTCTCGTCATAAGGAACAAGAGTATATATGGTTTATGGGAGGGGATCTGAACAGTTTTTGGGATAAGTAAAATTGAAGGGGTGACCTCGAGGCACACCAAAGTAGTACCATTCAATCTGTCTCATCATGAGGAAAAAAAACATATATGGTTTAGGGGTGGGGATCTGAACATTTTTTGAGATATAAGGTCATAAGTAAAATTCAGGGGGTGGGGCCTGACCCCTTGGTGACCCATGTGAACATAAAAGAAGTACCATTCAATCCATCTCATCATGAAGAACAAGAATATATATGGTTTAGGGGTTGGGATCTGAACAGTTTTTGAGATAGAATGTCATAAGTCGAATTGAGGGGGTGGGGCCTGACCCCTGGGTGTAGTAGTACTATTCAATTCTTCTCATTATGAGGAACAAAAAAATATATGATTCAGGGTTGGAAATTTGAAATATTTAACCAAAATACATTTTTTATGCAAAAATACATCTTTGAGGGGTTTTGGGGCCTGACCCCCAGGGACCCGGGACCCCACATTTACAAAATCAACAGTTTCTGAGATAGAAGGTCATAAGTTGAATTGAGGGGGTGGGGCCTGACCCCCTGGATGACACCAAAGAAGTACTATTCAATTCTTCTCATTATGAGGAACAAAAAATATATGATTTAGGGTTGGAAATCTGAAATATTTAACCAAAATATATTTTTTATGCAAAATCCATCTTTGTAGGGTTGGGGGCCTGACCCCCAGGGACCCCACATTTACAAAAAT
Organism: Solen grandis; assembly: GCA_021229015.1. Lineage (NCBI taxonomy): Eukaryota > Metazoa > Mollusca > Bivalvia > Adapedonta > Solenidae > Solen > Solen grandis. The sequence goes on from CM037777.1 coordinate 65,516,808, forward strand.
CAGAGGGGGGGGGGGCACCACAACTTATTGAGGACTATATTTGTGTGAAGTTTTGTAAAGATAAGATTTATCGGCTTCCGAGATATGGCCCATAACAAATTTGACGGTGCGAGAAAGAAAAAGAAGAAGAATAACTAGATATCATTCGTATCAACGAATGATATCTAGTTATTCTTCTTCTTTTTCTTTCTCGATACGAATGATAGAACTTTCTCTTAACATTGTCAAATGTAAAAGACTGATACCGTTAAAAAGGATAAATATCAAATTCCCTACCTTTTACTTTTTTTTCATATGGACTTCTCATGCATGAACTTTGTACTTCTCATGCATGAACTTTGTGAAATAAGCCATATGGCAAAAATAACTAAATCAATTCTTATTTTGATAGCGATTTCTTATAACTTGACCAATTTTAGTATTCTAAGTACCAAAACAAATGTCCTGAAAATCCCTGCTATTCAATTGTAGCATATTTGGGTCTTGTTTTATAGGCTTTGGTCCTTGTAGTTAATGGACAAATTAGCTAGCAGCATCTTGAACGCAACTTTGGTTTTTCCACTATAACTCAGCTGGTTCAACCCCGACCATCAAAAACTAAATATCATCTGAAAGAACTTTCTAAGCACTACAAATTATACACATTGTAGCGGACATTTAATTGATGTGGGAGAGCTGTCTCTAAATCCGCTACACTGGAATTTTTATTTTTAATTTTATAAAGCACAACGAAACACTTAAATTTACAATTTTAATTTTAATCATATATTTTTACAATAACAAATAATTTAAATCCAAAATATATTTAAGCATAATTTTAGGTCCAAATAGTCCGAAATCTGAAGACAGTCTAAGTCTGATGAGCCACGTGTTCCCTTTTATACTGGCGAAATAGTTCATGGAAAACGAGTTTCATGTGAAAAGTGCGTGTCAGATTGCTCCGTTGCACGAATAACTTGTATTTATTGTACTACTCCGTTTAAAGCTCCTCCACATTGAAGGTCAACTTAAAATAAACATAAAACTCCGCCAATGTCGGTATCACTCCGCCGACTAAATCATTTTACATACAAACTTAACATATCAAAATAAACAATTAAAATAAGAAAACATATCGTTCACGACACTCCCGCCGAGAAAATAACAACAATAAAGAAGTAAGAACAATTTCATAATGTAACTATTAAATCTAATTCTTATAACTGTCAATAAAGTCAACAAATTCCTGTTGTATCCGCTGTATTATCTCCATGGGATCCTGATTCTCCGGGGAAAAGTCATTTGTGTAGGCAACTGAAGCAACCCTGTCAACCTTTTTAACATGTCCGTCCTTGAATGATTTAGTTGTTTTCAGTGTGACGTTGAAGAACTCCACAGACGTATCGTCAAAATCTTCATCTTCACTGGATATTTCAATTACTGTGTCGTTTTCAGACTCGTCGTCAAACACAACATAAACAGGAACAATATCTTGACAAGATGGATGATTGGCTTGTCTTATTTCATCTTCGGCTTGATTGTACATATCATCAAGAGTTAGTTCTTTATTTTCAAGGCTAACAGGCACCTCCTCCGATGTATTGATGTCAGGAATCAATACCTCTACCCTTGGTTCTACGTTGGCTTCAAGCTGAAGATCTAGCCAGTTGTCAAATTCATCATCTGACACTTCATCGTAAGAATGAGTGTCTTCGGCATCAGATATGTCTTCATAAACATTGACAAGAGGTGAACGTGGGGCCTTTTCGTCAGTTTCTAAGGTCGCATCAGCCGCTAACCGTTTCGCTGTTTGATTGTCATGTTTATGGATTAATTTTAAGTGTTTAGTTAAGTAGCTCCGTCGGATGAACTTTGATCTGCATCCAGTTACTACACACTTAAAATGCAACAGTTTGTCAGCATGTTTCTCCTTCATGTGTCTATTAAGGTTGCGTTTGTTAGCATAACTGCGACCACAAGTATCACAGTTATAAGACATTGTGAAGTGATTTCTTAATATACGTCTGTACAGGTCGAAGAGCTATAGCAGAATGAGACTTATTCAAACATTTATTCAACTAAATTTCAAAAAAATCAAGATGCACGAGAAAATACCTGCTCCGCCCATTGTATGACCGTTCGTAATTCAAGTAATTCATGGAAATGACCGCTCCGCCAGTTATTCAACCGTAATCTTGCTTTGCATGTGTTTAATTGCTCCGCCTATCGTAGTAAAGTAGCGGGCTCGATGTGCACGGGAAACTAACTGTTCCGGTAGTGCGTCGACTCCGCCTGATACAAATAACTGACCTTTCTTTATTTAATGTGATCCGCCATGCTTACGTTACATTACGATTGTACTAACCATTAATTTTAAATAATATATTTTATATTTTTATTACATGTACTATTTTTGTTATTTGCATGTCATTATATATATTGCTTAGAGCTAATATTATTTCTGAATTCCTGCTATAATCAGTCTTCACACGTTACTCAGTGTTGCCAAAATGTTGTTTTATTTTCCGACTTGCAGCTTCAGCAGCTAGTCTTTTTGGTGCTTTAGAGTAGGTTGTTGTCTCTGGATGGGGTGCCGTTTTGTTATGGTCAGTGTCTCCCGAAACTTCGATTGGACAAAGCAAATTCAAAGGTCGACCTATTTCCCGTCCAGACGACAACAGTACTTTTGCTGATCGGACTTGTTTATCTCGACTTTGTAACAGTTTTGTAATTTTTCCTAGTTTCCAACAACCACGTGGAATGGCTTCTTTTATCAACACAACATCCCCAATTTTTGGTACAAAAGGAGATTGTATTCGGTGTGTTTTCAGTTTATTTTGTCCTCTTTCGCGAAGGCTTAACAGATACTCATTTTTCCAAATTGTCCAAAACGCATTTAATAACTTATGTCCCTTTTTCCATAGTTTAAGCAACTTCTGAGCAGAACTTTCATACGGTGTATACTCCTCATCATGTTCTGTATTTATTTCAGGTAACCCAATGTATGGATTAAGTACCAAGAAATTTGCTGGACTTATTGTTATAACTGAATTAATATCATCTCCAACGTAAGCAAGAGGTCGAGAGTTAATCACAGACTCAACTTCCTTGATGTATGTAAGCATTTGTGTTTCAGTAAGGAGGTTACGACCAATAGACTTTCTCAAAGAACGTTTCGTTAGCCCTATTAGTCTTTCATAGTATCCTCCCATCCACGGAGCCTGTTCAACAATAAACTTCCAACATATTCTTTTTTCAGAGGCATAATTTTGTACCTCATCACACTTTAATATGCTCCGCCAAACCAGGTCAAGCGTCTCACTCGCTAATTTGAATTGCTGTGCATTGTCACTGAAAACATTTTGTGGAGTTCCTCTAGACGCTATGAAACGACGGAATCCCATTAGGAATTCTTCTGTAGTTAAAGTGTTCATCATCTCTAAGTGAACTGCTCGCGTAACAAGACATGTATACAAACAAATCCAAATCTTTCTTGCTCCGTCAATACCTTTAAAGTATAATGGACCTAAATAATCAAGACCCACATTTGAGAACGGAGCCGATTCAGTGACACGTTCTGGAGGAAAAGGAGCCATATTCGGCATTACATATGCTCCGCCTTCGTGGCGGCGACACACAATACATTGTCTTATAACATGTCTGACGGTCGCACGTCCGCCTGGAATCCAAAATCGTTTCCGAATACCACTTAAAGTTTGTTCCACTAGAATTGGTCTTCGACTAGCTTCATTTATTGCAGCATGGTCCATACGTCCTCTACATCTGAGGATACCCTTGCCATCAATATACAGGCCCAACTGTCTCTTTAAGTTGTGTGACCTGTTATCTGTGATGGTTTCAAACATACCAGGAAATTGCTTCTTTTGAATGAATTTGATCCACATTTCTTCAGCCTCTTGTAGTTCAACAAAATTTAATGGACCACTATGACTTTCCAGTTTTCTTGCCCTTTTGACAAATCAATTTGCAAATGCGGTTACTCGAATAAGCTTTGAAGCTGAGGAGAACCTTTTGCTTTCGATTTGAAAAGGTGGATTGTCACACACTTCTTTAGAAACTTGTACACTCTCAGGAAGATTTTCCGCAACCTCATCTTTGTTATCATTGCCTGATTTTACGAAATCATCTTTCCATCTTTTTCAGGTTTAGAGAGCCAACTTGGTCCATGAAGCCACAACTTGTTACTTTTAAGCCGTTCAAGAGTTAATCCCCTGCTGGGTAAATCTGCTGGATTTTCCGAAGATGGTATATATCTGAATTCTTTTATGCCGCATCGCTTGATCTCTCGTACACGATTAACTACGAACACGGATGATACATTTTCAGATTCAATCCAATGGAGGACACATTGAGAGTCACTCCACAGATACACTTCTTGAATTGGCAAAGCCAAATTTTCTTGTAGGAAAGTGATACAGCGAGAGCCGATAAGCACTGCCAACAGTTCTAATCTTGGAATAGTAATTGTTTTCTTTGGCGCCAATCTCGATTTTGAGAATATCAAATCAACTCTTGAACTAGAACTGCCCTCTTGATGTAGGTATACACAAGTTGCATAAGCGTATGTTGATGCATCACAGAAACAAAGCAACCTATATTGTACATTTTCATCTTGTAGCACAATACATCTCAGTAAATCGATTTCGTGAATCCTTATCAGATCTTCTTTGATCAAATACCACTTTTCTGCATCGGTTTGTTCCAACTCATCATCCCATTCTTGGTTTTTGCTCCATATAGTTTGTAGGAGGACCTTCCCCCGCAGGAGTACAGGTGAAAAGAGCCCAAGTGGGTCATACACCGATGCTAACTGTCTTAACACTGATCTCTTTGTTGGTGGAGTATGGTCATCAAGTATTGACGGATATTTTAGGGACAAGGTGTCTTGCCTCGTGTCCCATGTGTGCCCCAACACCTTGATTATAGAATTCTTTGCCTTGTCTTCTGTTGGTATAACTTTATTTAGAGTTCCACTGTTCGTAGACCACTCTCTCAAATTCATAGCTGCTTCTTTGAAAATAACCTTTGAATCTGTATACAGTTTGATGGCTGATTCGGTATCATTTGTCCCTGTGATTACATTATCTACATATATATCCTTCTTCAACTGTTTAGCGACGTCTGTCTTGAAATTTTCTAAGTGATGTTCTATTGTAGCACCTAAAATGAAAGGACTGGAGATGACTCCAAACGGCACGCGACAAAACCTATATTCCTGGATATTTTCTTTGGCTGTAGATGGATTCTCAATATCTTTAAGCCATAAGAATCTTGTGCAATCTCTTTGATCAGGTTGAAGCCCAACTTGGAGGAACGCCTTCTCAATATCTGCCACAATTGCTATGTTGTGAAGACGGAATCTCATCAATATGCTAACAAAGGTTATGCCAACCTATAACACTGATGGCCTCTATCATCAGAGTCGATATTACCCTTTAAGCTCTTGCTATTAACCATTGGCTACTGGATGATGCGTCGTAATACCAATCTAAATCTTTTGTTGTGGTTTTCTCCTGGGGAGTTATTACAAGCTAATGATGAGGTCAGGTTAGTGCAGTATTCCGTTGTCTTGATAACGCTTCTTATTCATATTCGCTTTCAATTCAGCTATTACGATATAATTTTTTGTTTCCGTCTTAAATAGATTTCAGTCTACTATTTCTCGCAAATTTTTGAGTTCTGTAATCCTTTTCCATCTACGCCGTCATTCGTTCAATATTCCTTTGATTGTCTTGATTGTTATATTTTCATATGGTTTCTCTGCAGTCTTTGGACATTAGATTTCAGTCTACCTAAGTAGTCCTCGATTATTGGTAGATTATGTATCTCTTCTTTCATGGCCAGGTGCTTGATATCGCCCATTCTGATACTGATAGTTTCTTTGAATTGTTTCATTGCATTGGTGTCATTGTATCCGTAGAGTTTCGGTGACGCCAATAGATTGTGGCCCAAAGCAATCTAATTATGAAGTGTGATGATCGAGACAACCAGAACCAGAGCCATGTGTAAGTATAAGCATGCTATAGTTTTCTGCTTTAAGGTTATTCTCCTTAGTACGACCAGTAAGTATCCACCCTACCTTTGAGTTAAGCAAATGCAAACCAGGCTGAATTTCAATTCTTTGAGACAGCACAATGTCCAGGTAAAAATCATTACCTATTAGCAGGTCAACTGAAGAGACTTCATTTTCCGTTGGTACGGTATCTGCCAAGTCTACACTTCTCAATACCTGTTTTACTTTTTTGTCGAACTTTACAGCCTTTCTTTCCATGGTTCCAGTAATGTCAGGGACGATGTTGGCTGTAACAGTCAAATAAGATCCTGTCCTTAACTTTATCTCTAGTTTCGTTGAAGGTGTCTTTATTACCTTTACTTTATTGCTACCAAAGGTAACTACTTTGATTTCTTGGTTTCTACCACGTGGTAGACGGAGTCGCTCCGCTAGACGCTCCGACACATATGTCCTCTGTGATCCCGAATCTAGGAGGAGCCTTATTTGTTCATTACTCCCAGATGTGTTGTTTCTTACTTCTGTTTTTGCAGTTTGTAAAAAGACATATTCTCCAAATGATACGAGGACATTTTCTTGATTCACCTCATCTTGACTGTTATCTCTCAATAGCTCTTTTGATACATTTACAGTCTCTGCTGACTTTCTTCTTTCTTTGAACTTGAACTTCTTTGGACAAAGACTTCTGTGATGAACATCTTTTTCACCGCAGTGGACACATATTTTACTTTGTCTGCATTCGTTTGTCTTGTGTCCTATCTTTAGACATTTGTAACATGAATCTTTAAGTAAGCCTCTTCTTTGTTCAATAGTTCTGAATTTTGTACATTCGTCACTCCAGTGACGATTCGAACAATATCTACATTTGTTGCTGTAGCTTTTAGCTGTTGCATTTTCTCCCGAGACTAATGTCTCTGTGGAGCTTTGGTAACTTCTATATCCATGTTTCTTTCCATAGCTTAAATGATCTTTTCTTTTATTTTCGAAGTTCAGGCCTTGTCGGTTTGATTTATCATCTCCCTTCTTTAGTGACTCTTTGTTTATCTCTTGTTCGGAATGTTCTCTGGCAATTATGTAATCATTCAGTCTTTTTCGTAACTGGTCAACAGTCCACTCAGTATCTGTTCCTTTCTGTTCTTCTAAGTGAAAGAGCACTTCTTTCGGAATCTTTGCCTTTATCATTGCCAGAAACATATTTTGATTTGTGTTTTCACCTAAGACTTCTAGACTTCTTAAGTGTTTTTCTACTCTGTCTAGGAAGTGTCTCAGATTATTTGTTTTGTTTCCTGGTGGATCAATACTCATCATAGTTTGATAGTGAATATCAATAATTTCTTGTTTCTTTCCAAAACGTGTCTTAAGCAAGGATACAGCAATGCCATAATTTTCTTTGCACAGTGACAGCCCTGACACCGCTGATTTTGCCTCTCCGGACAACTTGCTTAGTAAATAAGTAAACTTTTCAATTTCAGACAATCTCTTATTGTTATCAACTGTGCAAGAAAACGAGTCCCAAAATTCAGGCCATTTCATCTTTTCTCCTGAAAATTGTCTTATTTCTAATTTTGGAATTGACAGATGTTGACGTGTCAAACCCAATTTTTTCTTGACGAGACATTTGTCTCTCCATGAATTCTCTTTGATTGTAGTTCTGACGTTCAACAAATTCTTGTTGTTTAAGAATCAAATCTTGCATTTGATTTTGAAGCTCATTAGCCTTTTCTGTTTTTAATTGTTTGTAATGCAAATTCATACTTGCCTCTTTCTGTAGCAGTTCTCGGTGACTTTCAAGCTTTAAACAGCAGTCTAACGCTTTATCGCACAAACAATAATCCTCATCCAAAACAGTTTCAATATTTTCTGTTCCACTTTCTCCAGTTTCTACGACATATTTTTCACACTGCCTTTCCAATTTTTCCATGTATGTTTTCAAAGTCTTTATGCACATTGTCACCTGAGAGACCTTTTCATCTATAGATATTTCTGAAAATTCTTCTTCCAGTAAATTGAATCCATTTTTTATTTCACTCTCGAGGCGGTTCCTGTATCGAGTTCTAACACCTTTGGCATATTTTGTTGAAGCCATTTTATTTTTTATTGGTATTTCAATAAAGTAACATATCAGTCTCAAATGAGACGTTGATATGAATAGTTTCACTCCTTTGTTCACTCTTCTTAAGCATCCAGGTCTCCCGGGTTCCGGCACCAAACAATGTAGCGGACATTTAATTGATGTGGGAGAGCTGTCTCTAAATCCGCTACACTGGAATTTTTATTTTTAATTTTATAAAGCACAACGAAACACTTAAATTTACAATTTTAATTTTAATCATATATTTTTACAATAACAAATAGTTTAAATCCAAAATATATTTAAGCATAATTTGAGGTCCAAATAGTCCGAAATCTGAAGACAGTCTAAGTCTGATGAGCCACGTGTTCCCTTTTATACTGGCGAAATAGTTCATGGAAAACGAGTTTCATGTGAAAAGTGCGTGTCAGATTGCTCCGTTGCACGAATAACTTGTATTTATTGTACTACTCCGTTTAAAGCTCCTCCACATTGAAGGTCAACTTAAAATAAACATAAAACTCCGCCAATGTCAGTATCACTCCGCCGACTAAATCATTTTACATACAAACTTAACATATCAAAATAAACAATTAAAATAAGAAAACATATCGTTCACGACACACATAGTGTCTTGATAGGATATTCACTGTTTTTGAGATATCTAAGGCCGAAGAAAAAACGATAATTGATATATGACCTTGACCATTGCAATTATCCGGAAACTGAAGTGACATTGCTCCGAAGGATCTAATAGTGTACCTGTTCATGTAAATGTCCATGCAAATCATACAAAAAATTAAGCCTGCAGGGCTTAAAAACTGTATAATTTTAATAGGAAAGTTCTTTTGGCATTATGACGTCATATGACGACCATCTTTTCAGAATGTTAAGTAGACCTTAATACTTATAAACTGTCCAAATATCAGCTTTCTATCTTATCTGGAAGCGATTTTATACGCATTTGAAATATGATGTCAATGGTTCGAATCTTGGCATTCGCCATAGAACCTTTGCCATTTCAAATTTGGAAAAACAGACACCGGGATGCTTAACTACAACATAACTCATACATTCTGTGAAATTTTTATAAAAATCGGTCAAGAAATAATGGCTACAGACCACGTACAAACCTTTTTTTGAACAAAGTTAAATTTGACGACAAAACATGCCATAGGCAAATGAAAATCATTGATATGCAAAATTAACTATGTGAAGCATATGCTATTAAATTTTCATGGTGCTTGGATGTTTGCAGAATTTTTTTTTGACCTAATGACGTCATATGATGTCAAATGACATTCGGCTTCACAGAATAGAAAGAAGTCTTAAAGACTAATATTCAGTCCAAGTATCAGCTTTCTTATTCATCTGGAAGCATTTTTATACTTATTTGAAATTTGACAATGGTTTGAATCTTGGATTCGCCATAGAACCATAATGATTGCCTTTCTGAATTTGGAAAACCAAACACCGGGGTACACAACTAGAGCATTACATATACATTTCTTGAAAATTTGATGAAAATCGGTCCATAAATAATGGCTGTAGACCACGTAAAACCTTTTTGTCCTGGTGTCAAATCTGATGTTACAGGACGTCACATGAATATGAATTTCAATGCTTTCAAATATGGGAGGGGATATCTGCCAGTTCATTTCTTTCCCTAATTGAGAATTCAACATTACATTATTGCATTTTCAAATGCCTATTACATTTTCAAAACTGAAATTGTTACTTTAAAAATACGCTTTTAAAGATTGAGTTCCACGTTAAAAGTTAATGGTTTGTATGTTACAAATTCTTAAATGTAGATTCCACATTGTAGTTTTCATGGGCTTATTTTTTACCTATTATTTACATTTCAGATTGAAAACGTTTGTTTTAATTGGGAAGAAATAACTTTTATCATTTTTGAAGAAGAAACAGACACATGAAATCAATTCTTCAAATACAATAATGAAAGATAGAACTGTCATAATGCGAACAAGAATGTCACTGGCAGATATTTCGCACCTCGTATTTTACCAACTGAAGGCTTCTAGCAGAGTTGAATCCAGGAGATCAGGTCAGGGGGTATTAAAGAAATGTGGCAGTGACAATGTAAGCCGCTTGCTGCTTTGTCCGAGCCATGAGAAGGGTGAAGTTCCGGTTGGACTTAGGATCCAGGGGAACTCCCCTACGAAATATAAAGATGTGAAATTTTATGTATGGTAGGGGAATTTTAGAATCTGCCAGTGGCCAGAGCTATTTTCAAACAGCTGGGCTGACACACTCCTCACAGTGATTACATCACACAGCGCAACTTAAATGTGCTGCAACATGAGGTCTTGATTTTAACCCTTTCCTCATATAGACTCATTTTGACGCACTCGCAATAGGTACCACATAAAGCTTGATCTGCAGAAAACCACAGTTAAACCTTACCAAATTTAATTATAAAGTCCTCATTTCCAGACCACTGAGGAGCAGCGAACAGCATAAAACCTGATCAGCCTGTGAGTTACTCGCAGGCTGATCTGGTTTTATGTTGTTCGCATAGGTCTTTTCATGGTTTCCTCTATGAGGGAAAGGGTTAAGGGCGATTTTCAGGTTGGAAACATGAGCCCAGGTGGAGATCTAAGCCTTCTACTAGACGGGCTGATGTTTCCATGGGGCCAGTCATTCCATCTTTGCCATATAAACATGTGATAATACTCAAATATCCAAGGCTGGGTGGAAATCTCAACCCACTTGTACACAGGCTGACAATTTTTCCATCTCTACCATACATACTTCGGATATTACTCGTACACATTGGTTGCAAATTGAGTCTGTGTACTCAGCCCACTCACCTGATAGTCTTTCGATCTCTACCATGTATAGCTAAGATATACTTCAGGTTAGAAATCTGAGCCCAGGTTGAAATCTCAGACCACTAGATAGACTTATGTTTCCATCAAGTTTCCGCCGACGGATCTCAGTCATTTGGAGACTTTATGTACTTGAGACAGATATAGTGCTGTCACACTGTAGTATCATGCCGCAGACACCTGACACCGAGCCAGCCAGTGGAACTGCCCTTATATGCTGAGAGCCAAACAAGAGAGTTATACCATTACCATTTTGTATGACTTTGGTAAGTCACAGCCAGGGATCAAACCCACAACCTCCAAATTCCGGGGCTAACGCTCTAACCACTCGGCCTCCGGGACCGGTCTCTATACCAAATATACCTGTGATATTATGCATGAATTTGAGCCCAGTGATTTCATGAATGACTTAGATTTTGATCCTACCTGAATTTGCACTCAACTGGAAATTCAAGCAGTCATCATTCCTACATGTATCATGTTTAATGAAGACTGGGCCAAAACTGTTGCCTCTAGAGTGTTAACAAGATTTTTTAAAACTTTTTCTAAGATTTGACCTGGTGACCTAGTTTTTGACCCCACATGACCCAATTTCGAACTCATCCGAGATATCATGTAGACAAACATCCTGACCAAGTTTCATGAAGATTGGGCCAAAACTTTGGCCTCTAGAGTTTCACAAGCAACAGATGAAAGGCGATCACAAAAGCTCACCCGAGTACGAGTGCTCAGGTGAGCTAAAAAAGTTTTTATCATAAGATGTGAAATCATCTTCATAGAAAAACAGCTTAAACAGAAAGGAAAACCTAAGGCTGAACAATCAATTTTTCCTTGTTTATCTACACACAAAACTCCCTATTTCAGAACAGACATGCACTTACTAACATTCCAGTAGAGAACAATGCTCTGCACCAACTAAGACAACCTGTCCCTGCCTATAGATCTGGGGGCAACAGAAATGTAAAATTGCCAACTTTTGATGGAAAAGATGATTTGAAAGTTTGGGTCAACAGGTTTGAGGCAACAGCTACCAGACAGATTCGGGATAATGAAACAAAATTGGATTTCATGCTTCCACAGATTCAAGGAGAAGCTGGTGAATTTATCTTCACCCAACTACCACAATCAGCACTGACCAGCTATCCTACAATCATTGAAGAAACAAACTGCAGGTACAGGAAACTTGAGACAACCAAAACATACTCAGCAAAATTCTCACAAAGAACCCAGAGAATTAACATGACGCCAAATGCCCCGAAATGAATATGGATATCGGTTTAACCAGTAAAAAGCTGTAAAACCTCCAACAAACAAATGCATGTGAATCTTGCTTTCAATAATTTCCTTTGTTCAACAACCTCTGACAAACATTCAGGGTGGGGATATACCGATTTTGGTGTCAAGTTAATTGGGGAGACAGCCGAAAACTTTGCAGTAGATCTGAAACGACTGTGCGACAGGGCACATGGAACCTGTGATAGTAAAACAAGACAAGGACTTGGTTAAGTTTTTGGAATGGTCTTCTCAATGAAGATACTCGCTTCGAAGTAGAATTACACAAGGAGCCAGAAAACATTGATGATACAGAGTATCATGTTGTGAATTTCATCTAGACTGGACGCCGTGCAGTTCATATGGTGATAAAAAGGCTAAAAGGTACACCTGAGGAGGACAACAGCAGAAAATCAGCACTGAGGAGGAAGGTAGTCTTCGTGAACAAGTAAGCCTAGTACCAACTAAACAAACAAAATAGGACAAGGCAGTGGAGAATGCTACATCAAATCAAAGCGCACAATGCGCTGAGAGACGGCGATGGGATTAACATTTTAAACCCAGCGTTTCTGAAGTTATTGAAGCAGTCACATGAAGACAAAAACTCCACCTGCTGTTGCTACAGAAGTTTGTAACATAATAATCCGGAGTAAAGGTCATGAACCTTTCATTCATAAAGAGCTGCATACCTTAGTAGGTCATTCTCTTTCTCTTGTACTAGCGAATTCTATCTGTTGTTTTGTATGTGTAGAAATTGACCAGGTATTTGTTTATTTAAGATACTAGAATGTTTGCCTATCTATTTCAAAGTTAAGAAATGCCCTGGGAGGAACCTAACTCGCCATCATGCAAAATATTGTGTGGACTACTTTAGGTCAATTACATACATACGGAGCACTACTTTTTCTTTTTACAGGAGTAGATCTTCAAGTACGTAAGATGGGTTGCTGTTCTGGTTAAGAAATGTCACGTATATTTTTTTCACGCTTAAAATTGATGCTTCCAGTGCAAAATAATGGCAAAAAAAACCTTGTAACATATTCCACTCGTATTCGTTAGTGCAGAATCGCATTGCATGGATCCGCACTAAGCGCGGAGAGGTACAGTTAAAAATGTTGTGGAAAATATGCAAATTAGCAAGGCCTGATTTCGATTTTCAGCATAAGACGGCTTATCGCCGTCTAACAAGAGCTGTCAGAGGACAGCACGCTCGACTAATTCAAAATGCTTGTTGGTAAATCAAATGAAAGGACTATGTTCACTAAGTGGTAAAAATGGTCTAAACTTTTCGGGAAAATTAATATGCATTTCAGAAGTCTTTTTCAATCTTTAACATAAACAACAAACCTTAAATCACCGAAAACGGATATAATCAGTATTTATCACTTGTCAGGTTGAACAAAATATTTGATTGAAAATACCTGTTGAAATTCATTGAACTGTAATTTACGCGCGTTTTGTATGAAATATTGGCTGATGTAATCTTTTGATACGATGAATTCAATGTGGCCACATGCTTCGACAAACAAGACACTTTCCATATGTATACCTAAATAATTTTTCTTTATTCTGTAAAAATATCTTGTCTGTCGAAGCATGTGGCCAATATTATGAATTTCAACAAAATATGATCAAAGACACGTAACTGCTCTTTATATCTTCACCGGTTTATAAAAAAGATGATACAAATGTACTTTAACGGGTTTATTTTCACTAATCTTTTATTATGTAAACATCATCATTGTATTTTAAATGTTTCTCTTAATATTGACATATTTAACTTATGTAAGATCATAGAAGACAAAACGGTCGAAACAGCAGAGGATATTTTTGCCTTTACACCGTTACATCAAATGATCAAAGTACACGGATACTAAAGTATTTTGTCGAATGCGATGTTGATATTTAACCAAACTATTTTCTATGACTTATATGCTTTCTTTTAAATATTTACGTAAGTATGATTCTCATAATTTAATTCCTTTTTATATTTAAATACTGAAAAGAAGCGTTATGCACGTGGATAAATGTCAAGTACATTTATTTAAAGCTTCAAGAAAGATCGCACATTTTTCAAACATTTGGTGTGTATTAACTTATTGCATACATCAACACATAAAGGCATGTTCATTGTGTACTCAAATCTATTTTTAGATGTGTGTTTACATAAGTTGGGTAGATAGCATTGATTTTCATAGTTTACACGGTGGTTTATTTGAGTCGTTGATGATGACATTACATCGTGTCTTAAACTTAAAGGTATCATTAATTCATAGAAATAGAAACACTCGAAACAAATCCACTTCTCACTCATCTGATTATTTCCAAAAGAAAATAGTTTGAAATTCATAGAACAATGTGAAAATAAACGCTAAACTTCTACTTCGCGCCTGGAATGATAAAAAAACACTATCTGTACCTGACCAAAATAGTGGAACTAACAAAAGAAAAATGTTGTATACCCCAGTAGATCTACTCTTTTTACTTCATTGATAGTATGACACTAGTAGAAAAGATCCCTTTTTGATCTTTTGAAGGTTGAAATGTGCATATGCAGGCTGAACGTTACACACTCACTGTTCTCCTCTGAATAATTAGAGTAGATCCATGTTAACCCTTTTGTGTAAAGTCTGTAAACCCACGAGGGATTTATCCGTTACCCTCCATACATAGCTGACATGAAGTAAAACATGTAAGAGCTAGATTGCGCTATATGACTGAAATACGGTTGCAGCAAGGTAAATTCCAAAGCAACACAAAAAAAAGGGGGGGGGGGAATATTTGAATTATGATGCTTAATTCATTGATATTTATGATTATGATGCATGATAGGTTGATGTTCTCCTGCATATATTATATTTTTCAAATATTCATATCAGTTTTAGTGAATATTTATGCACCCCCGCCCCCCGTTTATTGTATCTGCATATGGAATTGTGAAAATACCGAAGTTGTCATTTCTGTCATTTCATATCAACTTTTTTTTAAAGGGGGTTTTTAATAACTATTACTAAGTGAGTCTTTAAGACCTCCTGTCTACCAAAAATACATGTGCAGCGCATATTGACAAAACTCTTTGAGTGAAAGTAATGGTTTGAAACTCATTGGGTCTGATAATTTATGTTAGAGATGTTGTTGAAATCAAAATTATGGTCATGTATTCATTCGTACAGGTTATTAAACAAATCAGCTAAAAATTATGGACAAGCTTTTAAATTTTTTAATATGTAATTTTTTAAAACAAAGTTATTTTGCACACAATAAACAGTTCATATATTTGAACACTATGACTTTGAAAAATGACCTTAACCTTGAAGTATCCACCATTTCATTTAAGTGACAAACTGTTACATTATATTAAAATTAAACCATCATAATTTCATGTATTTCTGACAAATTTGACCTTTAAAACCTTGACAATGAAATACCCACAGGTCCATGTATCTGACATAAAGTCAAATCATATGGAACATATATACCAATTTCTGTTCAAATCTGAAAACTTGTGACTAAACTTAATCAACCGGAAAATCAGAATTTTACATACACATGTATTTATGAAAATTTTGACCTTCACTGGTGACCTTGACATTAAAGAACCCATCAGTTCATTTACGTGACACACTTTCACACCATAGTGAACATCTTTACAAATTTATGTTAAAATCTGACCACCTAAAACAAAATTACAGCTGGGAAAACTGCGACAGACGTAACCAAAACATTACTACATCCCCTGTTGCCATGGTGACAGAAGAATGTTTTATGGAATGAAATCATCATTTTTAATATCAGTTAGTGTTGCTTCTTGATTGTCCAAAAATCATAAAGTTCTGAGCTTAGGCCATTTTCACCACTAAGTAAACATAGTCCTTTATTTCAATTCTTGCCCTTCACATACCCTGTACATAATAATAGTCAACAAGAGCTGTCAGAGGACAGCATGCTCGACTATTCAAAATGCTGTTAGTAAATAAAATGAAATTCAATAATCTTGCCCTTCACATACCCTGTACATAATAATAGTCAAAAATGATATACCTTGATGTCTAAAATCAATCCCATGCCTAGTTACTAAGACATAAGCACAATAACACGTCATGAAAATTTAACCAAAATCCAAGTTAGAAAAGGGCCATAATTTGTATAAAATTCAGTCCAAAAGTTATCCTCCTTAGTTTTCTGATGCCCCTGAAGACACTCCTTAACTTTATAGTCAATTCCACAAGCAATTTCTGAGATATAAGCTGGATAGTAGCTTGAATGCAAAAATTTAACCAAAATTCTAAGTTAAAAGGGGGTCATAATTTTTAATATATCTTCCTTTATAGTATGATACCCCTAAACATATTAAAGATGTTTCAAATCAATCCCATGCCTGGACTCTGAGATATAAGCATGAAAGTACCTTGCATGCAAAACTTCAACCAAAATTTCTAAGATAAAAAAGGGGCCATAACTTGTAATATATTCCATCAAAAGTTATCTACCTTGATAGTATGATACTCCTAAACATATTCATAAACTTTCAAGTCAATACCATGAATGGTTATTGAGATACAAACTAGATAGTAGCTTGAACGCAAAACTTTTACCAAATATTCTATTGCATGCAAAACTTTAACCAAAATTTCTAAGTTAAAAAGGGGCCATAATTCATATCAAATTCCATCAACAGTTATCTACCTTGGTTGTCTGATGCCCCTGAACATATTTATAAACTTTCAAGTCAATACCATAAATGGTTATTGAGATATAAGGTTGATAGTAACTTGCACGCAAAACTTTAACCAAAAGCTGCAACGCCAACGCCGACGCCAGGGCGACTACAATAGCTCTCATATTCTTCGAATAGTTGAGCTAAAAAGAGGGCCATAGAGGCCCTGGATTGCTAACCTGAGTATAGGGTTACCCAAGAAATATCTGTACTGGGGATCTGAACAGTTCTTGAGATATAAGGTTATAAGTCAAATTGAGGGGGTGGGGCCTGACCCATGGGTGAATTCGTGGGATACTAAAGTAGTGCTATTCAATTCTTCTCATTATATCAAGAACAAAACAAGAGTGCCAGTGCTGCCACAATATACGCCACCACAAAATATAAAGACCAAGAGGGTCCTTTTAATTATTGCTTTTAACATTTCTGTAAGCATAAACTCATAATGAAGTCTGTGAGACCAATTAATTTAGCTGAACAGAGATAGAACCCTAAAAAGGCTTCCAATATGAAAGTAGGTCAAATAGCAGTATCAATATGAATCCTTTTTTTCTTTCTCCGCATAACTCTTGCAAAAATCACTGTACCAGAAAATCCCTGCTTTATGCACTTTTACCTGTTTAGAAACTTGAGTTGTGTTTTCAAGAGACCATGTTTAGAAAGGCATAACTACCGTACACATGGTCAGATTAGGCGCAGCTACGTATAAGGCGCATCCTAACCTTCAGGGAAACTTATTTGAAAAAAAAAAATCACTTCTCGTTTCATATCCGGCTAAATCTCATTTTGAAATTTGTGCCGTCATACATTTTGACAGACTGGAAGCTATCTGTACGTCACCGGGCTAATCTTACGGTGAACCATTTTATTTACACATGGCATAGGATTACCGTTAGACCATTACATTAACGATGGGTAGGATAAAGGTGACACATTTTCATAACATGACATTACTCAACCGTGTCTCCACATTGTAACACTGGGGACCATTGTCACCTGTCAAAATTCTCCCAACTAACAAACATTACATAACAATTGCTACCCGTCAAATTTCTCCTATACATCATGAGGTTCCGTAAAATAAACTTATTTGTTTATATTGAAAATGGCTTCCATCAAGTTGTTTCAGTTTCTTACGATCATTTTATCATGAAATATACCAGTAGGATAATTAATAAGAACAAAAGCAATAATCTGGTCTTGTTTATCATGGTTTCGTATAGACTTTGTGGCATATTATCGTATTCATTGGCTTTCAGTATATCCATTTTCTAAGATTGTATACCGGTAAATTTCACTTCTCGGTGATTGAAAAAAGAAACCTGAAAAGCTGTATATGACCATATAAGGCGCACCCCCTCTATAAACTTGATTTATCTGGTATTGCAAATATTGATAAACATCAAAATCCCTGCTTTGTGCATATCTACCCAGTAAAGTAATGACATTGCCCAAGTTTTGAAAAGATTAGGTCAGAAACATATAAGGAATTGCATTCACAAGGCTGAAATATCTATCAGCTAAAGAGACTAAGTGTCAAGGGACACAATTCTTACAAAAATAAATGAACCAGAAAATCGCCACTTCATGCACATCTATCATTTATAGTAATGACATTGACCAAGTTTTGAAAAGATTCATTCAGAAATGTAGGAGGAGTTGCATACACAAGGCTGCAATATAAATCAGCTACAGAGACTAAGTTTCAAGGGACACAAATCTTGTAAATCAATGAACTG
>CM037777.1:65535568-65585568 GCA_021229015.1 Solen grandis
CAAAAAATATTTGAATATCCATTATATTAAGTAATAAATTAATGTAAGATACTTGCAATAAAGAGATTGAAATCAAGATATCAAAAAGTCCTTACTAAATACTGTTTAAAACATTGCAACAGGTAAAAATATGTCGCAACAAGTAAAAATGGCTGCGACAGGTAAACACTTATTGCAACAGGTAAAAATTTTGTGATTACCTGTCGCAATGTCCTGTGAAGAAGGAAAATTTTCGCTTAGTCTGTATTAACACGCACAACTAGTATTTTACCTATATATTTATTCCAAATGACTTCATATATTTCCTGTAAAATCATTCTATTTTGTGACATTATATCTTAGAATCTGTAATTATGACATATTCATTGGGACATATTGTGAATTCATACTCTAGAAAACCTGAGGTCTACTTGTTGAGCAGCTTGGTATTAATGGATAAAGCCATCCATAAAATCGGCGGATCTCCAACAAAAATTAATGAGTATACAGTTTATATTATATGGCTATAAGAAACTATCTACCTGCACAACTGAATGGTACAGGATTTGTAGTGAAACCTGCTGACAACAGACTTTGTCTTCTTTGTACAGTATAGCAGATGTGAGATATCTATTTAAATTTCAAGTTTTACATTTATAATACAAACTCAGATCAAGATATTCTTTTTTCATAACGAAGAAATTAATGGTCACAGATGTTATGGAATGTAAAATTTGCTATTTTCATGTCCTAGATATTATTTATTATTATCTAATAAGAATTTTTGTCAAAATTAAATCAGTTTTAATTTCGGGGCTTATTCAAGCTAGTCTTCACAGTTTTATAGGGACCAAGCACTTAAAGAGCATTTGCAAGTCAAAACTGAAAGCACTTATTGGGAGCTTGCAAATACATGAACCTCAAAGTTGGTTTTCCAAGTGTCATCTCAGAAGTTGGTGGGACTCTAAATTGCACGCACAACTACATGTAGTATAGTTCTTGCGTTGTTCACTTCTTGAAGTTTTAAGCTAAGTATAATCCAAATTTACAAACTTATGTATAAAAAAATTGTTGAACTTATTTTCCAATGATGAATATAAATAAGAAACATGCCAAATGATACGGACCCAGGTTTTCAACTGTCGCCCCGGGCAATCAAGACTGCCGTTTATTTTCAGCTATGCACACATACATAAGAAGTCATTTGGCAATCAGAAAAACCTGACGTTCTGGAAAATTCTGAAAACTTTTACACATGCAAATACTGACATCATCTTTTTTTAGTGACAATGACCTTCACCTTGACATTTTTAACCGGACAATCAATCCCAATCTTCCTCTTCCAATTAGATATCGTAAATGCTTATGTAAAGTGTACATTCATGTATAGTTTGCACCCTGAGTTGAGATTCAAAACCTTGGGAAAAAATCTATATCCTTTCTATAATGCGCATTTGTTATTCCTACTTTATTATAATGCGCATTCGTTCTCCATACTTCTAGAAGGCCACCATTTTCGTTTAGCCACAAATGTTTTGCAGATGTATGATTGAACTACAGGCTGCCTATCCATCTGCTCACCCAAAATCATATCCCATTCAAATAATCCATTCAGGATTTTTGTTGAAAACCTGGTTAAAAATACCTGATTGCTGCAAAGAGATTATCTCCCTTCTGTGTGATAGAGCAGTTGTTTGCTGCACTGTTGGCCCCAACAAACACAGGCGTCTCCTTAGGATCATCCCTGTAATAAGGCAATAGATGTGTATGTTACATTAAGCATAACATTTGCCAGTGAACTGCTAGGTTAAAAAAAGGTTCAACTTTTCCTTGTAACAGATTTGGATAATCGGATACAAAAAATCTGTCATAGCTCTTTTTAACATAAATAACCTCCATTTGCAAAATATTGTAATATTCATAGAATAAATAAGGACCACAAGCAGTGATTCAGATTGGACCCACATTCCT
Organism: Solen grandis; assembly: GCA_021229015.1. NCBI lineage: Eukaryota > Metazoa > Mollusca > Bivalvia > Adapedonta > Solenidae > Solen > Solen grandis. The sequence goes on from CM037777.1 coordinate 65,537,519, forward strand.
TAGGACAGTTGTCCTAAATGGTCATTTTTTTTTAAGTTATTTGTCCTAAATTACAAGAAAAACTTCGGACAATTTTGTTATAGCAAAATGCTTAATAAGACATTAATGACACTTTCAAGTTTACTTTATTTATTTATATTCTTTTTGCTTTGAAATATATCAAAAAAAATTAATTTAATTATATTAGTTATATCTGGAGGGATGCATTTATTCAGTATGGAATTAGTATGTCACATAGGAGAACCCACCCAACCCTTAAGCATAAAAGATCTTACAAATAAAAGCAAAAAAAAAAAAAAATTATTGACTCAAGAAAACAGCAGGTAATAATAAATTATTTAACTTTAAATGGAAATGTGAGATCAATCATACTTCTAGAATTTTGAAGATGATGAGTGAGAGAAAGATTGGACATATAAGATATTTTGATTGTTTATCAAATCAAACACAGAATTGTAATTTATATGACTTTCTATGTAATCAAAGTCAAGGCGAATTCAGCAAAATCCGAAAAATCCGACTCGTCAGAATGATTTTCCATTCTGCGACAGTCGTGTTCTTTAAATACAATCTAACTTGAAAGTGCTGACAAATCAATTAAAAGTATATATTTTATTCCCCCCAATAATAGATCGACATCCTTTGATACCTTATCTACTCTTTGTTTTTCAATCATCATTGACAGTTTCTTGCCAACATTTTATAACGGCCTGTTTATTTCTTAGAAGACTCGCGAGTTCCGGATTTAACGACACTTGTGACCACGTGGCACGTGATTTATGGTATCTGACAATTCTATTGGTTCTTTTTATAGACAGACGCTAATGTTTCAAAAAATAGCACGAGAAGAATAAATTTGCATAGGTATTTTTCCACTGGATAGAACTTGAATAGCATGAAGAAAAGAAAACGAAACTTGACACGCATCATTCTATTTATTTAGTCATATTCCTGATTTTATTGATTGATATATGTATTTGAATTTAAAGAATCCAGTAATTATGAAAAAGAAAGATACTTATGCGTAAAAACTTCGGCAAATATCGATATTTCCGGTGGTCGAAATTTCTTACAACGTACGAGTCCCTATGAACACGCATACAAACCAGCGACCCCAAGTATCAAAATGTTTCTAATGTAATTATTTTCAGAACAAACATGTTTTATATAGATTGTAATATGATTAAAGTTTCAACAGCAACATTGCTATTTAGTCTTTTTTGACGATAAGGAACTTTTATGCAGTTAAAAACTGACTGCGTCAGTTTGAGTCTCCATGAAGTAACGGGTATTTGAGTCAAAATGCGTCTGTATGAAGTAATAAGTAAATGCGTCAGAGTGGGACTCTATGAAGTAAAGGGTTAATTGTCGAAATTTCACCGTCCGGTACAGACATTTGTCGGTCACATTGTCTGATAAACTGTATTTTTATCGGCCCGATGGGCGTACTGAGTTTATTTTTTCCGGTCATCTGTAGCTTTTATCGGCCCTGGACCGAAGGGCCGATCCAATCTGAATCTCTGCACAAGAGCAGGTTGAGCTATCACTGATGATAATGAATATCCTTACCACAACAACTTGACAAAGCAACATAAAAAGATATTTAACTCAAAATGAATATATATAAAGCATCGAAATGAATACAATGTATATATAAAGCAAAGGGTTAATCAAATCAATCTTAACTTGACCTGGATTAATAAATCCTACCTGTTACATACCTCTTTTTAAAATATGAATATAAAACTGTAAAACTACTTTCAAAAATGAGGCTTACACCATTCTTTCATGGTGCAAAAAAGAGTGTGAGCGTTAAGATGACAGTTGCTAAGTGAGCTACATTTAATTCCTAGAAACTTCCTCCTCTGCTACAAAGCACATCACAGGATAGAAGAGCAGTATACCTGAAGTAGCCCAGATGGAACTGTGTGGAGTCATCTCCCTTTATGACTGTCTGGAACTCTGGTGGATCAAAGTAGTAGCGCCAGTGTAGGAGGTAGTTTGGTCTTTTGCCATGTTGGTTTTTCTTCACATGTTTGTGCTTTCCAGCCAGAATATCAAACGGGCCGACAAGCTGGAAACCCAAACTGGATTTCAAGGCATCTGTGAATATGAAGTCTTAATACAAATATTGTTATACAATTAGAGGTAGAACATCAGGGGGATTTTCCTTCACACTGGATCCACTGAACTGAGTAAATAGTGTCTTGTATCATTCAACAAATAGTTCTTCCCACAACAACAGGGTCAGATGGCCCTAGACTGCTGCTCACCAGAATATCAGCTTATTTAAAACTCTTCAAGTCACTTGAATATACCCAGTTTCTTCCAGCAGCAACCAGATTCAAATTTCAGATACAAAAAATTCTTTAGTTAGTCAATCATCTAGAGACCTCAATTTTCACGGGATTGAAAATGCTTACGACTTATGGTATGGAACCTGAGGTAATCAATGGTTCAATACAAAAATTAATTCTAAACATTAGTTCCAGAAGAAAAGAATTTTTAAATTTTCTATTATAAAAGGAAACTAGAAAATCCCCTATGTATCTCATTTTTCAAGGGATGCAATTTTAGCAATTTTTGGTAGACAGTCATGAGGTGACTATTTGTGCCACATGAAGTTAAATTCTGACCTTTGGTTTCACACACACAGAAGAATAATTTTGAAATTGTCTATATAGAGTACAGAAGGAAACTAGCTGACCCCCAAAGGGCTAGGAATTCTTTTAAGTCATTCATCTAGAGGGTTATTTCCGGGGATCAACTTTATTGTTGGAGTAATGGTATAGGTGACCATTTGTGCCAAAAGAAATTGAATTATAACCATTTCTTTCAGAAAAGAATTTTGAAATTTTCTATATCATATAGAGTATATAAGGAATCTAAGGAAACTAGCTGGTCTCATTTTTCAAAGAATCATCTATATTTTAGCAATTATGGTAGACAACCATGAGGTGACCATTTGTGCTGGATGAAATGAAATTCTGGCGATTGGCTTCATAAAAGGTTTTTAAGGAAAACTTTATTTTAGCAAATTATGATAGAAAGCCATAAGGTGATCATTTGAGCTAAATGAAATTAAATTCTGCCATTGGCTTCATGCCAGTTTTTCTGTATAAGTATAAAGTATTTTTTTTTTATGTAATATTCAGAATCACTTATACAAATGTACTACAAAATCATCAGCTGTTCTACACTCAAAATCTTATGCCAAGAAAAAATGTGTCCCTAATATGAACAATATCATAACAAGAAATAGTTTTAATGTATTAAGTTTTCTAAGTTCATAATTGCTAATGTCTTTATTTTCGAAAAAAATAAATTATCAGTCTAAAAAAAATTACCTGCTGGATTTGAGGAATGTTCTTCTTTGCAAAAGTTCCAGAAATCATAAAAATCTTCTGGCATATCCACTAAGAATTTGTTTGCTATATTTTTCCGGATATCGTCTGGTGATGCTGGCTGCTCTGTCTCTTCATCTGAACCATCACTTGTTGCACTGTCAGACTCCTGCTCCACAACCCCTACATAGGAAAATATATACAGTTAATAACCCTTTACCTCATGAATATTCATGTATAAATCTATGATTTGATGTATATCAAACAACTGATATTTAAATGGTATATGAAACAATGGATTTTTCTTTGCCCTGCAGGCTGTGTAGAATCTGAGCCATGATTAAACAGAGAAGACTCTGATCAGAACAAACTCCTCTAGGTCTCCTCTGTTTGACAATACTTCAAATGAGTCTGTCATGCAAATGAGAGACTTGTTTTAGGTTTTTTATTCAATCATGACTGGTACCTTTGTCCTCTGATTCTTTTCCTGATTCAGATATTTCTTCATCATCAGACAGATCATGCTCATTCCTCTTTTTACTGAAAAAATCTTCTATCTTTTTTTCAGCATTCCTTTTGGTATTTTTAGCTTTCTTTGCTGGCTCTAAATCTTCATCCTAGATGTATAAAAGATTAAAATACTGTATATTCAAACAAAAAAAATAAAATACATACCATATGCTAAGTCTAAGAGTCCAATGGTTTGTGAAAGTACTTAAAAATAACTTATAGACTTTGTAATGAATTTGGATTACATACATGTATTTGTTTTTAACGGTAACCATGACTGAAATGGCAGAAATGAGGCACTTTCTTCTTGTTAATCCCCCGCCGCGAAGCGGGAGGGGGGTTATAGGAATGCCCTTCGTCCGTCCGTCCGTCAGTCTGTCAGTGTGTCCGAAACATTTTCGTGTCCGCTCCATATCTCATGAACGCTTGGACACATTTTCTTCAAACTCGGCTAAAGTGTTAACCTCATTGAGCTGATGTGCAGAAGGCATGTGGCGGTCACGCTGGCTCAAGGTCAAGGTCATACTTGAAGGTCAAATGTTATTTTCATGTCCGCTCCATTTCTCATGAACGCTTAGACACATTTTCTTCAAACTCGGCTAAAATGTTAACCTCATTGAGCTGATGTGCAGAAGGCATGAGGCGGTCACGCTGGCTCAAGGTCAAGGTCATACTTGCAGGTCAAATGTTATTTTTGTGTCCGCGCCTTACACAGACCACTTCTTGACCTGGATTGCACTTCCACAGTGATTTATTGTACTCGGTAAATAATAGTATGTCATGTTCACAATCATACAAATTATGTCATGATATATAAAGTTTTTAATTGAGTTACACATGTATTTTGTGGTTACCTAACACATCCTATACTTCATTGATGTTCACTTTTTGTACTGTTTCCCATGTAAAACTTGTCAGTAAACTTTTAATATATGTGCCTCCGAATTCTGAGATTCATACATAACTCCGGAAAGTTAAATTGTCTTAAACTGATCTTCTATGTCTGCTACAACCATGCCAGGTTGACCAAACAAATTCTAATATTTGGCCAGCGGCGGGGGATATAGCTGTCCTTTGGACTGCCTTGTTTTATATAGTACCATCGAAAAGTATAAAATGCTTATTTAAAAGTGACCTTGCTTTGAGCAGAAAACCAGCCAGCAGAGCAACAAGAGTGTTCTCTGGAATATGCGTGTCAACTGCTTAAGTGTGATGGAAAAAATGTGACAGACAGATGCACGGACGGACAGACAGATGATGGAAAAGTAATCCCTATGTGTCACCTCTGCTTAAAGCAGGTGACACAAAAATTACATGTGTGTTTATTTATATTATTATTTGAATTTGTTCTCTTTATTATGAAGCTTTAAACACACCATAACCAGGATCATTGTGAATTTTCAAGACTTTTGTCTAGGCTCTGTGATTGTATTCAGAGAAAAACTGGTCCAGTGTTGTAAAAGGTTTCTTGCCCTGCCCCACTCGCCATAGAGTGAGTAAATACATGTGTTAGTGCAAGTCAAGAGAATCTTTATATTTTTCTTGATATCTCTAATTTATGAAGGGCAAGTGATAATTTTAGGAATTTAACATGCCTGCTGTTATGGGGCAACTTATGTTCTACTATAACAGAATGATTTGAAGCACTGTTTGGTCACAATAGAACAGTCCACTTAATAAAACCACTTTTATCATACATCAAGCATAGCAGACATGCTACATCAGACAACACACATTTTCATTCCCAGGATAACCCAACCACAGATACCATTTTCATCCATCTCCCCACCATACTATAGAGCAATTCAGTGTCTCACTTTTTGTTACTCAGTATTCTGTTCAGTCCCATATTTAAATATATATATATATTGTAGGGGTCGTACTAAACCGCTGATGAATCTGCTGATGATATAGAACATATAGTAAACTGCTGACCATATATACAAAGAAGGATATCGGAAAATGCTGACAATATGTAATATAGAAGGAAATTTTGTGATGATGTTTGTTTAAGTTATATAAGTATTTTAACTATAAGTAAGAGGAAGGACTTTATTTAGTATATTTATTTGATTTCATAAGTTTGATTTGGAGGAAATAGATAAAAAAAAAATAACATATATGTAATAATTTAATCTATAATTATACATATATATTATATTTTTGAATATCGCCAAAGTATAAAGTACAATGATTAAGTAAATATTTGCAATTTTTCGAATGATTAAACTGATCAGAAGGTAAAATGAGTTCAGCACATATCCATCAGGTCAGCGGTCAGCACTTTAGGACCGGAGATATCAGGGATGGCAAAATCCATTGTCCGAGTCGTACATTTGCCGGCACGGACAAGTAAATTTTCACTGTTGACTTGTCCGTGGACAACCAAAAATCCTAACCCATAGCAAAAATTTAAATACAAAACTCTAAATTGCAGCACTTCAACTGTAAAGATATCCCTGACGTGCGTCTGTCAAATAAAGTTTATTTTTCAGCATCTTACAAGATGATCCGCATATTAAACCATTCTGTTTTGACTAGTTTCGTTTCTAAAATGTTAAGATATGAAAATTAAAGGTCAAAGTCAGCACTTTAATGCACAGTCTATAATCGGCAAGTTCCTTGTCAAATGGATCGATTCCTTATTAAAAATCTTCCCAAACTAGAAAAGGGGAAAAACAATAAAAGACTAAGATTAAAAATACGATAAAACAAAGCGTTAAAGATAATTTTAAGAATCATGGCTTAGAGTCGATGATGAGGGCTCAGCGAAATGTCGAATTTGACGACAATAACAGATGCATAAGACAATTCTGCGGTGTTAAACAATTTGATTGTTAAATCAGTCAGTAAAAAATGTTTCATATTTCAGTGTTAAGGTAGTTTATATAATGTTTTTTTTACATGGGTAAATTAATTTATTGAAAGTAGTAATAAAATTTCAATTATTTCCATATTTTATACCAATAGTTTTTCAATAAGTACGGACAAGTAGTGTTTTGCTACGGACAAGTGAAATCTTAATTTTGGTTGTCCGTGGACAAGTAAAATAAAACGAGATTTCGCCAGAAACTGCTGACCATATAGTCAAAGAAGGAAATTGCTGATGATATATACAAAGAAGGATTTCGGCTTTCGGAAAAAGCTGATTTAAAAGACAAAGAATGGGAAAATAAAACAAGATTATTATTATATCAGTTTACCATGTTTACCACAATCCCTATCTGAAAATTATTTCTATTGTCATTATTCATTATTAGTAATGAATGATATAATCATTATCATTTGTTGCATTATATGGACAATATTAACCTAAAAGCTAATTATATTTAATAACTGTTAAAGCTTAAAAGGCATTTTCGGTACATTCATCAAATAATTGCTACAGGTAACAAGCGGCATAAGAAAAAAATCTTTCATCTTTTTTTATATGATTGAAAATTGAGTAATTAAAGTAAAGTCTTAATTATGCAATCAAACAGCTAATGTAGACTAACACATAGGCAAACTGCATAAAATGAGCAAAAGCTCCAGGTATATAAATTGCTGTTGCTTAATTTATAATATATATCCACAAGTGATTGGAGTCTAAAGTTGCCTTGTGATTGAATGTATTTGTGATTTGCGCAAAGTGTTTTTGTGTTTCTCGAAATTGTGTGTTTAACATCATGGCTGTGATTGTGGAACATTCACAGGTCAAATACTTAGACAATATTGCTAAGTGTCCAGTGTTTTCATACTCAGAATTTACTGTGCATGATTTTCTTGAGGATGGATTGGAGTTTTCAATGATGTACCATCTAAATCGGTAAGTGACTTTTTTCAATATTACCTTTTGTTTTAAAACCACTAAAGAATTTGATTTGTGTACTTTTTTTGGCAAGCTTCTCGAAAAATTTATTTAATTGTATGCTTCATAGACTACATTTGCGGGCACACGTTATCTTTGTTTTACACAATGTTATGTTGGCACATTACAACACATGCTGCCCGTGTCACACAATGCATTTATCAGTACAAGTAACAACCAATAAAGAAGTGGGTTGGTATAAGCGTGGCAATTGTCATGGCCTTTCACCACTCTCAAGCAATAAACACAGCGCATTTAAAGGTGGGCACGGGTCACACGTAATGCAATTTAAATCAGTTTTTACAATATTGTATTACAAATGGTAGAAATTGGTAAAAAAAATAATTTACAGATAAATTAGGCTTTTTTTTTTTTTTAATTAGATTTTTTTTTTTCAATGCATAATAAAATTATAATTCCTTATCATAATTATATGTATAAGAGACGGTGATATAAAGCGGTACACTCGCTGATGATGAGTTTCCTTCTTTGTCTATATTTCTCCAAATCTGTTACTCCAATAGGTAGGAAAGTGCTGATCATTGTATTTTATATCTATTAAAGAGACAATGTATATAATCATAGTGAAAAACAAAAATAAAAAAATAAACATTTTTTTTTATTTAGATCTACTTCCTCCAAATCAACCCTTCTATCTTCGAAATAACTTAAAAACTTATTAAATATAGTTAAAAATACTTATATTACTTAAACAAACATCATTACAAAATTTCCTTCTATATTACATATCGTCAGCATTTTCCGATATCCTTCTTTGTATATATGGTCAGCAGTTTCCTTCTTTGTATATATATAATGTTCAGCAGTTTCCGTCTTTGTGTATATGGTCAGCAGTTTCCTTCTTTGTGTATATGGTCAGCAGTTTCCTTCTTTGTATATATATGGTCAGCAGTTTCCCTCTTTGTATATATGGTCAGCAGTTTCTTTCTTTGTATATATGGTCAGCAGTTTCCTACGTATCTCAAAACAGTAAGAAACTGCTGACAAATTGAACATGGATTCAAAGTACTGAACTGATTTCATCTGAACTTACCAGTTCCAGTACTGCATTTATTATTTATATCATTGTATTTTATATCTATTAAAGAGAAAATGTATACAATCATAGTGAAAAACAAAAATAAAAAAACATTTTTTTTATTTAGATCTACTTCCTCCAAATCAACCCTTCTATCTTCAAAATAATTTAAAACTTATTAAATATAGTTAAAAATACTTATATAACTTAAACAAACATCATCACAAAATTTCCTTCTATATTACATATTGTCAGCATTTTCCGATATCCTTCTTTGTATATGGCCAAGTGCAAATAAAGTGTGACATTAAGGTCCAAAACTGAACTGCTGTTGAGACTGCTTTTGCTAGTTCTTTTTCATAGTACATATAGTGAAAAACGCAGAAAGGATGCTTTTTTTTTAAACAGATGCAGCTTTCTTAAAAATATATTGATTTTAGATAGAACTAAGATGGGGTTTTTTACACTTCATAAAGCATGTTTAAATTTGAAAACTGTTATGTAAACCATTGGGTTTGACAATATTTTTTCACTATACATTAGGCAAGGGCATGTGACAAACTTTCAAGCTATATTTCATTTAGATTAACTACATTCTTGAAAAAATTTGGCAGTTTGATGCCAGGAAATGTAACAATACAAAGAAACACACCTTTAATAATTTTTATTCTTAGATTGTAATTGAACATTTACTTAAAATAAATATTTGAAATAAAAACTATATCAAATTCCTTCAAAATAAAACCAACCTGGCTTTGATACTCAAGGCATTACTTAGCATCGTCCAAACCAAAAATGTAGCGAAATTTCTGTATAACCGTTATGGTTGGGACATATTACACTTCTTGTTTTTAAGGCTGAATTGTAAATCTTAACAAGCCTTATGTTGTTTCATTTCATCATTAATTTAATATATGATGTTCAAAGTCTTCAAATACATTGAAATTGTCACTGATATTTATGGCACAAGACTTCTTGTAGATCTATGTTAATTGCAGCAATAAGTAAGACACTTTTCACAATAAATGTTTGATTCACACATAATAATAAAATTTCTAGATCAGAACAACTACTTTGAAATAAGATTTTGATTTTGATTCCAGTACAATTTGTATTTTAAAGTACATTAATTACCGTTATGGTTGGGACAACTTGTATGCCTAAATATTTAGGCTAAATATCTCCTGATGAAATAAGTCATTCTGACGTATTTCATCATCAAACTAACATAACATTAAAAAATACTTGAACACTTAGAACTATATAAACTAACTTTAAGACTTTTTCAACATGTTCTTGCAAGATGAAGACAGTCTGTCCTTCTAACATTTTGTTAACTAACAAGCACATTCACAGGTTGCACACGGGTCTGTAGTGGATTTTTTTTACCAGCATTTGGTGCATGTTTGTGGCTTTCAGTACCTGAAACAGCCTGTTTTAGTTCCTTTAGTTTTTAGCCATTGGTGAGCTATTAGGATTACCCTGCGCATGCGTCTGCATGTCTTTGTCGGTTGTCAACAATTTGCTTTAAATGATATCTCCTCTGAAACCACTGGACAGAATTTGATTAAACTTCCTAAAATAAACTTGATCCATGTAGAATGCTGGTTGCAATGGAAGCAAAAAATATGAAAAATTTAAAAATCATCTCCTTCAAAACTACTGGCCAGATTTCAAAATGTTTTAGTACAGATGTTCTTTGGGAAACCCTCTATCAAGATCGCTAAAATTATTCTGATCCGTAAAAAAACATGGCCACCAGGGGCAGGGCTAATATGCCTTATATGTATACAGTGAAATCTTTAAATGACATTTCCTCTGAAACTGTTGGACAGAATTTAATTAAACTTGGCAGGGATGATCCTTGGGGGAAACCTTCACAAAAGTTGCTAAAATAAACTTGATCTTTGAAGATCTGGTTGACATGGCAATGGAAAGAAAAAAATTATGAAAACTTTAAAAATCATGTAGCTCCTTTAAAACTATTAGCAAGATTTCAATATATTTTAGTACAGATGTTCTTTGGCCCGGTAACCTTCTGCCAAGATTGCTAAAATTATTCTGATCCATAAGAAAACATGGCTGCCATGGGTGGGGTTAATTTGCCTTATATGTATATAGTGAAAACTTTAAACGACATTTCCTCTGAAACTGTTGGACAGAATTTGATTAAACTTGGCAGGGATGCTTCACAAAAGTTGCTAAAATAAACTTGATCCAAGTAGAACTCTGGTTGCAATGGAAAGAAATAAATTATGAAAACTTTAAGAATTATCTCCATAAAGCTACTGGCCAGATTTCAAAATGTTTTAGTACAGATATTCCTTGGGTAACCCTATACTCAGGTGAGCGTCCCAGGGCCTCTATGGCCCTCTTGTTTAAAATACTTAGCTTTTCTCTTCCGTTCTTGTTTTCTTAACTGTACATCTAGTTTAGCATTTTTTTTTCTTTGTTCTTTCATTTTTTGTCTGTAACTTGCACAATGGGCAATACTTTTTCTTATTCATTAGCTCATTGTTTTTCTATTTTTCACAATATGTTTTTTTGTCTCTTAGCTTAACATTCTTTACAACAGTTGTTTTCTTTTGTAAGTTATTGGACCTTAAGTCCCTTCCAAAGTTCATTTTAACGACTAATTTCTCCATCGTAGTCTGAAACAGCAACCAAACACCATATATTAACTAGCAAGAATCGATTTTAAAATTGTCCCAACCATAACGGTAGCTGTCTGCATTGCGTAAGTCTTAAAAAACAGAGTTTTAATAAAGAGAGTAAAATAAAATATCTTTTTCTGTTGCAGAATTAATGAGTGTAACATAATCTAAGCTTTAAACAAGCATGTGGCTTGTAGTTTTGAGTTTGCAAATTGTCTTTCTGAATAAACATTAATTTTAAGAATTACAATAAAAAGGAACAATATTCAACATACCATTATTCTGACTGACCTGTGTCACTTAAACAACTATAAAACAACTAAATAAACGACTAATTTAATTTTAAAAGATGTTAAATGAATGTCAGAGGGGAGAAATTTAACCGTTATGGTTGGGACAGAACCGTTATGGTTGGGACATTACGTTTTCTTCCTCTTAGGGCTATCCCATAGATTGCTGAAAGATCTCTTGAAATGCAAAAGTTCTGATAGGCATCAAGGAAAATAAAACAGGGCTTGTGAGAAGTGCAAAGCATAACTGTAAGGTAAAGGTTACCAATAAACATAAGGAGGGTGTTAACCGTTATGGTTGGGACATATTTTTTATAGTAGCAAATGATACAACCAAGCAGTGTGACATGCAAACTAATCAAAGCAAATGATCAAAATTTGAAGCTACATCTTACCTGCACCATTTTCAGTCTTGTTTGATTAAGTAAACCTATTATTTGCTTATTTCTGATTTACCTTTATATTGGTGACTTCAAAATTTAGATTTTGGAGACATCTTGACCTTTTTTTCAAATATGTCATCAATATGTAACTTTTAACTATTGATAAAAATCAGTTGGTGATTTTACTAAATATATGGATATATATGATACATCCATGTTAAAACCCACCCAAAAAACAATTTATTTTTATTTATTCAAAAATTAAAAAAGGTAATAAAGTGCATGTCACACAAAAAACAGCGATTTTCAACTTCTTTGCATTCTTCAATCTGCTATAACTTTCGAACCCATCATCCGATTAACCTGAAATTTTCACCACAATACCATCACAATCATACCTTTCAGAAAACATCAATTTCAAAGTTGCTTTATTATTTTCCTTGGTGATATTTATGTTTTATTCTTGGAGACACAAAAATGAACCCTTATTTGCACTTGGCCATATATGGTCAGCAGTTTACTATATGTTCTATATCATCAGCAGATTTATCAGCGTTTTAGTACGACCCACACTGTAGTGTCTACAACATCTTTGTACCTAATAACAACACTTAAAAGGGGGAACTTAAATGCTTTTAAAGGTTTCACTTGGAGTTCTGCATGCAAAATAAAAAACCCACAAAAGGTTGACATTGATGGACATTATTCCTGTGATATGACAAGGTCCAGTGGTAACAAACCTGACTGTGGTTCTGACAGTTGTGGGTTAAAACCCTGTTGTGGCCAAGGAATTTAATCTTGAGTAGAGTACTGGTTCCACCTAGACCAATCCATGAGCCACTCGGCACAACATGCTATTTTTGGTACTGGTTGTCACACTTCTCCGTAGGGGATATCGTCAAATCGAAAATAGAAAGATATTACAAATTACAGGGACACTAATGTGGACTATGGTTCCACCCAGACACCATCGACAGGGTAACGTATAATTTGTAAGATCTTGTTTCTCCAGTGACAAAAAAAGCTTAGAGTTAAAATTTAGAGCAAACTCTCCTTCATTTTGGGTTGAAACGTCCACTAATCCTGTTAATAATTATAACGGGCGTTTAATAACAGTTAAATTTATCAACATGAAACCTACAGAATACACAATTTATCATCCGATTGATACTATTTCATTATGATAACACAGTTAGCCTTTTGATGGTATGAAACAAAAACCTAATGACCCTTTAAAATAGGTCTTTGTATGACCAAAACCGTCGGAAACCACCCTAACAAAATTTTTATTTTAACAGTTTTATCCTTGCACAGACGCGCACCTGCCAGTAATACCCGAAAGGGGAGTTTGTGCAGTATATATAGATAGTATGGAAATACTTCAGAAAAATGAGAAACTTGTGGCGGGAAACCTTACAAGATATTATCAATTAGCCTTTTCTAAACGTAAATGTGAAAAAAATCGCAATTAATTAATTATTTACTTCATCTGCCTTCCTCTTTGGATGCCTATACTGTTGAAGATGCTGTTGATTTTTCCTGTAACACTTTTCGCCAAATTTACACAGAGGTTTTTCATTTTGTTTTGATGCCATTTTGTACAGTCTGGTTCCCGACTTTCTCGGCTGGTTTCCGACGGTTTTGGTCAATCTTTCAATAAAGTTACTAGATTGCAGTTTCAGAAGCGTTTTCATCAGACACTTTTTTTCTCAATATTTTCGGCATTTTCTAGTTCAATCAATAAACAACACACTCACATTTTTTCCATGAAACATTCTAAATGAAATTATAAAAACAACCTGCTAGAGTTACCTTCTTCGCCCTCAGTTAATTTCGTATCTATCATACTCATTTTTAGCCAACCACGTGTTTTTGGTTCATAACGTTACTTGTATATAGGAACTAGTTTTTGTTGTTGTTGTTTTTATATAAGTCCAGGTCCAGATAACTATCTGAATTAATATTTTATACAAGGAAAAGCAATTCTTTTACCGTATTTAGTGTCATTATTAACACAATATTCAAAATTGGCCATTTTCTCAGTTCATGGTCAGAAGGTTATATAATTCCTCTGCATAAGAAAGGACTAGTTAATATGCCCGAAAAGTAAAAAGGTATTACTTTATTAAGTACCTTAGATAAATTGTTTACACGTATCATAAATAACAGGTAACAATCATGGGCTGAAAAATATAACGTATATGTTGAAGCTCAAGCAGGATTTCGCGGTAGTGTGGGTACTACAGATAATATATTTGTATTACATAGATGGGTTACCAGTCAAAACGGACCTAAGTAAAAACGGACCCAAGTTCCCCTTTCCATTCAAAATAGTCAAAACGGTGCCAATCATGGTCAAAACGGTGCCACTTTGGTTAAAACGGACCCCTGTAAAATATATTGCATAATATTTAAAGGATGAATATAACATACATTTATTAAGCATATACAGCTCATTACATTTACAATAAATACATATTTTTCATTTCAATGCATGCAGTGATTTTTTAACAACAAAAAATACAATATGCGTTGTGAGAGTGTTAATCATAAGGACAAATATTTAAGTATTCATAACATAAATATTGACAAATATGTTTTACTAATTATATATTCTAAAAATTTAAACATACTTGGTGATCGTGAGTAGTAATTTGGAGTATATCTTTCTCTTAAATCTTTATATAGTGGACAAACATATATGAAATGGTACTCGTCTTCTACATCATTTAGATTACAATAAATACATTTTCTTTCACTTCTTTCAATATTACGATGCCTACCTGTTTAATTTGGGAAGAAAGTCTTATTTTTTCCCTCAAATATACTTTCAATTGTTTATATAGGTTTAAGTAAGAACAAGTTTTACATTTTCATGCCAATAAGTAATATAGATATCTCTTAATCTGTTTAATAAAACAGGAATTAATGCACTTACATTCACTGACTCTGGAAATAACCAAACATCATTGAAGCCCGCGTTTTGCAATATTTCTTTTACTTTTGATGAACAATTCACATTCGTGCATTTATTTTCATTTATTTCTTTTTGAAATCTTACAACAGTGCTTAGAATACAATTTTTAATTTTTATGCCAAATAATTTTAACCAGTACTTCACTATTCGCACATAACGATAGAGATATAATGGATATCTACCAAGTGATTCTATTCCCCTACATACCGTACTTGACATATCGTGCAGTATAAATTCCAATTCAAATGAGAGAGAAAAAAAAGAAAGAGAGAACGACAGAGAGAAAGATTATGATGGTTAAACTTGGAACACACACACACATACACACACACCTTCATTATATTTCATCTTAAATATGAAAGAGATATGAAGGGTTAACAGGCCAATTTAAAATTATAAAAAATATCACCCATGAAGTCATTAAATCTATAAATATTCATTAAAAATAAATGTAAGAAATTTTTATTATATAAATAACCTTTCTATTTCGTACAGACACAAGTACACACTCACACATTTGATTTGTCACACTTATAATAAATATTGTCTTGCCCTAAACACGTTCCTTTAATCAAATTATTTGATTGTTTTCACACGTTCGTAACTACTCATTCTTAATGTCACGTTGCATTAAACACGTTACTTTAATTGATTTATCAGATTGTCCACACATTCGTAACTCTTCATATATAATGGGTCTGTTTATATGGGGCCGTTTTGACCAATCTTCTGACCCAGTTGGGACCGTTTTGACCAATTTGGCACCGTTTCAACTTGGGTCCGTTTTTACTTGGGTCCGTTTTGACTGGATACCCATGGATTGATATCTTACATGATCAATAGTGTTAAAAAAATATTTTGTTGTTTTATTGATTTCAAAAAAGCTTTTGATTACATCGAAAGAAATAATTTATGGTATAAATTAATCAACTTTGGTATAAGAGGTAAAATGTTTAATGTTTTGAATAGTATTTATGAAAATGTAAAATCACGTGTTAAGTTTAATAATATGTAATGATTTTTCCTGTAACCTAGGAGTACGTCAGGGAGAATGTTTATCGCCATTTTTGTTTTCCATGTTTCTTAATGATTTGGAAGAGCATTTAATACTAAACGGTTTCAATGATATTGATTTATACATGACAAACTATTTCTTCTTCTTTACGCCGATGATATGTTTATATTTTCAGAAACTGAAGAGGGGTTACAGAAGGGTTTACATTGTTTGTATGATTATTGTTGTAGGTGGAAATTAGTAATACATGTCCAAAAAAAAAAAAAAGTATTTTTTAGGAAAAGGGTGGGGGTTTACCTGGAAATGTACGGTTTAATTTTAATGGCGATATTGTGGAAATAGTCAAATAATTTTCATAGTTTGGAATTTTATTTTCTCAAACTGGTTCATGGAGTCAGGCACAAATTGCATTATCAGAAAAAGCACAGAAAGCTATTTTTACATTAAATAAATATTTATTTAACTTTACAGATGTTAATGTAGATCACAGACTTGAATTATTCGATAAGTTAATTAATACTCCCGATATTAAATTATGCATGTGAGATCTGGGATTTTCATTCAGCAGGAAACATATAGAGCGTATACATACTATATATTGTAAGCGAGTCTTATTAAATGTTAAAAGATGTTCGCAAAATGATTTTTTTGATAGATATTTTAAATGATAAATTTGCTATTTTAATAATTTAAATGAAGGATACTGAACTTTTTCCTAATAAAGTATCATGGGTTACACTTGTCAAGGATATGTTATATAGAATGGGTTTTCTTGATGTTTGGCTAGCTCAAGGTGTTGGAAATATTGAACTTGTTCTATTTTCAAACAACGTTTAAAAGACATAGATATTCAATCATGGAATGACAAATTACAAAATTCATCAAGAGCAATTTTTTACACAGAAATTATCAAACACGAGTTTCAGTTTTATTCATCAAATGTATCTATACCTCAATTTAGAAATGCTATGTCAAAATTATTATTATCATCTCATAACTTGGCTGTGGAAACTGGTAGATGGCATCGGCCAGCAATTATTCGCTATAATGATAGAAAATGCATAACATGTAATATTGTGGAAGATGAGTATCACTTTCTGTTAGAATGTAAGCTATATATTAATTTACGCAAACAATTTAGACCACGATTCTATTGGTTTCGCCCGAACATGCACAAATTAGTTCAATTATTTGAATCAAAAAATGAAAATACCATGAAGAAATTGAGTATTTATATATAAAAAGCTTTCGAGATGAGAAATTCCATTATTTGATATTGTATATGATATGCATTTGATATTGTATATGATGTGGTATGTCAGTTTCATGTAAATGTGAGTGTGAATATGAATTACATTTATATTTCTTTATGTATACAATTCAAAATCAGCGCCTTCTCCGCAAAATTGTATCATAATAATGTCCGATTTATAATAGGACTCGTAATATTACATAAACACGAGCATTATTTACTTAATTTATTTTATAACTGGTCAATTAATCAATGTATTTGTGTATGCATTGTCAAATCTAAAGCAGCAGTTTTATTTATATGTATTGTGTAATGTTGCCATGGTACGTCATGTACCGTTTATATATGATGTATATTTTCACCTAGGCCCAAGGCCTATTAACTTATGAAATAAACTTTCTTCTCTTTATATACAAAAAAAAAAAAAAATGAGTCAAATACATGTGCAGTTGACCTTGTATGTATCTTTGAATCACGATATTGTTTACTTGTGTCAGTGATATAACTGAAATTAATCTATTTTCAAATCACTGTTTTGCATTTAATTTTAGATAGACTGCTTTTAAAAGAAACAAGAAAAGATTTATAAAAAAATTTCAATGGACGGCTTATAATAAGCATACTGCCCCCCCCCCCCCCCCCCCCCCATTTCTCTTTTCTCATGTTTTGACCTTATAACCTAACGGTAACCTGTCTATGCATTGGACCTTTATATCAAATAAAAAATAATAATGATTTCTCTTAATATAAATATTATTCATAAAGATAGAGGCAGTTATTACTTTATAATTTTCCCTGCACGAGTCCTGGGTCTCTCTAGGATTAAAAGTATGATTCCCAATTAAAAGCTTTTTCCATATATTTTATGGCATCTTGTGCATGTATTGAAATTTAAAATTTGAATCCTGACAGCAAAACATTACATTTAAGATGAAAAGTGCATGGGTAAAAAATCATTGGAGTGGCCGTTTTTTTTAATTCTTTAAAACTAGGAATTAAAATTTTAAAAAAAAATCGACCTCTCCATATATTATTTTTACATACAGAGGCCGTTTTTTTATTTTTTAATATTTTTGGTTATATTTTATGTTTAAATCAAAAGGAAGCAAATACAAATTAACAAAATCAAAATAAAGGATGTATAAAATTACTATTTAAAACTAACTATACAAATATAACTCAAGAATTTCCAAAAAAAAAAAAAAAATAGAAAAAAAAGTCCCAGCTGGAATAGAACTTATGACCACTTGAAGGGAAAAAAGTACCGACTGACGCTCTTACCAACTGAGCCATTTCCACAAGTTTAAAAGTCGTGTGTAAATAAGGCTATAGATAATCAACCTGATCAAAACATCAGGACTAGCACTGCAAGGACAATTGTACTGTTTTGACATCTACACCATGCGTTCTTAATATTACAGTTACATATTAACAAGATAAACATTACTTATCCCACCCATCATGTAATAATTAAATTACTATGTATAATTACAAGCTCAATACAGAAGACATGAAATGTGCAATGTCCAAACCGACCAGCGTATCACGTATTTGAAACCCCTAAACAATCACACAGAAAATATAGGTCACTGAAAACTATTACTATCAAAACTTTACATTCGACTGCAAAACCAGTTTTGCACATGCGCAAATGGAAGTGTAAACCCATTTTAATTGGACATACTAATATATATATATATATATATTAGTATATATATATAGTACTTAATTATAGTAATGTACATACAGTACTGAATACCATCCAGAAAGAAAGTCGAGATATTGTCATCAGTCTGATCCCGTTGTTGTCACTGGTGGTGTAATCGTCGAGAAAAACTTCAACTTTGGCCATAACTTCCAACCTAACTCTTTAAAAATATACTGCCATCAAACTTCACATACATTTTCCCAATGGATGGTTCCGCTCACAAACAAAAAACACGTACATTTTCTTTTTGAGTATAGTCGGTAAAAAAAAACAAACTCTAAATAATATACATGTATACATGTAGCAAACACAGATATAAATTGAGCGTTCGTTAATATTATGTAAACGGAAGTTAGGGTCTCCACTTTAACAGCGGGAAACTATGAAATTGTTATTACTGAAATTATAATAACAACTAGATATGCAGTTTTTGATTGTCTGAATACCACCAATGCATTTTTTTTCGCTATGTAGTTTAAGAAAATATTCAATTATTTTAATATGTGGCTCTATGTACAGAGGGAATACACTTAATATCCATTTACAAAATCATACTTGAACTCGCTCTACTTCCTCATATTTACCAAAACCAACTATCTCTGACCCATAGTTAAATATGGAGTCAACATATGAACCCAAAAGATTAAATATTATAGGCCTATACACCGGGGCCTTATTTTCTCTTATGAGTGCTAATAACGGATTCATTGCCATAATGCCTTTTCCCGAGAGTGCATTTACAGCTTGCATGAATGAATCACCGGATGAAAATATAACCCCAAAATCATTAAAAGCATTGAATTTCTGTACGTCCTGCCCGCAATACACCCATCTTTCATTCAAACCCATCTCCTGCCCAAATAGTGTACTTTAGTAGTTCCACATTCCTTCAATTAAAACTATAATGTATAGACTTTAACTGTCTGTATTATCATTTTTAGGTCAGTTGAAGATAAATATTAATCCTTTTACAAATCACTTATCAACGGAGTACTACTTTCATGAAGCAAAATGAAAAAATATGTATTTTTTAATATCAGTTACAGTTAACTGAAATAACTGTTTACTATTCAGATAATTTTGAAAATTCATATGCATTGTATAGTTCGGCATTAAAATTCTGAATGTCTGATGTCGTAAATGTCGTTCTGCGATATCGATTATCGTTCTGCGTACAGACATATGCAGCAGGTTGGTGAATATGTTTATGTTCTGCGATATTCAAAATCCGAATGTCGTGCTTCAACATTTAAATTATGATTGTTGGGATGTCGTGATTGTTATACTGATACATTTATAAATCGGCGCGTCA
The DNA here is from genome assembly GCA_021229015.1 of Solen grandis. Taxonomy (NCBI): domain Eukaryota; kingdom Metazoa; phylum Mollusca; class Bivalvia; order Adapedonta; family Solenidae; genus Solen; species Solen grandis. The sequence continues at coordinate 65,557,853 of CM037777.1, forward strand.
TTCAAAATCTGAATATCCTATTTGTTTTGAATAATCTACGAAACTCAAAATCTGAATATCGAATGTCTTGTGTAGCAATATCTGAATGTTGTATGTCGTGTGTAGCAATAGTTGAATATCGCATGCCGTATGTCGTGCATAGTAATAGTTGAATGCCGCGTGTAGTATGTCGTGTGTAGCAATAGTTGAATGTCGTATGCCGTATGTCGTGTGTAGCGTTAGTTGAGTATCGCATGTCGTTTGTCGTGTGTATGCCGTGTATGTTGTAGCGTTAGTTGAGTATCGCATAGTCGTATGTCGGTTTTGTTGTACGTTAGTTGAGTATCGCATGCGATGTCATGTAATATAGCGATGCCCATGTCGTATGTCGCGTGTAGCGTTAGTTGAGTATCGCATGCCGTATGTCGTGTGTAGCAATAGCTGAATGCTGCATGTCGTATGTCGTGTGTAGCAATAGCTGAATGCCACATGTCGTATGTCATGTGTAGCAATAGTTGAATGCCGCATGTCGTATGTCGGTACAGCCATAGGTTTTGGCTTTTAAACTCGGCAAGCCTTCCTTTATTTCTCTTGCTTTTTTGTGTCTTCCTCCAGTGCAGTTTGGTTTTCGTGATTTTTATGCATTTATTATATCAGTACACATTTACACGAATTTATGTTAATGTCCAAATGTACGTTCAATTTTACAGTGCACGCACAATAAAGTTCACATCATCATACAATCTTCATATCTTCAACCTCAACTTAGAGTTTTGTTACAACATTGTGTTTTTTATTGATTAATTTATTTTCTTCTCACTTTGAATTTTACAATTTATTCCCTAGGAACTTATGCCCCAATAATCACAATCGATATCAAGTTTTAAGCATATAACTATCACGACCCAGTATTCACTATCACAGCTGAAATAAGATTGAAAACGTATAAAAAAAATGCTTTCTTTGAACCCATATTTTAAAATTTCAAGATCCCAGGACAGGTATCGAGGACAAACAATGTGCGTTTCAAACATATAAATGAACATCAGACCACCATGTCACTACTGAGCTTATTTCACCAATTAGTGAAAATTTGAAAACAAAACAGAACTGACTTTTACATTATAATGTATAGATAATTTAATACAGAAATAGTAACGTCATTTTCGTTTTGCGTAGATTAACACAATAGACATTTTACATTATCATCAAATACTATTAGCTATTGAATTCAAATTGAAACTCTATTGTTTACTGACCCATTATGCATTTTACAGGACTTAATTTTAAATTAAATTTCTAGAATTAGAACTTATTATATTCAATAAGAATATAAATTATTAAAGGAAAAGACATAATTATAATTTAAAAATATACTTAGCACATAAAACTCCATATAATTTGGGCATTTTAATAGAGAATAAGATTATGTTTTAAACTTTTCTTCGATAAAACATTATTTCTTTGATTTAGATGACTTCGATTTGAATTATATTTTCCTGATATCAAAATTCAGAAGAAAAAAAAACTTACTTTGCTTAATTCTGTATGCCTATGTTTTATTACTTAAGTGTGATCTACTAACAGAATGTAAATGGCTCCCTTAACAGAGTGGACATTACCCTTTCTCAGTTTAACCAAATACCCGATAGATCGTAAGATAATGGTATTCTTCCTGGTTCACCTAGGACACGAAATTTCCTAACAGAAATAGTTGAGTAACACAATATGTACTCCCGCCCTTATCATGCCGGGTACGTGTATTAAAAAGTAATAATTTCCTTCTTAATCAATAACATTTCGAGAGTAGAGGTCATAATCAAATTCGTTTATCTCCTAGCAACCAATAATCAAAATGTAGACCATATGGAACAAGACACATATAAAAAGAGATTGGACTGTTAAATGTTTCAGTGATATTCCTCAAGCAATATCCGTTCGCCTTCAGAAACTATCTTTGACTGTCACTGAACAAATACGATAGTGAATAATTTATGTTTCTACCTTGGAATCTAAAATAACAATCTCATTTAATTGCCCTCTCGCATGCTGCCACCTCCTGCAAAACGTTTTCTGCGTCGCAGGTTTACAGATATCAGTTTAGACTAGATGCGAGACAGACATGCTGTGAATGCTATTCGTAATGAATAAAAACGTGAAGAACATGTACTTTTTGTAGGAGTATACATGTTTTTGAAGAAGTTTGTTCTTGTGAGATACTGACTGTTGAGGTCGACTGTGACTTATCTTTGGAATGTTCTTGATGTATAGCGATGAAGCGATGGCGGAAGATTTGTTTGGATTAATCGAATGGATGCTGTGCCCAGATCAATAACGGTATTGTTAATTTATATGAGCTTGAAAACATTTCTTTTTTAAAAAAGAAAATCACATTTTGACTAAAAGACTTTTTATTAAAACCAAACAGCCACTGATTAAACTTACATTTATTGTGTGTTCAAACAAAAATGTGCATTTTATGGTATATTTTTGAAGCAGCTAATGTGGTATTTAAAATTAATGATACTATTTTTGTATACCGGTCATTAGTCAAAACTAGGAACGAATGTACTAGTTCGATATTAGTCCTATATTATTATGGTGTGTGTTACCTATACGCACTGAGGTTTTCTCGAAATATACGCCCCTTCTTCCTTTTTAGCTCGTTTTAAGCACCCGTTTTAAGTATACTTCGTCTTTTTATTTTATTTACCAAGCTTTGTTTTGAATTAAGTTGTATACAAGTGTGCTAGCGGTAAATAACCTATTTTTTGTGAAAATGACCATTCATATGTAAACATATATTGCTTTTTATGTTGCGTTGTTTACAACGCAACATATTAGGATCGGTCGTGGGAATCTGAATACCTGATATCCAAATCCATTGCTCTCTAGCGAGCTATCAATACGTGCTCCTGTTTGCTCGTACCATCGTTATACAATAAATGCTTGTATGACGAGTTCCAATTTAGGCAAGCGGCATTTTTTTTATATATCTTACACGAAGAAATGCTTCTTTGTATGATTTTTATCATTTTTTTACAGAAGTTGTCGCGGCACATAACGAACGATAACTCTGCAACGATGCGTAAGCGAAAAAAAATATCAATGACAATACTATGAATAAAATTGTGTGATGTAAGCCAGTGGCGCATTGTACAATTCTCATACTTGACCTTCTCCTTTACTGTTCCAGGTTATGCGTAACGCAAAATTAGGACTCTTTGTCCTTTGATTTTTTGTTTGAAAATGATCATTGTGGAAAATCTGGACCTAACCTAGCATGTTTAGAATAAACACCAAGCTATCTTTATCAATAGCATGGGTGAAAACAGTTTTTTTTATAGTAGCAATGATTATCTGTCAAGTAAAAACATCAGATATTGAGGAATTTTTGTTCACAAGATAAAGTTGCCATCTTATTTTTTGTTCTTAAAGGTCAGCATGTTCATATAAACGAAACAACAGTCGAACGTACATTCAAACGGATACACTAGAAGACGTCATTTATATTCGAATGAACCTTTGTCATCCGAATGTACGCCGTTGATGTAAATGTAGTGAAATGAAACTCTGTCTATGACTGTACCTGAAGTAAACACGTTCATTATCATTGTTCAAGGTAATCCATCTATCATTTACTTCTAATCATGGTCTTTCACATGATTAAAAAACATCAGTGCAGATGCAAGCATCCATTGACTTAGAGTTATATAATGTATATATATAGGCTCGTTTGCTCACAGTCTATGAAAGTTTGCATTTGCTATAAAATTCTCACTATCACTCGATTGACCATGATCACAATTTAATGATGGATGAATTACTTTAGATCACAATCCGTGACCGGTATCGTTTCATCCTACTGTGTTAGAGTCGGTGGGTAACTTAACGTCCACGAATTCGTATTGTCTGTGAGTTGTTGCATTTCAATTTTTCTGCTGTTAAAGGAATAATGATATGAATGTTATTAGTACCATATAGCGTTTCAAAATTGTTTCTAGTCGTTAATATACACTATATTTGCTCACACATTAACTTTTAAATGCCTAATCAAAGGGTTTACATGTTTTGCGTTCGGCAGTTTATATCACATGCGTTAAAAGTATTGCAATGCGACGCTTTAAAGCTGCACTTCGGCCAAAGGTTCTCCCTTAAGAATTCTGTATCCCACCTGCAACCTGGAACGTAAGCTATCCACTAACTTTTATATCGGCCACATGATTAAAAATGCTTAATGTAATTGAAGCATTAGTCGATTTAAAGGGCGGGGTCGTGGAAGCAGCTTCCGCATCCTCCCCTCTTAAATCCTCCAATGGGTTGGGGGCAAATAAGAGGACATGTATCACAACATGGTTCCTGTCTGATCAAGCGGACTTAAAATCATATTTAAATGTCACATACACTGTATTCATTTAATATGCGGATCAACATCTTGGTCGATTTAGAGGGGGTGGGGGTAAGCCGCACTCGCCCTGCCCCCCACACCCGCTTCAATAATCCCATGGGTTGGGTCCTGCATGACGATGTGCTGATACCCGTCCTGACAGTTACACAGCCTCCAGTAAGGAGAGGCAAAATGAGATCGATACATGCGGAGAATGAATTACCAGTGTGACTAATACACGTGCCTTTGACCCAGAGGACCCGGTGTTTCTGCTTCTATAAAGTTGAAGAAATATTCAAGCAGGTGAAATAACTTGATACTTGTTTTAGCTGTGATATCGCAGTGAAGAAGCACATTGTCGTAGAATCATTCATTTTCGTTGACATTACACTTTCTCTGATAATGCACTTAAGAAAATTTCGTGGGTACATTTATTCGTTATTCTTGGTCTAGAAAACGTTTGGTCTATGAAATGAACGATTTTCGTGGGGTTTGATATTCACGGATAAAACCCTCCATGAAATCAACGGAAATTAGTGTCCCACGAAGCAAAAACATAACAATTTTAAGTTTATAAATATTAATCAATATCTTGATCCAAATGTATCAAAGACTTCACCATTGTATGAATTATTTCCACGACAGCGGACAATTTCTTTAGATGTTTACCTCGTCATTGAGACCGTATGACACATCACACTGTTTCTAAGGCAGTTGCGTGAATCTACCTGATGACTGTGCAAAGCGAATTAAATGATTAAATTTTGCCGTTTCCAATGGATTCACGCACATCGACTAAATCAGTTCAGCCCCCGCCTGATCAGTTTCAGTTTTCTGTCGATAACGCAAGGGCAGAATGTCAATTTAATTGCTAGACGAAGAATTGAGTAATTTTGTTTAGAACGTTTCTTTAACGCAATTAATGACTAAATACACAAGCATTAGTGAAAACGGAATCGATTGAGTTTGGTAGACGAGATCGGTACAGCTTCCGCCTGATTAGTTTCAGTTGTCTCTCGGTAACACAGGGGTAAAATGGCATGTGAGTTGCTGAACGAAGAACTGAGTAATTTTCTTCAACATGGTACACAATCGATAGAGGTATTAAGGTTTTAGTTTTAGACTGTCGGCGTAAGACACAGTCTTATGTAGCTGCAATCCAGTGTATGGTTTAACTTTATCACTCAGCTCTCAGTAGCGTTTCCGTGAAATGTATTTACCAGTGGAATATTTTACTTTAACATTTTTAGTAAGAATCATTAACGCATTTAATGTTGTACGTTTTGTTTACATATTTCTCTTTAACAGTTATTTGCGGGAGGTCGTGGCTTCGATCCCCGGCCGTGACATACCAAAGTCGTAAAAAAATGGTACTGTTATAGCTCCCTTGCTTGGCTCAGCATATAAGGGTAGTTGCAGGACTGGTTTGCCCGGTGTCAGGATAATGTGACTGGGTATGGTATCATGCCACATGTCTACGGCGTGATACTACAGTGTGGCAGCACTATATCTGTCCCAAGTAGACATCGTCTCCAAATGACTGAAATACTGTCGGTGGGACGTTAAACCCAACAAACAAACAGTTATTTGCGCTGGAAACATTCCATTAAGCTGCAATAAAAAATATGTGCATTTCAAATTAGATACCACCACATTTAATTAATAACATCTAAAAAAGATAGTGCTTCGAATTAGATACTCCCATGTACATGTATGTATTTACCCAAAGTAGTTAGTATATATTTTGAATGATAACGTATTTAGTCGTCCAAAATTTCCTCACAAAAAAGATATATATCATATCAAATTTATTAAATTTCACACAAAATCAACAATAGATCAGGTTCTCTCGTACTGATATGTGTCCATGACCTCCTAGAGTTAAGTGTTTATATTTGATTCACAGCAGTGAATCCGGCTTGTTTACGCTATCTTACATGTAAATATCCCCACAAATTCGTCCAAGGACTACTGAACGCAAATCTCTTTAACTATCTTGAGTGAATCCAATAGATCCACTCAAATACATATAGTCTGTCTCGCTTAACACTATTTAATGACATGCATTGATCGATTTGATTTAGACTGTCGGCGTAAGCCGCAGTTTTAACTGAGCTGAATCTAAAATAAGTACATGTACCATCACTGAGGCAACCGATTTAAGCAGCCCATTCACAGATGGTCTTTGACTACGAACTACGTTTATTAATACCCATCTACAGACGCATTGTCACCCGATGTAACCATCTGTGACTGTTAAAAAAAAAAAAAAGAAAAAAAAAAAGTGGTTTCCCCATCACAGGCCATACGGGCACAAACGGTGTTGAAGCTATATTTAGAATTATAAAACCTTCGGGGAGTCCATATTCTAAATTTAACCAGTTTCGCTGAATTCGCATTTGCGAAAATAGCGTTGTCCCGTGCAATGTGACCTACACATATCGAGTTTATTTTTCAGGACTTAAAGACTTCAATAAACAATGAAAAGGGAGAGTAGATTTTTCTTTAGATTCTACCGATCATTTTTAACTGTATCACTCCGCGTTCATGCGATTCTACGCTGACGAATACGAGTTGGATATGTTACGCACATGTTTATAACCATTTATACTGTTAATGTTAATGTTATAAGACCTCTGCTACTAGTTGATCAAAGCTGGTGGCACTGAAAAGAAAATGTGCGACACTTCACATTATAAATATTATATAAATAACACATGGCTGTCGGGATGACTCGAGGCGTAGCCGAGGGGTAATATGCCAGTTCAAAGGTTGACAACATCCACTATCACCCCGAAAGCCATGTGTTTTTTATTTTATCATACCGAAAATCTTATAATTACAATGTTTGTTACTTACACAGTCAAAAGAAAAGAACCTATACGGGGGATGAACTGTCCTTTGCTAACTGTCCTGATCAATACACTCTTAATAGTTACTAAAAATAGAATAATCAGTCCAGGGGAGTTAATTAGTTCAATGCTGAATACGGAGATATGTAGGAGTTATGTTCCCAAGGGTGATATAAGAAATATCTCCCGCGGAATATTCTCTATGAAGGTGATATTCGACCAGATCATATTATAGGTCTAAAGGAATTTTACATTGAATGATATGTTGAAGTATATTAAATATAAATATGTTATTAGCTGATAATGCCGTGAAAGAAGATAGATACATAAAACAATAGAACGAAAATAGAATTAGGTTTAATATATTATGGTTCACAGGGTAAACAGTCGATAAATAATCAGTTTATCATATTCTATTTTGATTTTCCTTTTGGGCCATTCAAGTAGCAATTTTAGGTACCTGAATGCAATTACTACTGCTAATATCCGTTTTCGAACCCTTCCCTTGATAATGTATTATCAGGGCATGATGCGTTCATGGTACTAGTTTATCTTAGTGCATGTGCATAAATATGTAAAGTGTAATAGTTATATTGAAATGCAATATAGAGGTGGTAACGGTCAATGAGTCCTAGGTCCTGCCACATAATGAGAATGGTATTGCCCCGGTTTTCTCTCACAAATATGCATCATCTGAGCAAATAAAATTGATTTATGTAAGTTGCAAGAACTTGTTTATGTAAGTTGCAAGAATTCGTTTATAAAATGTAGAGTTTTAAACGTTCCCACCTGAAGACAAAGCAGAACAAGCCACGATAGCCGACTTACATACAAAGTGCAGAACAGCTATTTTACATGAACATATAATCAAATGAACTGGACTATTACTTATGAAATATTAATATTCCAACTCCAGATCCTCCTGATGACTACATTTCTGCACCGAAAAATGTCGGAGACCAGTCCAAAGAAGAACACCAAAACCCACTGGTTTTGTTACAACACCTGTTACTATAAAGGGTAAGTTACCAAACCCCTATTGTTCTATTACACACTATCGCCATTAAAGTGAGTTACCAAAAAAACACTGGTTTTATTATAGTACTAGCTGCCGGTTCTGTTACACTTGGCACTATTATAGTACTAGCTGCCGGTTCTGTTACACTTGACACTATTATAGTACTAGCTGCCGGTTCTGTTACACTTGGCACTAAAACTTAGTTACCCGCACAAGCAGGTGATCGACCGAGGTACAGATGTTACTTTCCATTCTGTAAATTTTCAGATATTCATATGAAATAGTTTGAAGGACAAAAACCTTTTAAGTGAACACTTTTAACTTTCGGTTTATAGTAGGGTAGTAATTAACTATATATTCATTTGGTTGGTTCAGAAAATTGTGTTGTCATGATACATGGAATGTTGGGAGCAGACCTTGCGAATAGGAAGTACTAGCACCACTATCCTGGTTGTCGTTTAGGAAACCTCTAGTCAGTTCGTGTTTGAATCTGTTGTCGAGTTATTCTTTAAAGGGAATATCAAAGTTTTTCACAAAATCCCATAACACGTAAGTCCTTCCACCTACAGCCTCCAAACTTCACAGGTGCATGCACCTTGATAAGCTTTACCCACCAGGTGACCTTGGCCTTCAAATGACATTAACCTCCATAGTCTAAGGTCCCCGAGGGGGTGGGGGGGGGGGGGCATGGCGTTCATTCGAACGTAGCTTGTTTCATAAATGTTTTGATTGTATTGTTGTGTACGTTGCCTTACCGATAGTCTGTCGGATATACAGCGATGTCCAACTATTTACAGGTTGAGGAAGACCCCAGGCGCATACAGGCATTCGTGTAGAACCATTGACCTATCAAAAGGCAAATTGAAGGCTTCCTCACATTAAAAAATCTTAGTTACTATGCCGGGATTCGAACCAACAACGGATATGTGCTTTATAATTTTAAGCAAACGACTTTCCCGGCTAGACCACGTTAATTCGTATCCTAACTATCTATTTTTTGTAAATGCCTTATCCTTTATCTATTCTAAAGGTAGTCTTTTCTTTTGTTGATGTATATGACTTTTCAAATCTGTGTTTTTCAGTATGAAAACAGGTGACGAGGACGATTTACTGGAACAAAAGAAAACGCGGGAACTTATGACTAAGTATATGGCGAATTATGGGGCCCACAGGAAAGGAATGAGTCGGGAAGAGGTCACGGAGTACTATAACTCGTGGGCAGAGAACAACAAATATGAACAGGTAATGGCAAAGTTATCGTCTGGATTCTTGCTCAGACCTTTCTTCTGACAAAGTCCCTTTCGTGATACATATCATTCGGGTTGAGCAGACACACTGTATGCACCAGAAGTATAATAATAACAAAAATTGCTTTTCCTGCAAACTATGTAGTTCAGTCTACTTTTAGATTATTGATAGAATAATATTACATTTCGACTAGATCAGGTGAAAATTTGCTTAAATTTAAATACATACAAATGAATTACTGGATATTTCCCAGGACCTGTCACCTGATGTTTACAGAGGGCCCCAAATTGCAGCAACCGAAGTGGCAAATTCTTACCCAGAGAGGAGAGACAAAGTTCGCATCATTGATGTTGCATGCGGAACGGGTTATGTTGGAGAAGAGGTGTGATTTCTTACTCCACCACTTTTGGAAAGATTAAAAAAAATGCATTGTTCTAATTCTGATTTTATTAAACAGTTTTTTTTTTTCAAAGCCATGTATGTATTTGAAAAAAAAATCAGGAACCAAAATAATATTTTTGAATACTTTGAAACCTTGGACTTAAGTCTTATTTTCGGAGGCCATTTTTGAAATCCGACAATGACACTTTCAGTTTTAGCTCGCATTATCATGGCGACCGCATAAAATGTACCACCAGAAGTTATGAGCTCTTTTCTACAAAAAAGTTTAAACATAAAAGATATACCAAAATGATTTCGATATTTCATAATATTGTTGAAATTATTGTCGGCAGCTGGTTGAAAACGGTTTTAAATGTGTGGATGGGCTGGACCCGTCAGTCGGGATGATACAGACATGCAAGAGGAAGAACATCTACAAGCACCTCTACCGGACATATTGCTGCGAGGACATGCTACCCATAGATGACAGTAAGTACATTGTGTCATACGTTCTTGTACAGGATAATTATCTATACTCGATGACTTTAAACACGCCTCATGTAAACTCAATGTTTCTTTTTTCATTTTATATGGAAACAAGAGCCATGTTGACATGACCATCCCCCGCCGAAAGCTTGCTCTTTAGAAGATGTGTTAGAGAGTAGAATATTTCATTTTTTAAAGAAAATCTTTGGTAATGAAGACTGATGTTTAAAGTGATTATAGATATGAAACCCATGCGAAGACCTACTAATTCTCCTATTTCGAGGTCTAAAGGTAAAGGTAAAAGGTCATTGTGACAAAAATTAAGTCTGAAAATAACAAAGGGCAATACCTCAAAAAGTTATGAAAGGTAGAGTTATCATTCTTGTGCACTGCACTCCTCCTCGATGAGATTTATCCACCTATGTAGTATCAAGTTGATACCTCAACTACTTGCTCCTGACAAAAATGTGGGTAGGAAGGACGGACAGACAGACGGACAGACGGACGGACGGAGACTATTACCATATCCCCCGCCGCCTTCGGCAGGGAATAATAAAGCATGTATCAATAATTTGCTGAAATTCTGAATAATTTTAATTCGTTCGAAGAAAAAAAACGAAATAAAAAAATCGGCATTTCTCTAGGGTGAAAAATTCCTTGAGTATATTTACAATATTTCTATATTGATATCAAGGTGAGACAGTTGTGACTGTCATATTCATTGTTAAAAAATGGTTTGAAAGCGTTGATGCAAAGATCATTTGATAAGATAGAGCCAAGGCGTGCCTGACCGTTTGAATTGTGCGACATCTCTAGCGGGTGTCACTGTCTGTTCCAGGTGTATACGACTGTCTCGTTGTGGCGGGTGGGTTTGGTGAGGGGCATATTCCATGCAGTGGTCTCTTCGAAATGATCAGAATTGTTAAACCAGGTAACCGCTTAAATATTTATACATAATTTACTCCTCATCCGATTAGTTACAAAATGCTTCGTAAGTTACCAACATATATTTGGAAATACCAGTACTCATTATTTCTTTTAAATCCTGTATGGAACGCAGTGAATAGATTACGGTTAAAGCAATCCGGATTACACATGCTACTTGAAAATCATTAATTTTCGTGGAACACTTATTTTCGTCGTTTTCGTTTAGGGTTTTATCCACGAATATTAATCCCCACGAAAAATTGTCTCTTATATAGACCTCACGTTTTCTAGGACATACATCCACGAATAAATGTACCCACGAAATTCCCTAAGGTAAATAATCAACGGAATTTAATGTTAACGAAAATTAATGATTTTACACTATACGATAATATTGAAATATTCCCATACACTCAGAGCATTGTAGTATTCAGCTCAAAATATAAATGTACTCAGTGACACTAACCCTGAACAGTACTTAAACATCACGTGAAACTGTCAATCAAACGGGCCCATAATGCGAGGTCAAAAGAAAAGCTGTATACCGATACAGCTTTAATATTTCCAAGAGAATGTTGAACATTTATGTATAAGTTATCGTTTATATTTTAAATTTTATGGAATTTATCGCAAGCGACGCGAAAATATTTACAGTTTGTCACGTACATCATGCATACATCTTTCCCTTTGACCTCGCGTTATGGAATCAACTCCTGTTTGATTGACAGTGCACGTTAGACAGTATTACTGGGTACATTTTAAAAGGCTACATGCAAACATGACGTAATCACCCTCCGCCGAAACAAGCTCCGCCCATTTTATCATAGATCACGTAGGCAGCATTCACTCATCCTCTCTTCATATCAAGACCTCACGGACCATTTTATGCAATATATTTTTCAATTTTTTAATTAAATGCAAGCATTTCATTGGACGATTTAATCGGACAGACTGTAATACTTCAAGATGAAATATATTCTATATCCACTCAAAACAAAGAAATTCCTTTTGTATTTTATGCTAATTGATAACAAAAGAATGGAACTATTCTATGTATTCCATCCTGTTCACACGTGGATTTAAAGAACACAAAGGGAGACAACTAGTAAATACAGGAATGATAAATATCCATATACATATTTTTATGAATAAACAAGAGTGTTCTTTGGAACATATGAGTCACCTTCTGAAGGCAAACTTCGCGCACCGGTTACGTCACGCTACGCTACTTTAACCACTGCCACCAAGCAAGTCACGTGATGATAGTTGAAATCATGTGACCAACACTCATAATTTTATAAATTAATGTTATTTGATTTTATTTTTTTACTTTTCTCATAATCATAAATTTTATTTTCGTGAAATATAACGAAACTGATATGATATATTCAAAACTAAAGTCAAAAGTGAAAAAAGTAAATCCGGTCTATATCAGCCGAAATCTACTTGTGATGGCAGTGGTTATCGACAAATGTAAGGGGAGGTAACTACTGCGGCGGAGTTTGTGCTGAAGGCTGGCGGAAAATGTGTGAAAGAGAAAGTGTGAAAGGGAAATAGCTCATAAGAATTTGACGCCAGAATTATGGACCTTGTTTTCTTGTCAAGCTCTGTTTCATTTCAACAGCATGAGTAGAGCAGTAGTTATTGCGGAATAGAGAATTGTAACAGACAAACAGACAGATAGAAAAAGGTACATAACTCAAACAATAGCACAAAACAATGTCAGAGCTATGAACCTTGTACATATTTTTTCTTGCCAAGCTCTGTTCATCAATACAATTTCATTTCAATACTATGATTAGAGCAGGAGCTTTTGCAGAATAAAGAAGCGTGACGAAAAGAGCGTAACAAACAGAAAAAGGGGAATATCTCAAAAATCGATTCCCTATAGACCATTTCATGTAGATCATTCGGGATGTGCCCGTTGATATATGTAGGTTTACGTCTCAATTCGGAGTGAAATGGTCTATATCCATCATCGGCTTGACTTGTGCATGTCCTGCTTATCATCGGAGCTTTTATACTCCTACGATTCAAAAAGTGATGTCGGGTTTTATACAGTAATCAACCCGTGTCGTCCCCGTCTCGTCGTTGCCCGCTTTTACGAAAAGTTCTTCACAAAATTTTATTAGAGACATGTACCTTCCCTTTATTACTATAAGAATAAAACTATCAAAGTGAGTCGGGAACGAGACTATCATAGGAAGTCGGGAACCAGACTACATGTACTTTAGTGACAGATCTTTTTAGACGCTTTCACTGTGCAATACTTAAAATGTTTTTGTGTGCTGAATAGGACTACGTAAAACGTTCGCTGTACGGGTCCTGCGTATGATTTGTTTATAAGTAAGTTTCAGCTTAATGTAATATTTATACCTTCGGCTTGGCCTTTATCTGTATGCCAAGTATATACGTTATTGTTGTCTTTCTTATTTGCAGGTGGAAGTATCATACTTGTAATGAGGAAGGAATACTTAAGATACGTTTCGGAATACACAGATAAGCTCGAACAATTGATGGACAAACTCGAACAAGATCAAAAGTGGGAACTTGTAGAAAGAAAAGAAGTGTCAAATTATTCCTTTGACAGAGAAGGTGTTGTTTTCAAATTTCGCGTGAAGAAGGGGCTTGTGGAGGATACTGAAGGAAACAAAAGAGAAAACACTGATAAAAAGGAACCAGGTCCGAAACCTGAAGAAGGAAATAATGGACAAGGAAGAGCTTGTCCACAACCTAGAAAGCGAGAATCCGGTGTATCGATTTTATGATTTAGTGCAAAGTGTCTTAGTTATCAAAGACGTGATGCCGAAGCCAAGCTTAAATTAATCCGTCCGTCAACCCATCTATTTTTCTGTATTTACATATTTATTGCTAGTAGCAAAAGTATGAGGAGAAACATTTCATGGTGCAGATATGTGGTAGACAGTATGTATGGCGACATTATTACAGTTTAAACATTTTCAAAAGAAAGGTCCCCAGGGGCGGGCAAAATACGAAAAAAAAAGTAATTTTATGGCCAAATATAAACCACCTAATAAAATAGTTGGCACTTCAAAATGTATTGAAATGGTGGTAAAAAAATCATCGATGAAGAATGGATATTTAATGTACTTTCAATAATTCCTGACGGATTTTTGTCAATCGACTAATCTTCATAGAATGAATTATGTCCACTAGTTTTATTTGCCACGCACTTTCCCAAATGTCTGCCAAGGTACCGTGCAAAATGTCAACTGATTTTATTTATGCAAACTGTAGGGTGATATTTTATTTAGAACAAAATTTATGACAGATTTTTTTTTCTCTTCAAGTGTTGGATAGAGTCTATCAAGACATTTTTATAGACAAAAGATCGAAGTAAAGGGAGGCTTCTATTGTCTCGATGGATTCTATTCGACTTAGAGGTCATCAAAAAATTGTCAAACATTTTCTCAAATAGATCGATCTATTTTGTACATGGTAAAATAGAAAGTTGTCCAACTGAAATAAATCGCTAATAAATTTGAATTTTCAGAGCTTCCGATTGGCTACAGATTTAGGATGACTTCTGACCATTTAAATCCTCTGGAACTCCGTCATATGAAACATGCACGTTTATTGTCCGCGAGCATTGTAATTTCAAAACATGTGACTTTAACACGTTCTGTGAGTTGTAGTATACAAATGTACCGACCTTATGTTGATAAAACGTTTCTTTTTTGATGGTATATAAAATGTTTTTACCACTTAGACAGGCATTTTAGAAAACACAAAACGAAAACAACAACAAAAACATATACCTTCGTTACATCTGATTGATTTGATGGTTTCGTCAGAAATTATTTATAGTGAAACAGCTATTAAATTCCATCTTATTATCTGCTATATTTTGTAATCACCCATTCCATGATTCCTCAGTTTCCATTCATATTTGTTTCCTTATGATCATTGTCCGCTTCGATTCCAAGTCTGTCTGAATTACCGGTGTAACATGTCTGGCATGAATCAAATGAAGCATGTAAGGGAACTTCGCCTCCAAGGATAGGTGATCGTTTCTTATGGAAGATGACTCATTTTAGGTATTCAGCCTCCATTGAGAGATCACTTCGCGGCAAAGTGGAGATGGATTCGATTCCAAGGGAGATGATTCATTAAAGTAAACTTCGTTTTAGAAGGGGAGAGGATTGATATGAAACAAAATGATTCATTTTACAAAAGGAGATGATTCATTGAAGAATACTTCTCTTCCTTGGAAAAAAATGATTTAAGGGGAAATTCTTCTTTTCCAAGGGAAGATAATTCATTGAAATAAATTTTGCTTGTAAGGGAGATTATTTTAAATTAAAGGGTTCGCTTAAATTTCAATTCCAAGGAGAGATGATACAATGAAGGAAACTCCGCTTCCAATATGGTCTGGTTAATTAATTTATTGCATTTTTCATCAATGTTGCTGTCTAGATCAGTATGAAATTTCACAATGAGTTAGTTTAGTTGTTATGTCTGTAACTGTATTTTTCCGTCCCAATGTTTAGTAGAAATTGTCTCATTTTGTCTTATCATTGTAGTAATATTCTGGGAATGAGCATCGGGTATTTCTGTTTTAATGCTCTAGAATACTCATTTTTAACATGGTGCCCTTTGAAGCTTTTATGTTTTGTTATCTTACTTATATTTGATCTTTTAGCAAGTATTTTTCTTAGCTGGACGTCGCTATATGACTGAAATACTGTCGAAGCGACGGTTAAATCAAATAGTCAAGTCAGTTAATAGTTTTTCAATCAACCATTATTATATTTATTTCATGTAATGTACATTATACTTACTAAATACAAATATTTATATAGTGTGTGTACCTTGTTGACATTTCTCTTGCGGGAACAAACTAGATTCTTCATTTGTATTCTTTTCATACGTAATTGGACCATTTAACTGAAAGTTATTTACACGAAAGTGCGATACTCAAAATTAAACCGAAAACAGTGCCCTCCCTTCCTTTTTTTAATGTTACAATTATATACGGTATGATAGGTCTCATGCAACTGCTAGCTCCAGTGCCACATTTTGGATATCCTATTCAAATCAATCTTGATGACATTAACTGAAAGACAGAAGTGTTATTGGCATATGTAAGCAAATTACTACTTCAGTTGTATTGGAGCGTAGAAAGACAATCTTTTTTTTCACTGCGGTCTAGATGTGATATATTATGACTTTATATGGAGGATCGCCTTTTAATATATTAGGAACAGTCTATAATATTATTATCACTGTTGTTATCATTATTGTGGTACTTTTGTCTACATTTTATATGTGTTTGTCATAGAGTTACATAAGGTATGTAATTAAGATGTCATGTACAATAAATTAAACATTATGTGTGAAACATGCCATAATACGTGATGTATTTTATAATTTCCCTGTTAACCCGACATGTTTCGTATTCCAGCCATGTATGGAATATTTCTACAGAAGAATATATAGTGCTGCTTTACTTCGATAGCACGCCGTAGACATGTGGCATAATACCACATCCAGTCACATTATCCAAGTACCGTGCCAACCAGTCCAGGAATTGCCTTTATATGATAAGCAAAAAATGTAAAGGAGCTATACCAGTTCCATTCTTACGACTATGTTGCACTAGGGAGTCGAAACCAACACCCCTGTTTATAGAATGGACGTTGTAATTACTCTGTCATATGGGTTTCGACAGCTCAAAAATCTGTACAAAATGGGCTTGATAGCCCATCCCTCAGGTGGAAATAAAATTGACAGTTCCTAAGGAGACACGTTATAAATAAAAGAGCTGTTCAAGATGACCTTTATGGCCCGCCAGAAAGATATTTAAATTGGGGAATAATTTGGGAAAAAAAAGACTATGCGAATATGATTAAGCAAGCCACAGCACCATCATCAGTCATCAGTAAGTTCTGCTCCAAATGATTTTTTTTCAATAGCTTTTTAATCTACGACCAATTAAATCATTTTGCATGTAGTTTATGACATAAAGAAAATGTATAAATACATGCACTCCCAGGTACGTATAGACTTCAAGTTTTAATAAATTTACACATCTGTAGACTAGAAAAGAGGCACTTGCAATATCTGTGATATTGACCTTGGGCAATTCTTTTCTAGGACAAGGCTTTGAAACATCTCACGGCCATAACTCTTTTGTAAACATTAAGTTTCTTATGCCAAGGGGTTATGGCCCGGGTAAGAATTTAGGGGTTACTTATCCTGTAACTTTGTTCTTAAAGAAGAATATAGTAAAACCTCCGAAAACGACACCTCTTAGCAACGACCTGTTTTCTCGTATTAGTTCTACTTTGACACAGGCGATACCTCTACAGGAACACCTCCACTCAACAACATTTTTTGTGACTCCGGCAGATGTTGCTGCTGAGATATTTCACTGTACATTAAATGAAGGTCATTACAAATCCTCTGCTTTAAAACCTTTTTTCTGGACTTAATGACGAATGAATGGCAAACTGAAGCTCACACTTTATCACCAAAATTTAGATCTCGGAATAGAGAAATTCAATATCGCACAAAAAGCCCTGAGAGTGTTTTATACATTGTCAACAATTCATGCAGTGCTAACCTTTTGAACTGAAAATATATTTTAATCATGGTTCTCTCATTTGTTTATACCGCGATAAAAATAAATAAAGTAAATAAAAAAAGTGTTGGTCAGATAAAACCATCAACTAAAAAAATATTGAGCATTCGTTTCTACTGTAATAGAGCTGATCAACATTTATTGCTTGTGGAAGTATGTCAAACAGAACGCTTGTAAGGCAATATACAGAGGTAGTAGCTGCCCATACATCTCCGTCTAGATGATACGGAATAGCTTATTGAAGATGTTTAAAGGTATGTACTGTTCAAGAATAAAATGATCGTGTTTTCATTCATGGAAGAACCCCTATGTAAACTGATATTTTACTGCATGGAAACTAACAGGAAACTATTTAATCTCTACATGTATTATAAACCCTATTCAGCTTGCAAGTAGTGTGTACGCTGATCACACGTAACGATGCTCACTAGCAATATGAAATGGACCTGTTACTTGCGCCTGAGATAAGTCATAAAAATATTGACCCCAAATGATTTTAAACCCACAACCTTCGGATCCGTTGTTTGTTACGTTACAACTGAGCGACATTGAAAATAAGTTTCGGCGCACCTCTATCAAAAATATCTTGTGGTTAAATAATTCTAAGCGTATAGAAGAAGGTAAGTGAATTATGGTATGTCCATTTTCAAAATAAATATAGCCTTAAGGTAAATTCCCTGTAATGGTTCTGCAACATTTTGGACATCATGGCCTTTCACGGAGATAACCAAGAATTCCTGATAATTCATTAAGGTACCATGGTTATCTTGGTTGAGGTTAAGTGGTCCAAGACAAAGCGGAACCATTTACAGGGATTTTACCTTAAGTTCAAACATTTCTATTATATGGGCGAACACGGATAAGAATCTAATGCCACAACAATGATATTCGTCTACTTCCAGGACATTAGAATAACATGAAAACAAAGTACTTTTAGATTTCTTTAATTATCAACATAGAAAAAGAAAAATATGTATGTAAAAAAGTACATTTTTCTATAATGTTTGCTGGAATTGAGCACAAAGGGGTCACATTGATCCCCAGATCGCTTACCTGAGTACCATAAGCCAAAATAAAACAATATATAATGAACCTGTATTAGCGACCACCTCTGGTTAGCGGCCACTTTCTCTTGTTCCATTGATTGACCGCTTATGACGGGTTTGACTGTAGATCACTTGGGTTATGGTATTTACTGGTGACCCAACAAAACCCATATTCCAAATTTAAAGATCTGACTTTGATTATAATCACATATGAATAGCCCTAATCCCCCTGGAAGCCTCACTGGCAATGGTGAGCTAAAAAATAGCAAATACCTCTATAACATCATATTGTTTCCAAGGCAATGAAAAATGCGTTACGCACAATATCATTGCAATACGTTTAGAATATATGAATACATGTAATATAAAACCTCAAATATATATCCATACATTAATTATCTGGTATTGTTAAAAAATCAGCATAACTGGCACCATTTTGGTGTTAGTAATAGGGTAACAAGCAGCACTATAGTTAAGGTAAAACATAAACAAACCACATATTCCAATATTCAGTCTCAGCTGTAAACATAATTTGCTAATCTCACACTGTATTTGATGGAATAAAGCACTATGTATGACATACACGTCATATGTATAGCAGAGTAATAACAGTCATAACAGTTGGTTCTTTTTTTCTCCAGTAGTTTAGGACTTCTGTCTCACATCATAGAACCATTGATAAGTGGGATGATACCATACCCAGTCACATTATCCCAAACATCGTACAAATCAGGTCTAGACGCCTAAATTAATATGCAGGCCTGGGGTATAGGGTGATCCGTGGACGTGCTCCCACGGAGAATGTATGTTACATGTATTTTCTAGGTTGGTGGGTTTTTTTTGTTAGTTTTTTTTTCTAGCATATCTTGGGGAAAAATTAATGTCTTAGTTCATTCTTGACTCTTTTAAAAAACGTAATGTGTATGCCCAGGCCTAACATGACCAACTGGGGCTACGTCAGAGCTGGATCTTCACTTTTGGCTGACACATGTATATGAGTACATTTTAATGACTAAATATAAATGTGGCCTTAAGTTTACCCTATATTAAATGACCCGGCCTAGCCACACACTGGGTAACTCTTGCATGTACACATGCAAGTTCAATTGCATTATTTCCAAAAGTAAAAACATAATAATTTTCTGTATACTATATTGGTTGGGTCAGAATAATGTAGTATCATTCGGGCTAAATTTGAAGGCTATAGTTAGACCTGATAAATGTACTGCGCATATCACTTTATGGGCTCCGATTGAATTTGATTCTGAACTAAATTTGATGTCGCATTTTATGTCTATATATGTATATGAATGGTATATATTTTATATGTATATGATTTGATTTTTTATGACTGTATATTGCATTTATTACTCTAAAAAAGAAGAGAAAGAAGAAAAAGGTAACACTCAGAACCGCGTTGCTTCTTCGATATCTGCAGATCCACCCCCCTCATACTGCCCGTCAAATCTTGACTCCTCTAGCCTTGGTGATGTGTTGGAGCGAGCTGTTGACGTTCTGCCTTCCATTATAACTCCATCTGAGATGAGAACTTCCTCGTACGTATTGCCAGTCTCCTTGTTATACTCATCTGCGTCCCCCAGGATGGAAACGTCTATCTCAAACTCCTTCGTGTTGTGGCTGCTATTCAGACTCATGCTGGTCCCCGGATTCTGTCGTTTCTTCACCTGAGCGTATACAGCTAATGTGTCCGGTTCAGAACCTAGGTCCGACGGTGATTGGCTATAAATATACACAACGTTGAATGGTCGCAATATCTCAAAACTATAATGGAAATTCGACCAGCTCAAAAAAATATGGACATTTGCCTTGAGAAATGAAAGCATACTTTGAAAGAATATAGGAAGATGTATCATAATTAGACACGATAACTTCTCCCGCACAACTTCAAGTACAGTCGGCACTCGTTATCTCGAATTTCATGGGACCAAAAATAAGACTTCGAGATGTCCGTAATTTGACCAATCCGAAATGAGGTATTTTCGGCTTGTAAACAAGAAATCGTACCTGTATCATTCTATTAATATTGTGGCGATATCTTGAAGAAGATGACACAATTTTTGTAGAATATATAATTAATAAATCATAATCCATAAGTAGCGTATTTTTCGATGGTACTTAAAAAAAATCTGGCACATTTTGAGCAAAGATTGTCAAGCACAACGCCTTATGTTTGGCCATATAATTACCATGCAAATATTTAGTCAAAACATAATTTGGTAATAACTGAAAGCCTAAAATCACGGTTTGTCGTACAGATAGCCCCGTGCCAAGCTAGTGTCACCCGTTGACTGATAAGTGTGAAAAATATCGGCGGGCTAATTAGCGTCTGTGGAATTGGAGATAAACAAACAAATATGTATTGTACTATAGGGCGAGGGTCCAAATGTTCTCTTTGAGATTGCAGTAATTTGAAATAAATACATTTTGAGACACACGAAGTTAATGTATATAGACAAAGAAGGGAAAAATCTGGACCAAGTCAATTAATTTGACATAGCCGAAATTTCGATATACGCGAATTGGAGATAACGAGTATCAACTGTATTATGTAACGTAAGGTGTCCAGGTTGTGTCATCATAATCCTCGACTTCAATGCTAAAATAAGAAATAAAGTTTAACTTATTTATTTTACGTCGATTGGGAAACAAGTTCTTACAACTTATACTAATGCCCTCGACGGTTCCTGGGTTGGACCAGTACTTTGCGCCTGGGAAGGTCATGAATAATTCTTGCTTCCAACGGGGATCGAACCCACAACCTTCGGATCCGTAATTGGATAAGTTACCACTGGACCACGGCCGAAATGGATATTAGTTTTTAACATCAACACGTTAACCCTTTCCCTCATAGAGGACACCATGAAAAGACCTATGCGAATAGCATAAAACCAGATCAGCCTGCGAGTGACTCGCAGGCTGATCAGGTTTTATGCTATTCGCTGCTCCTCTGTGATGTGGAAATGAGGATTTTGTAAATAAATTTGGTAAGGTTTAACTGTGGTTTTCTGCAGATCAGGCTTTATGTGATACCTATTGAGGGCGTCAAAATGAGTATATATGAGGGAAAGGGTTAAGTCAAGACCAATGTCTTATTCACAAAATCTTCACGAAGTCTTCCGACCCACGAACAGGCGAGAGGAATTAATATAAGCAGTAAGAACTTGTTTCCTGATCGTCGCAAATTATCTTAATTCAGTCAGGTGCACTATATGTGCCTTACCGGGATAGATGTTCTTCGTGGACGTTGCTAAACTCTTTTTCTCTTTGCATATTTTCTATCTGGTACCTCATTGTGCGGTTCTCCTCCTCGATTTGTGCAAGATAATCCCTGTTTAAAATTTAATCAAATCGTGTCAAATTTTAAAACAGATACACGTTATAAACTAAATAAAAATCGTGAAAAATCTGGACATATCTAACATGTGGCTCAGATTTGTTAACAGTTTCAGAAATATATCCAATCCTTTGTATGATATATATAGGCTTTAATATATATATATACAAACCTTGTGGAAGGATGAGGTTATAGATTGCAAAAGTATCACTGTGATGGTATTTTAAAAAAATCTTTAAACCTTTATTGATTTTTAACTGTTTGATTTATAGAAAAACTAAACTGACTCCCAAAGTGTAACAGTTTAACAATATATCTCACAATGCATTGCCGTCACTAAGGGAATTAGATAAGCATTTGTCAATATCATGTCTGACAGCAGATTGTAGACAAGAAGAGTTTAGGAAGATTTTTTAACACAAGGAAAACACCCTCACCCAATGGGAGTCTTAATTTTCTCTAGGATTAACTTATTTCAGGTCGTATGGTGAACATATATATATATATTAAAATTACTTAAGGTATATTTTAAATGTAACATTTTTATAAATAAAATATTTAGGAAGATTTGCACTTTTTGTTAATATTTAAGATCATGTTGTTCTAACCTGCCGCGTCTGTTTCTCTCAGCCAACTGATGAAGCTCGTCCTGCAGCGAGATATTGTCCATCAGCAGGTTAGTAACGGTCCCTCCTCTCTTGTCCTTCCTGCCGACACTCACCAGACTCGTCATACTGCACATATAACAACATATCTATATACTACCACATACCTTTATAGTACCACATACATTGTTCATTGACATGATTGAAAAAGCAACAAAATAAACCAGCTAAGAGCTAACACAGATGGTGTACCCCACTTCATTGCTATGGCGCAATTAATGATTAATGAAGGTGAAGGTCACAATTCCGTTGGAAAGGGTAATGGTACGGTCTAAATGAATATTGCATGTGATTATGAATCGTATGAATCGATTCTGTGAAGCTATTTTAAAGATCTATTTAAAGAAAGGAATATTAATTGGACGCAACGCAACTCAAAAGGACTACAAGCTTCCCATAAAGCCCCTCACCCCCATAAAAAACTTGTCTTGTGATATAATGTATCTAACATCTCAAAATCGTAATCGTCAAATCGTCAAATTCAAATTTATCAAATACACAAGTACATGGGATTTCACTAAATGATCTATAGCAAATTTTGAATAGTATATTTAAAACGTTTAGTACGCTCGGCACAAAATTATACATACAATAAAATCTACCAGCATCAATATCAAGAACCTGGGTTCGAATTCACAACCAAAACCTCCGAGTCAGATTGTTTTTTGCCTCCTGAACCATGTGTAATACCTTTAAATGACATGTGTGTTGTAGGCATTTGATACTTTAGAATAGACTATTCAGAACGTTTATAAAAATAAGTCACGTGATGGATTTATTACATTTTGAGAAATGGAATGGACACTTTTTCAGCAATGTTTTTTTTTCAAACAGAATACACACTTCAAGAATGAATAGGAAACATCAAGTTTATCTTCGCATATATATATATTCATTGAAAAAAATCAAAAACGATTCCGCAGGTCCTGGTAAAATGCTACCTTGAAATGTGCAATTTTGTAATTTTATTGTCAGAATTGAGGAAAATTTGATAAAACGGTATGGAATTATAAGAATCGGGCTTTTTTTTTTATAAGTTTCCATGCCTTGGAAAGATATTTACTAAGCTACGACGAACGTAAAATATATTAAATATGGATGCGGACATAGTAACATACAGCCAGCCCTGGTGACTGAATGACTGATGAATGGGGGCGACCCCTAGCCGCGACATACTACATGTATAGCACTGGTGTGTGGCGCTCAACACATCAGGGCAGTTCCAGGACTAGTGACCCTTGGGTCAGGATAATTAGACTGGGTGTGGAATCCTAACACTTGTCTAAAGCGGCTTGTCCAAGAAAGGAAATGCATGTACTATGTTTGTCTCATGAATCAAATGTCCCAAAAGAAATGTGATGTTATTTTAATACATCCGAACCAAAGACCAAATAACCTAACAAAGATCTGCAACTCTGAAATAGGTGAAGAACAAGGCAAGAGAAGCTCTCAATAAGTTACATGTACTAAAACGTCAGACGTGTAAATTTGCTTATATCTATCATATATATACTGAGTTTTCTTTTCAATTTAGATAAATATGTATGATTCTCATTAGTCGCAGATTTTTTTGTAAAGCGTCTGTTTGATAAACGCGACTGCAAGCATCTCAGCGAGATCTCGTTCAAATCCCGCTCACCTGTTTCTTTCGTCACGAGAAAAACATTTTCATACCTCTGCTGAATAGATTGATTATCAAAATCTGATGATAAGTTATTGCAAATATTAACAATAATAAAAAAATACCCTTAAGGAAAAATATGTGTAAATGTTTAAGGTTTGTACATATATTCAAAAAAAAATATGTATTAATTTTTTTTTTTATCACCTGCGAAAATCTTTATTAATAAAGTATTTTTCTTTTGTCTCTATTTTGATTTTTGTTTCTCTAAATACACTTGATATTAAAAGAATTTTATTTGAATTTGAACGGATGGGCAACAAACAGACGGACAGACAGACAAACGTTCTCAGGAAATGTATTTTTTGAGGGTTGAGGAATGCATTTCACTCCTAAATTAATAGGAAATCTATGTTCGGAGAATAGAGTTAACCAGGGAGCACAGCTACTGGGGTTCTATATTTAGAAAAGGACTTTCAAAACGCTAGCTTTGGATAAGTGTGTTTTTACAACGAAAACACTTACTATATGGTTATATTCATACACAATATAACACTTTTTAGTTCAGTTTAAGTTTTCAATTTGTTATTCAAAGTAAATATATAATTATATTTGATGGAATCATTCGTATTTCGTTTTCGTGTGAAAAAGAAAATAAATTAAAATAATAATAAGATAAAGGCGTGTGTTTTCAAAGTCCTTAAATATGAATGTGAAGTGAGCTGTATAGGGTGCGACACAGCCCCTGTGTAGTGTGTAGTACTGTGAAGTGAGCCGTATAGTGAGCGACACAGCCCCTGTGTAGTGTGTAGTACTGTGAAGTGAGCCGTATAGTGTGCGACACAGCCCCTGTGTAGTGTGTAGTACTGTGAAGTGAACTGTATAGGGTGCGACACAGCCCCTGTGTAGTGTGTAGTACTGTGAAGTGAGCTGTATAGTGTGCGACACAGCCCCTGTGTTGTGTGTAGTACTGTGAAGTGAGCTGTATAGGGTGCGACACAGCCCCTGTGTAGTGTGTAGTACTGTGAAGTGAGCTGTATAGTGTGCGACACAGCCCCTGTGTAGTTTGTAGTTCTGTGAAGTGAGCCGTATAGTATGCGACACAGCCCCTGTGTAGTGTGTAGTACTGTGAAGTGAACCGTATAGGATGTGACACAGCCCCTGTGTAGTGTGTAGTACTGTGAAGTGAGCTGTATAGTGTGCGACACAGCCCCTGTGTAGTGTGTAGTACTGTGAAGTGAGCTGTATAGGGTGCGACACAGCCCCTGTGTAGTGTGTAGTACTGTGAAGTGAGCTGTATGGTGTGCGACACAGCCCCTGTGTAGTGTGTAGTACTGTGAAGTGAGCTGTATAGTGTGCGACACAGCCCCTGTGTAGTGTGTAGTACTGTGAAGTGAGCCGTATAGGATGCGACACAGCCCCTGTGTAGTTTGTAGTTCTGTGAAGTGAGCTGTATAGGGTGCGACATAGCCCCTGTGTAGTGTGTAGTACTGTGAAGTGAGCTGTATAGGGTGCGACACAGCCCCTGTGTAGTGTGTAGTACCCAGATGAACCATTAAAATGTTTAATTCAATCCTTAGATAAAAAAATGTATTATATCATCAAGGGCTGGTCAGTTACAAAGAAATTATTGTCCATTATGTACATTATCTGAATAACCGTATATTGTATTTTGAATTACACGTCCGATCATTTCTAGGAATCCAATCCAACATGTGTACATTCTATAACATTTTATTGGGGGATATAAGGAAAGGGATTTTATTCTGGATAACCGGAACTAAGGCAAATTGTTTATATTAATGTTGTTTTTTTTTTTTTTTTGTTTTCTTTTTTTTTTTGTTTTTTTTTGGTCTGTGCATCATTATTACGTCAATTGATACCTTGAGGAGAACGACGTCTTCTGTTGTTCTCGCTGTAATTCTTCGCTCAAAAACTTGATTGTCTCTATCTTCTGCTTCAGTAAATCCCTGTAAAACACGACCATGTCAATCAACTGTATTACATGTGTACATAATTCCTGTTATTTGACATATATAAAAATTCAATCAGCATTTCTTCTTGCTTATTGATGATATTTTACATGTAGTGTTTTCTAAAAACTAGCAACATTCTACATATTTTTTAAAATTATCATTTCATTTTAATATTTTTTATGTATCTTATTACGTACGACTATACAGATCGATTTCAAAATGTCTTCATTTTAACAAAGCTTATAAACACACGCATTGTCTGTTACTTATAGTACTACAATACAATCATGAAACTTGCTTTAAGTTTGCAGCACTTTTACTGTTGAATAGATATGTATAAATAGTTAACTTTACAAAGACGTTTAGAATTAAATGATTAATAAGTGAAGTACGTACCTTTAATTTTGCTTTGATACATGGACCTTAAATACTTAATAGCTAAACAAAACATAAAAATAAACACATTTCCATTCCAAATCTGATATGAGTGGTCCAGAATATTGTTAAACAAGAAGTATCTTTAACAAGAAACTGGTGTTGCAGGCAACACATGAGTGCCCTACCGGTGAGGTACATACTTTTCCCATTACCAAAGCAACCAGAATTTTGGTCAGAAGAAAAAGAAGAAAAAAAAAACAGCTAAAAATGATGTGCATAATCTTCATGCTGCCATCTATTCATATTTCAAGTTTCATGAAAATATTTTCAGTACTTTTTGAGTTATCACAATATATTGCTTTATTTGTCATATTCTAAGTCTATTTGTTGTCATAGCAACCAGAAATTTCAACGTAGGAAAAAAAGACGTGCATAATATCCATATTTCAAGTTTCATAGAAATATCTTCAGTACTTTTTGAGTTATCATGGGATCCAGGTTTTGCGGACGGACGGACTGACGGTCAGACGGACGGACAGACGGACGGAGGGTAAACCTATAGTCCCCTCCGACTACACCGGTAGGGGACTAAAAAAAGATACACGGCCGTGGTGTATTAATTATATATAGTGTTTTTCTGGATCTTGATGAGATGATAATTAACCCAAGTATTATGCATGTCTTTCAAGTGTTCAAAATATATATATCGGATATGAATTTACAGATGATCGGACAGACGAACGACCAGTTCACGACATAATACATCTTTCAAGTAATACAACTGGATGGGTGT
>CM037777.1:65585668-65635668 GCA_021229015.1 Solen grandis
TCTTCGAAACACTTGTGTTACCTGCATTCCAGCAGTTGTCAATATCAAATGATCAAAATTATACTTATCACTATACAAAACAGTTTGGAGTGCATCCACCATATACACATATTGAAGTTAGGCTCCGACACATCACGTCTTAACGAATGTGCGATTTCCAGGATACGAAGGGGTCTGAAGGTTTCAAATCCGACGTGTTTTTCATCCTTTAGATATGGGTTTTGTGTAGTTGATTTAATTTATTTTGGACCTTAAGATATGTATTAATATATTTCTGTCGATAAATCTAGGTTTTAGGTATAAACAAAACGAACAAGCTGGTCCCTCTTTCGACCAATCAAAACTTATAGTATTCATCAGCTGTTTAGTGACCTTCACCTTTAAGTTAAGACCGGAAATTCAGGTGACAACAAAACAACCAACAGCCGAAAAAGAAAAAAATAAGGAACAAGCTTGATCCTACTGGGGTTCGAAACCACAACCCTCAGTTTCAAAACAGTTTGCAGCATTTCAGCATGGCTACTCTTTAAATGGAGGTAACGTATAAGTGTTCCCATTATATCGACCCACCTTCCATTGCCTATCCTGGCCTCCTTAACGTCCAGCTGTTCCTTCAAGTCCCGGTACCGAGCCTCTAGTTCACTGTACTTCCTCTTCCACTGTGCTTCCGTCAGCTCCTTACTATCAGCATTCTTCACACTGGAAACACGACCAGACACATTTATTATATCAATTCTACAGTCAAGACAAACACTGGTGTATTGGCAATACAGACATAGGCCTGCACATCATTTAGAGCAATAGTTTTATCAAAAAGTTCAAAACGCATTTAAGTTTGTGAATAGAAATTAAATGAAACTAATCATATCTGCGATATTATTGAATTGTTGGCCAAAGTTATGCTAGAAAAAGCACCAAAGCGCATTGTGGGACGGGCCTTCATATCAATTAAGGCCCAGCCACGCCCATGACAAGGCATTGCATTGTTCTAATGGCAGAACTGTACATAGGTACATAAACTAGAATAACATTTCCACTATACAGCTGAATTTAATCAAAGAACCATTACCCTAATAGATGAGTCTTGATATATATGATATACTGTGGCTGAATCAATATTTGTTGATGTCATTGTGGGAATTAATTTATCACGTTTCTCTGCACATATTTTTTTTTATTACAAATACCATAATTACCATTTTTAGCAAATATCAAAAAGTAGGTTTGGATCTTTGTCCAGTGGGATAATTGCTAACGACAGACGATGGGCACAAGGTATTCTCAAAAACGATCTTGCGGACGTGCACTGCACGTACTGACTTCTTGACGCCGTTCCTACCTGTCCAGCTCCTCCTTGTAACGGTTACACTTGGCACGAAGTTCCTGCCCCTGGGGGATGGCAGCTGTAACATGACGTCACGCTCCTTCAACATGTCCAGCAGCTTCTCCTCCTCGTTACGGTATCGCTTGATATACCTGGTCAATAACGTCATCGACATCATCACCGCTGCCCTCAACATTGACAACAGCGACGGCGACGACATTCAAGTCAGTTTGATATACGTTTTAATTTACCTGTTTAAATGTCCTACGTCCTTACTACTGATGATGTCTTAAACTTGAAGTTTATATCACGTCTTTACTACTGATGAATGTCGCACGTCTGAAGTATATGTCACGTCTTTACTACTGATGAATGTCGTACATTTGAAGTTTATGTCACGTCATTACTACTGATGCATATTCATATTAGCGTTTTCTAAGCTGTAAATGTAAAAACACGATATAACTTCAGATGTACGACATTCATTAGTAGTAAAGACATGATATAAACTTCAAGTTTAAGACATCATCAGTAGTAAATGTCGTAAGTCTGAAGTTTATTTGACGTTAACTACTGATGATGTCTTAAACTTGAAGTTTATACCCTGTCTTTACTACTAATGAATGTCGTACATCTGAAGTTATATCGTGTTTTTACTACTGATGAATGTCGTACATCTGAAGTTTATGTCACGTCTTTATTACTGATGAATGTCGTACATTTGAATTTTATGTCACATCATTACTACTGATGCATATTCATATTAGCGTTTTCTAAGCTGTAAATGTAATGTTTAAATAGCTAAATCAAGAAAGTCGTGCGTGGACATTTGGTAAAAGGAGGTTTAAATTTGCTATTTAATTCACCTCAATAATCATACAAATGATAATATAAAAATAATGAAACAGTAATACTCCTTGTTAATAATGAGGCAACCATCTAAATACGGGATGAAGTAATCCTCAGATGTCACTAGACCAACATCTCACTGACTTTCTCTGTTTATTTAGGATGGTGGTACTCAGGTTAGCGATAAAACGTTATCATAAGCATATTTGATAGGGGATAGGCACACTGGTTCTAAATAGTTTAAAATTACAAAGTGTGTGTGTATATATATATATATATATATATATATATATATATATATTGTCATAATGCATGCAACACTTGTTTAATTTGTCATATACTATGTATGCATGACCTGTAAAGAGAGAGAACTCACATAGGCTACCAGGCTGTTGTTAAATGCTATTCACTTTTTAATAAAATAATTATGTGTTATATTAAACTAGAAAGTGGAAGCACCTTTTATCGCTGGCTGTGGTGACAGAGGACATGAGGCTGGACGGCGGCCGGAGCCCGGGGGAGATGGACATATGTGTGGAGCCACTCGTATCTAACTTTGTCGTCTCGACACTCAGTTCACTCGGCAATTGTTTAACGTCAGTCTCCTGACCAAGCAGATACAACAAACATACATGTTATTGTGATGTGATACTCCTCACTGTGGCGATTCTTTGAAATACATCTTCATGTTATTGCTGAAGTATTTAACACAAGTGATGATTACATAAAGTATGAAGTAGAGGCTCAATGGAGCATGGCCGTTCAACTATCTTGATAATAATGCCTGTGTCCTAAAATATCAATGCTTTCGAAATATAAACAAGAAATATCTTTAAAAATATCAATACTTTCGAAATATAAACAAGAAATATCTTAAAAAAGATATTCGGCGTGAAAATATGTAAATAAAGTTGATGAAAGTAAAATGTTACAATTTAATATAATAACACTGGCAAGTTTTAAATGGTCTGTGAATTTTAAAATAATGATAGAAAACGTATTTATCGCTAAATATAGGAGATGCAATATACTTTCCAGTGATAAAAACAAGGAAGAAAGGAAAAAATATAAGCGAAACATAAAAATACTTGATCTAGGGGCCTCTAGTTTAGCAAACGAGCACTCAACCAACTGCGCCACAGAGGTTGTTACAATGTGTTAGTTATTTAGTGTGAGTTTTGCGATTTAGAGGGGTAAGTCCATTACCAAGGTAACTACGACGTTTTCTAAAGATTCACAACTATTTATTTTTCTAACTGGGTGTTTTTTATGTTTAAACTTTTCAACTGGGTTTTTTCATGTTTAAATAAGTAAATTAAATTGTTATCTGCCTAGTGACAATCATGCAGAAACATACGCACCCTGAAACTCCTTTTTGTGATGGAATATCCTAAAATAATTTATGCAAACTAATGAAACGGGTGCTTTTCCGAAGTCTTCAGTTGTTAACCAAGATTAGATTGGTTCAAGAAATAAGTCAA
Organism: Solen grandis; assembly: GCA_021229015.1. Classification (NCBI taxonomy): domain Eukaryota; kingdom Metazoa; phylum Mollusca; class Bivalvia; order Adapedonta; family Solenidae; genus Solen; species Solen grandis. Next base: position 65,589,323 of record CM037777.1, read on the forward strand.
AATCCATTGTATACAGGTTATGCCGAAAAAAATGCATAGCATTTTATTGAAAAATATTGGTTTATCACCTAACGAAGTGAACAAAACCTGCCCTGTTTAAGTATACGAGTAATGCCACCAACTGCGTTATCATGCCGATTAAAAATGGCATGATACCACACCTAGTCACATTCTTTAAACTAACCTTATGTACGGAGCATCAAACAGAATGATTCACCATTTACCAATACCATTTTAACGACTCTGTAATTTCGCATCCGCGGATCGAACCCACGATATCCAGGTGACATGGTGGACTTATTATGGGTCAATAGGACTATAGATTATGTATTGGATTCTGACCTCTACGCCATCAGGTTTCACGTTGAAGCTGCTAAAGGGCAGGATGACGGGCCGTGTCCTCTGGAAGCTGTTTATATTGGACTGTCCTCGTGGTGGCTCGGACAGGTGTGTGTCCGGCTGGTACTCTAAACAGTTGCCCATTATCTCCTGGGATCCTCGTTATCGATATTATAATGTATTACACACTCTGAAAACAAATATAGTATCTATACGAATGCATCGTCGGACACACACGGTCAATTCGTTCCGTTACTCCACATTCATCAACCGTGGGATATTCAACTAGCAATTCGACGATATTTATGCATAAAGCATGAATAATTTTTAAAAATGTTAACATTTTGGATACTCTATATGTGGAGACAAGAATATGGGGGATACAGTATATAAAATATAGGACATTTGCGATACGAACGTTAAGACTGGATAACGCGGGACAGAACAATGTTATCCTGCATCCAATCGAATAACTGTATCGGCTTTCTAACTAAACGTCGAAATCAAGGAATGTTGTGTGATTTGCGTAATCATCAGTCTTGGGTTCGAATACAGTACTTGTATCAAATCAACATTCCTTTAAGTGCCGTTTGCATTGAACACAAGATGGGGACAGCTGAAACAGCTTGAGAAAGTATGACATTCTTTCTTGGTGTGATTTTTATGTAATTACATACCTTATAATATATTTAAATCAAGGCCATACAAAAGTAAATATGTTAACTCTGTATCAGAATGAAGATAGTGTAGAGAATAAAGGTAAAAAGTTCTAGTGGCTTAGTAAGCTGAAATCAGTGGAGAGCAGGGATACAGGTCTGGAAAGAAGTTAACTGTGGAAGGACAGAGGGAAACTACAGAAATATCCATCAAAGATAAACGATTCTGGTGAACAATCATCTACAAGGAATTATCTAGCTCAGTCAGCTAAACTGTCGTAAACTGTGTAAATTCTGCACAATTTGCTGAAAACGTAGAACACAAAAGACATAGGAAAAAATGTTTGTATATTTAATGAAACCAAATCTGAATACAGTTTATACGTTTTTAAACAAAAGTTCATAAATGCAAAAAATAAAGTACACACCTGAAAAAAAATTCTATGTGGCTTAAGTCCTACAAATGCTCCATGTTTACATCCGGGCTATCAATGACATTTCTTGCATGGGTACGTAATTAGGTGGAGCGTCGGTGTCGTCTATTAGGTTTACCTATACATTGTTATACGGGTAGAACAATGGCTTCTTATTTAAGTGCACCAAACCAGGCGATCGTCTATCGATCCTTTATTGATCTTAAAGTGTATTGGTTTGTGTAAACAATTATAATCATTATAGGACGAGTTAAATTATGATTTTCAACACTGTTGTGCTATCGAATATAATACAGGCATATATATATAGCTTGTGTGTGCGCGCGCGCATGTGTGTGTGTTTTCTTTCAATATCAAATAAAAGAAACGAAAAATGACTCCACTTTCGAAAAGAAAACGAAATCGATTCCAACATCGTTTATAATTATCCTATTTTTAAAATGAAAAAAAAAAATGCCGTTAATTTTAAGTAAACAAACACAAAAATATTACTACTAGTGTGTTTCGCCGATTTTCCTTATTAGAAAAGAAAAAGAAACCTTGCAGTAAAATAATGGATTATTAATATTAGGTACTCCTTTTTCGATTTGCATATTTACATGAAAGACAAGAAAGACAAGAAAATAAGTAACTTTCAGCGACCTAAGATTATCCATTTTCTTATCAGTAAACGGTGATTTCAGCCAAACTTTGATTTCTGCATTATAGTCTATCCTGGATACAAGGATATTTCAAATGGTCTTAAAATATGTATAGCCCGTTTGAGGTTAAAATAATACCCTCCTAGTAAAAGGACATATTTTACCACATTTCGTCCAACCTTGATTCTTCGTAATACAGTCGTTTAGCTAGTCCGGAGTATTCCGCATGTATCCCCTCTAAAACACAATATCACGGTCTGATGTTTTCACACGTTTTAGTTTAATATATTACCTTTGTAATCCGCGATATATGACTGGAGGTTTTGTTTCTTAAATCTTGGAATTTCATTTATATTAAGTGTTCACCTGTGCTTTGTTTTAATGCTGCAATTTACATATTAAAACACAGGGTTGTTTCATTATTCCATGCATTGATACATTGCATATGTAATAAAGAAATACAAGATAGTATTTATAACAATTTTGTTTATTGCATAATAAACAATCAATAACTTTCATATGCTCATGTGTTAAATACATGTAAAACTGTTTATGAAAATTCACTTGTGTCTTATCAATTTGGTCCGCATAACCTCCTTCTCTGGCATAGAGTCCAATGCATCTGCTATCCAACTAAGACCTGTTTCATCCTCCATACTGATCTCATAATGACATGGAATGGCAACACCTCCTCCCGTCACTTCAGGGGCTGGCCATGGTGGGAAACTAGGGGTGAGTTCTCCAGTAGCCGTAGCAGTAACTTTGCCACCTAACTCTATATTTTTTCTAAATGCTCCAGCAAGCCCTCTAGGTACATGGCCTACCGGCAATCCAGCGACATCTGACAGATTCAGGCACCGTTTACTGTCTGTTACGATCTGTCTCATATCAGGTGGGAAGGTATCTAGAGGTGGAATCCACACAAGGGCTGCATTTTCATCATGAACATTTGTATATTCTAAGTCCACTGTTAATGGTGTTTGCATAGGAGGCCTAATCTTGAAATGGTGATAGCCTTTTATAACACTATTTTCAATGTGCAACTTCAACATTCTGGAGAATATTACAAACTATGATTATGCACAGGTTTGATAACGTTCAATGACTTGTGATAACGTTTTCCGATGGAGCCATTCTAACCAATAATCATGGAAAAGCGAAATTTATGACGTCCACCGGAACCGGTGAAGCTGCGTCGGAACTGAATAACGTAACGGTATTTAAAATACAACACACATCATAACAGAATATAAAGATTTCTCTTGATACTTTTAATAAATATACGACAAGATATTAGGTCGACGATTCAACACATAATTATTTTTTTATCTAGCTGTTTGATACTTTTTGCAGGGATAAACTGAAAAGTTCGTCGGAACTGGCTAACGAACTGTAACTATATTTTATACAAATGGACCAGTTGGGATTACACACTCTCTGCAGTATGGCTTGGTGTTTACTGACCGTTTTATAGTCACAGAGCGACATCTATAACGTCACAGACGAAGGTAGACCTCGAGTACACAGAGGCACTCGGCTAGAACAACCGACCCTTAGAGGTGAGAGGTCAATGATGGTAATTAAGCGACTGTAGCCACTCCATTCCGTCAACACAGATAATACACACATATCATAAACCAATACACATTGTATTTATTTATTGATTTATTTAATTATTTATTTATATTCTTATATAAAAATGTAACAAATTGATTCATTTCTACTCTTCAGTTCAATGAGCAATTACCTAAATTATTAAAACAAGATGTTATTTTCTTCTAAACTTAGTGATGATACTTATAATACATACACTTGATAAACCTTTGATACACACATGTATCTAAAGAAAATACACACATAATTAATCGGTTAGTATAAACATAGATTGGGAAACAACTTACAACTTTACTAATCTTCAGTGTGGCCATACCACGTGGTATATAACGTATGCAAGCGGAATATTATGCCAAACACATACGTCCCAATTACTCTTTTGTCTGATGTACAGTTTTTCCTAACATTCAGGAAAACCTTCCCTTCCGGGTGCGTGAAATTATATTTGCTAACACGTAAAACCCATCTTTAGTTGTTGGGAAATAATAAACATCTGACAAAAGAACCATTTAGTATGGTCACGCTGATTTCTGGGATGAACCAGTTCTTTTCGCCTGGGAAGGTCATGATATATCCCCCCCCCCCCCCCCCCCTGCAATAAATCAACATGATTATCAAATGACTGGACATTACATGGGTAATATGATACGATGGATCTGCATTGCCGTGCAGGCTGTGTTGAATCGGAAGAGGCTGTGTGATCTGGGTCTGCTCTGTTTGCCACTGCATCAAGTCGTTACGGTTTAAAGGAGTTCTTCACGTGTTTTGTTCGACAGGATATCACTGAGGTTCACTGAATACATTAAAGACTTGACCTAGATAAGACAAATGATTCTATATAAAGACGTATTTCCTACTGACGTCTGTATTTCACGTTCTATACATGGCTCGACTGGAATCATATAAAGGAATTTTCATTAAATACAATGTCAAAATGAAATCATATAATGCTATTGCAAATAGATACTTGATCGATAGGATATTCGGTTTCATATAAACTTGTTTATTTCATATATAGTTGAAATGATTGTACATCACTAAAGCTGAAATACTGTCGAAGCGACGGTAAACTCAAATAGTCAAATGTCACATCACTAAAGTGGTGAAGTGAATTGTAAAAGAACTGTATAAGATAGCCGTGGCTTTTTAGACCGGCGGTGGCCACCAGTCTTACGTAGCCGTAAATCAAAAGCAGGCATTGCTGATTTGCATAAATACCACAGCTATTTTCACCGTTTTGCATCCCTCCGCACTCAGTAGCGCATCAATGCCATGCGATTATTTACATCTGGTTGAAAAGGTCAAGACCTCCTTATGTATGCATTTTATGAATGGAACCATCGTAATATTATCAAGTCACTGAGAGACTGCCGGCGGGTTTCGATGTCACATGGCGTCACGTTACCTTTGATTCTATCGAGATCAAGCCTGCTCAAACGTCGGAGTTAGAATTACATGTATAACTAGTTCAGCATGTAAATCCTGCCAACATTCTTTTAACGCATTGTGCGCTTTGGTCATATAGTACGTTGGGCACTACTACCTTCATTGTTCAGGATAGCGTGTTCCATAGTATTGGTGCGGTATGATATCCCACCACTTGTATGATACTTTTACGAATAACTTTACTATAATATACCCACTATATACTATTAATTATTGCATTTTGTACTCACCCTATATGGAAATAGGGTCAGTAATGTTCATAGAGGGCGAGACCCGTGTAGGGTCAGTAACAAACCTATCTTCGACCACTTTTCCAAGTCATATATTTGAAATTCCCTTGATTTTAAAGATGTGCATGTAATAAGCTTAACTAACCCAATTTGGATACATCAGTACATATATATATAGGGCTACCACGTACGATTTGACCAATGAAAACGCAAGGGACTTAATTGGTGGAGGTGAAACAATACATTTATTTATGTATAATTGCAATTTTTAACTTAAAACAAGAGTGACTTTTTAAGCATATAGAAATAAGTAATAAAACTATACAAAAACATATTTGTGAACATAAAAAATATAGTGATAATTTCAGAAATCAGAATACGAAATAAAATATGAGGCAGTGATCAGATAGTTTTAAGTAACCCGCTACAAAGTTTATTTGTATCAAAAGCAATTCGTTCACAGATGGTCGGTAGAAATATTCTAATCTCACTCGGTAATGTTTGTGAAATCTATGTTTCCTAACAAATAAACTCAGCCCCTCACCGCTATGGGTTCGAATCCCGGTAGGGACTTCGGATTTTTCATGTGAGGAAGCCTTTCAGCTTGGCTTGCGGTAGGTCGGTGGTTCTACCCGTGTACCTCTGTGTACTCGGGGCCTTCCTCCACCTGTAATTAGCTGGAAGTCGCTATATGATTGAAATACTATCGCAGCGACGGTAAACCCCAATACAACAACAAAACAACAACAAATAAACTCGGTAAGTATAAGTCACAATGCACTGGGAAATGCTATTTTCATGAACGCCCACTTCGGAGAAATCGGTTAAATATAGAATACGGTGTCCCCGAAACAGGTGCTTGCGGTACCACGTGACACGTTCCGCAACATGGCGTTATCAACCCCGGGTAGCGAATTCAAAAGTCTAACATGTGAAGTGAGCGTATTCCATAGAGTGAATGTGACCAGCCATGTAATAAGATGAAAATAGAGTTTCTAAATATAGGTTCAATTCCGTTTTGTAACCGTCTAATGGAGAAACCACCCATTCTATTTTACAACCACGAAATTTTGCAGTTGGTGACCATGCGTCTTAATACGGGTATAAATAATATACATGGATTGTTCAATATCAAATTCTTAGTCAATGACAATCTGTGAACGAGCTGTTGTAATCCTAGCATACATTGTATCATGTCATGTTTGTTGGTTCAAGTTTCATGAAAGGAAGCTTTCCGGCTGGCATGTAGAAGATCGGTGGTTCTAAAGGTCCCCGGGGTGTTTCTCCACCGACGTAGCTGCTTGACTAAAATACTTACGCAGCGACGGTAAACTCTAGCATCATTTGTGTAAAGAAAAATACAATTGTACTAGAATAAGTTTTGTTTTCTGGACGGTATTTAGTACTGTATATACATTACTGTTTTTAAGTACTGTATATATATTTTAGTATGTCAAATTAAAATGGAGTTTTACTACCGTTAGCGCATGTGCAATCGATTGTAATAATTTTAAGTGACCGATATATTTCTATGTGATTGTTTGGGGGTATCAAATATGTGATTTGTGTTTGTTTTAAGTAGTTTCCAGTGTAATTGGTCATATTTAATCAGTTACTAGTCAGTAGATGTTTCTATTTTAATGATGTTTTTTATACGTATAGGTCATGACCTACTTATCGCTTCGCTCGTCGGTCTGGACATTGCACATTTCATGTCTTCTGTATTGTGTATTGACCATGTAATTATACATAGTAGTTTAATTATTTCATGATGGGTGGGTTAAGTAATGCGTAATGTTTATCTTGTTAATATGTAACCGTTATATAAAGAACGCTTGGTGTAGTTAATACAGTAAAATTGTCTGTAAAATTGTTGTTTTGATACAGTAATTACCTATAAATAGCCTTATTTTCACCTTCGTTACACGCTTGTGGAATTATCTCATTCGGTAAGAGCGTCGATCAGTACTTTTTCCCATCATGATGTCATAAGTTCTATACCAGCTGGGACCTTTTTTTATTCTTATTGATATATTTTTATAATTTCTTTTAAGTACTAGTTTTATGCATCCAATATTTTGCTTTTGTTAATATGTAATTGCTTAAAAAAACCTTTAAAAAATCAACCTCTCTATGTATAAATAATATATGGAGAGGTCGATTTTATTTTAAATTTGATTCTTAGTTTTAAAAAAATCGACCACTCTTGTGATTTTTTTACCCATGCATTCTTCGTCTTAGATGTAATGTTTTCTCTGTCAGGATTCAAAGTTTAAATTTCAATGCATTCACAAGATGCATAAAATATATGGAAAATTCTACTGAATTTGGAGTCATATTTTTTAAGCATATGGAGACCCGGGACTTGTGCAGAGAAATTTATAAAATTATAACAGCTTCTCTCTCTGTAAATCGGCTTAATATAAAGAGAGTTTTTTTGTTTGTTTTTTTATTGTTTGTTTGTTTTTAATATGCATGCCCTGTGCATAGACAGGTAAGATTATAAGGTCAAAACAGTAGAAAAGAGAAAGAGAGGGGGACAGTATACTTATTATAAGCCGTCCATTAAAACATTTTGTGTTAATCTTTTCTTGTTTAAGTATACGAACCATTGATTCTTAACATGAACCGGTTTGTCTACCAACGACAATGATTTAGATACTTTCGTTCGGACGACTGCAAAAAATGTCTCTACACTAGACTCATGTTTTTCTTTGTTCAGCTTACTCTCGATGGCAATAATACTCCCACTTCAGTACACATCGGTTTTTTTCTCCCGTCCGACCTTCGATACCTTTCGATGCGCGTTAAGTAAAATAGCTTCTCAGTGAAAACATTTATTGTTCACCTACATTGTATATGCAGCGTTAATCTGTAAGTATCTGGCTTACATTATTTGTTGATCGAAACCAAACAGCGTGTTTACATTTAAAGCCCATGTCATGTAGGGAAAGAATTACAACATTCGAAACGGATCGTTTTATTCAGAGTCTGTAGTATCGGTATATCCTGGGAACCATGAGGTAATGTATTGAACTATTTTATTGTTTTCTGTTTCTAGGTCAGAATTGTATCATGTCGTCTGCAATCCAAGTAAAACTATTTATTTACAAGTTTGATAACCGTATAGTTGAGATAGTCCATTATGATATCTGTAAATATTATGACCATATCACACAAGTTTGATCCAGGCACAGGGTTCTTACTAAACTAGAAAACAGTATGGCACAAATAATACACTCTAAAGTTTTTAATCAGTTTGTCTTGTCAAGTAATACATTTGAAGACTTTGTTAAAATCCTAATAACTCGACTCAGATTGTTAGAGTAAGCGGACCATTTCTTCATTCTGATAATAATATTCTTGAATACTAAACAGAACCAACTGATTCAGTCAATCATCTGACCACTTTTCTTTTTCATCGTTTTCGAATTATATGCGAGGGATCACAGTTAATTACAATTACATGTTGTTGTTGTTTTTGTTGTTGTTGTTGTTTTTTATTGGTGGTGTCTTTTTTTCTGCGCCATGCAATGATCTTACATACTAAGTGTGGACAGACACAACCAGTGTCTACTCAGGATTCCTCTGTCGTGGTCGCTAAGTGCCTCTAGACATTTGATCATTTTAATCCTGTCTTTCAAATTGAGGCATAGGAAGTATTTTCTTATACATGTACATGTGTTTGAATAATTTATATCCTAGTACGTATACTAGTAAATAGTAGTTGACCGTGCAAAACGTCGTGTTTTGAAATAAAGCTTGTTGCGAATTAAATATTCAACATGAAAACATTTCTGCTTAGCAACAGATATAATAAAATATTTTCAGTTTTTTTTTGTTTTTTTTGTTTTGTTTTTTATTTATTCATTTTTTTTTCATGTTACTATATCGATATTTACCCAAGAAATAACCGACGTTGTATTTTTACATCAGAAATTAATCAGTTAAGAAAACATTACCAGAATATCTTATACAATTTTTAACCAGGTTTTCAACTAGTTGAAACCTGGTTATTAGAATGCCGAACGTCGTTGGGCGGGCGGGCGGGCGTCAAACTTTCGTTTCCGCTCGATAACTTAAGTTAGAATTTAGATATAGCAATTATATTTGATGGGTAGATACCTTATGAGAAGAGGAAGGTTGGGATTGCTTTTCAGGTTAATCGGGTCAAGGTCAAGGTCACAATGGTTAAAAATTGATTTTTTGTTTCTGCTCGATAACTTGGGTAAAAGTGAAGGTATAACATTCATATTTAATAGGTAGATAGCTTATGGGAAGAGGAAGGTTTGGATTGCTTTTCAGGTAAATCAGGTCAAGGTCAAGGTCACCATGGCTAAAAATAGATTTTTCATTTCCGCTCAATAACTTGGGTAAAAATGAAGGTAAAGCATTCATATTTTATAGGTAAATAGCATATGGTAAGAGGTATGTTGGGATTGCTTTTCAGGTAAATAAGGACAATGTCAAGGTCACAATGGCTTAAAATAGATTTTTTGTTTCCTCTTGATATCTTGAGTTAGAATGAAGATATAGCATTCATATTTAATAGGTAGATAGCTTATGGGAAGAGGAAGGTTTGGATTGCTTTTCAGGTAAATCAGGTCAAGGTTTAAAATAGCATTCATATTTATAGGTAATAGCTGGAATTGGATTGCTTTTCAGGTAAATAGGCAAGTCAAGGTCACAATGGCTAAAATAGATTTTTTCCTTTATATCTCGAGTTAGAATGAAGGTATAGCATTCATATTTGATAAGTAGATACCTTTAGGGAAGAGGAAGGTTGGAATTGCTTTTCAGGGAAAATGGATCAAGGTCAAGATCACTATGCCTAAAATATATTAGAAAATGGATCAAGGTCAAGGTCACTATGACTAAATATATATATATATATATATTTTTTTTTTTTCTTTTCTGTTTGATAGCGGCTTGCTATGAATGCTTTTGTTTTTATGCTTCACTTATGCTTTTCTTCATTTACATAGTTGCGGTGCCTTTGCTATCTTGACAAATATTATACAAATGTCTGATTGCTAGAATTGCTTAATAAACCTTCAATAAGAAATAAAATAAATGCATTTGTATCAGTCTTTGGATAATTCCTGTAGGTTGCTTTTCATGTTTTAAAATATCCATAATTTCCTTGAACTAACATTTAATTTTGAATCTTGTATTTTACCCTGCATTGATATTGCAGGTCAGAGACAATTACCCTTTGACAATCTGATTTCACACCTTTGAGCTTGTTTTCATGTAACATATAGTGACACATTCTTTTATTTGCTTAAATTCTCCTTCTTCATTTCTGAATGCATTCTGCCCAAATCTACACAGTATGGCCAGTACATAGTGACTTGACCTATATTGTCAATTTAACCATATTTCTTAGAGTTATGACCCTTATTTACTCTTCAGCCATGTAACATAAAGTATTAATGTTCTTTGGTGATCATTTTATAAATAAAATCTTCATTTCGAATTGGATTTTCCATGTTGAAAACCTGGTTTTGTGACAGTCCCTGTCGCTTTAAGCCTTGTTTAATGACATCATTAGTGCAGTCTACTAACATTCGGTAAGGAAATAAATGAACACTTTTGCAGCCCTGAAATGGCTTAAAAGTAACTATGAAAATAATCGCCAAACACAACACTACACGTCCAACACAGTATAGGAGATTATATACATGTATTGTTTGGTTTAAGGCCGTATTGAACTTTGTACAAACTTGATCTTGTTTATTAATGCTATTTCGAGATCAAGCAAGGCCATTCAGTTGCAACCGTTTATTGGAATTCAATGTAACACTTTTCAGCCAAGTGTAATATACAAGATTGTCACAATGGTATAGGTATGCTATATTTATATACTATATAGCACAAGTAATGTGATTGTAATAGTGCAAAACTTTCCGAAAACTGTCGGAAATGTTATCAAGGCGATTGATTGATTGATTGATTGATTGATTGATTGATTGATTGATTGATTGATTGATTGATTGATTGATTGATTGATTGATTGATTGATTGATTGATTGATTGATTGAAAATGATATACATGTAATTAGTACTTTTGCGAAGGATAAGAATACAAAAAAGAGAGAAATTTTTTTTAAAGTTCTGAAGAAAAAAAAACATCGCTGTAGATCTGAAACTGTGACAACAACAGCCACGATGATGACTACGGTGATGATGATAATTATTTTTTATTGATTTATCGCCTGCATGCTTTTTGGCCTGATAATCAATTCATTTCTTTCTTTTTGTGTAAAGCATAAATACGAGTATATGCTCATCTTTGTATTAAGTGTATGTATATCGTGCTCTGTCCCTCTATACCTGCACTCCACTATTCACTCAGTTTAAGCAAATACTTATTTCAAGGGTAAACACAGAATCTTTTGTCAGTACATATCGAGTATGATGAAAACTTACGTCTCTACTAGAGTTGTAATAATACCGATTGATTTTGAATAATTCATATCCAGACAGCTAATACAGAATGGAAATAGAAGACACAAAATAGATGGACGCGAGAGATATTTGCCTAGACTTTCAACAGTAGGAAATGTAGTTTTTGTTTCTTCCTCTAGGGGGCGCTACAAGACAGAACAATGGACGGTCCCTCTACTGTTTGCCTTCATAGCGACAGGTACAAAAGATTCTTTTTTATCGTACGCATAAATATTCAATATTTGTTGCACACTAATCAGTATTCTTTTATAGAAAATACCCCAGTTCAATAAAACTGCACAACATTCATTTTTTTTCAAATCAATGTAATGTTCACTCTGAGGCGGAACATTTAATCAAGATTTTAGATTTAATAAAGAAGCGTTCTATTTCTGTTCTACAATTAGAGAGACTAGTAACACATTGCCTCTCTCTCTCTCTCTCTCTCTCCGAAACTCGATAATTTAAGACAATTAAGCAGTCGAAATATAAGCAAGATACATGTCACAAGCTGTATATGTCATTTGGTATAGATGATATTTTTCAGTTGGATATAAATCATTAATTATAATAAACTATAAATAAAATACATGTCAATTGATATAAATGAGAGTCATCATTCATTTAATATTCATTTACATATATATTTATATCAAATATGCTGGCTTGCGGTAGGTCGGCGGTTCTACCCGGGTACCTCTGTGTACTCGGGGTCTTCCTCCACCTATAATTAGCTGGACGTAGCTATAAGATTGAAATACTATCGCAGCGACGGTATAATAAGACATATGTCATTTTATATCTCTAAGAAACATGTCACTTGCTATTATACATATCATTATGTATAAATAAGACATATGTCATTTTATATATCTAAGAAACATGTCACTTGCTATTATACATATCATTAGGTATAAATAAGACATATGTCATTTTATATATCTAAGAAACATGTCACTTGCTATTATACATATCATTAGGTATAAATAAGACATATGTCATTTTATATATCTAAGAAACATGTCACTTGCTATTATACATATCATTAGGTATAAATAAGACATATGTCATTTTATATATCTAAGAAACATGTCACTTGCTATTATACATATCATAAGTTATAAATAAGACATATGTCATTTTATATATCTAAGAACATGTCACTTGCTATTATACATATCATTAGGTATAAATAAGACATATGTCATTTTATATATTTAAGAAACATGTCACTTGCTATTATACATATCATTAGGTATAAATAAGACATATGTCATTTTATATATCTAAGAAACATGTCACTTGCTATTATACATGTCATTAGGTATAATAAGACATATGTCATTTTATATATTTAAGAAACATGTCACTTGCTATTAAACATATCATTAGGTATAATAAGACATATTTCATTTTATATATTTAAGAAACATGTCACTTGCTATTAAACATATCATTAGTAATAAATAAGACATATGTCATTTTATATATCTAAGAAACATGTCACTTGCTATTATACATATCATTAGGTATAAATAAGACATATGTCATTTTATATATCTAAGAAACATGTCACTTGCTATTATACATATCATTAGGTATAAATAAGACATATGTCATTTTATATATTTAAGAAACATGTCACTTGCTATTATACATGTCATTAGGTATAAATAAGACAAATGTCATTATTTTTATATATCTAAGAAACATGTCATATTTATGTTGTTTAACAGGACTTATATGATACGTGAAGTAGATATGTCTAACTATTCAGTTGCATTGACATTTTAATGGGTATCGAATGCTCGATACATTTGATTAAAAACCTTTTAAACAAAGATTGGCAACTAGTCTAAATTCCACAAAAGCACGTAACAAATTGTCAAATTCTCGAAAAGTTACATTTAAAAATATCTCCTTTTTCTATTGCAGATATGTGAAAGTAAATTTATCACACAAGAGAACATTACAAAACCATCAAAATGATACATGTATCAAATGTATTAAAATAAGTCAAGAAATAAAAATATTTTAAGTAGAATAGAAAAGTACCAACATGATGGTAACTATGCAAAATGTGTTGTTTTTCTGTTACACTGGTTGAATTTAAATCATAATTTAAAATAAATTTTAAAATAAATCTAACTTAATATAGTTCCCTGCAGTAGAGAAGAGATTATTTTACAATATGATTACATTTTCCTCTGTGATTTTTCCATACTTCTTTTAAAGTTTTCAATATTCAATGATTTGCTGTTTCCACTGGTTTTTACATGAATTTCCTATCTCTGTTGAATATGTCTTTGATTTGTTATGTTGACCTATATGGTACTACATATTTCTCCCCACAGTCTCGACACAATGCACTTCCACCAATCTGAACGCCCAGGAGACAGTAACAGTGACAGATTCCCTGCAGGAGTTCACCACACCAGGCTACAGAATCTCCTACTTTCCGTGAGTAGCAGGGAAATGTTGTTTTTCTCGTTTTCATATAAGAGAGAGAGAGAGAGATTATCATTTCTTTCTGACTTTATATTCTTTTCATGTAGTGTCGCGCTTAGTAAGACGGTGGTAAAAAGAATCAATGACGTCAAAAATTAAAAAAAAATTTTTTTAAAAAAAAACAACAAAAAAACGTTTGATTCACAGTCATTCGGGAACAACATGCTTTTATTGAAAACAAGTACCAAGCGGTAAAAACGAAGCATCAAGTTTTACAAACAAGAGGGTCAAGATGACATCGAAGGCGCTCACCTGAGGAATTTTGCCTTCATTACTTGCTCAAGTTATTATATTACAGCCAAGTTGAACTGTATAGATAATCCATGCAGAAACACAGTCAGGTCATTTCAATTCCAAATATCAAACTATGCATGTGGACCAAATTTGAATGTCGTAGGGAAACAAAGAAAAAAAAAGAAAGAACAAAAATCACACACACAAATAGGTCACTGGGTCATGATCAAGGTCAAAGTCTAACTATATGCTCAAAATTGAAACATGATCCATCATATTAGTCTATGTAAAAGCAGTTGATCATTGAACTTGGCTAATATTAACTCTATGATTTAAACAAATTTGGAAGCACCACTAGACGAAGTAGGCGAAAAAAAAATTGTTTGTTTCGACTAACATCTGCGAAAAAAACAACAGAGTAGGTAGGTCGGCTAAATGTTTTTATTTTATTTTTAAGATTTTTCCATTTATACCTTATTTTTAGGGGAATTGACGAATAACAACATTTAGCAACCGAAATAGCCCGAATGCTACAAAAAAAAGTTAAGGGTCGGTACAAAAAATAGGGTCGGTCGGGTTAGAGGAAAAAAGTAACTTTTTATTACGCCTTATATAAGCCACAAACTCTGTTGTTTCTGATACAAAACTAGAGTTTGAAAACTGAAAATCTGTTTGATTTTTTTATATTTCAATGGCCCAAACTGTAGTCTAATTACAGCCATAGGCGACCCCACTGAGATATTGTTGCAATTGCTATTGTTAACGAAGATATTAGAGTGTAAAAAAAAGTAATTGTGGACAACGGACGATAGCCTGAGCACATGAGCATGTTTGCATATTCAATAAATCGAAATTATACGTTATTCATGAGTTTGGTCATATAAAGACATATTCAAAAGAAATATGAATCTGTCCGAAAAAAACTTTTTTTTATTTATTCATATTTTTTTTTTCTATTTTCGTTAAGAAAATAAATGAACGAGATCTGGTTAAGATGGTTAACATCTTGAAGTCACTGGCAGCACTTGCAGACAGACGTTTTACAGTTACTCTTATAAAAGAGGTCTGTGATCTAATGATTTGGTTTAATCGACAATAACTCAATATATTTCAAAATTGACTTGACAATTTTTACACATCTCACGTTATCTCGAGATCACATGATCGTACACGTAACTTTAAAGAGACCTTCTCGTCATTTGCTCTTTACCTATACCAGAGTTGCGGATCTCTTTTAGGATATTGGGTCTTTGGTCCTACCAAGTGTATGAAATCTATGAGAAAATATAATCTTATAAATAGTAATAGTATCAAAGTCATTTGTAGTATCAAACCACACGCTGTTAATTTTAATACACATTTTTGGTTATTTTTATTTATGCAGAAACATGGCCTGTGAATGGATATTTGACGCCGGTCGATCGGACGCTACTCTTGTGTTCGATATTCAGGAAATGTTGATCGAAAGTTCCCGGGGATGCAACTATGACTCTTTGACGTTTTACCAAGGTGAGTACCAACATGCTACGCCATGTGAGGTTAGTCTTACAGCTAGCAGTAGGTCGGTTGTTCTACCAGAATGTCCTTTGTACACTCAAAGTCTTCATTTGTTATTAATCTGACGTTTTTAAATCATGGAATATTGTCGCGATAATGGAAAACTTCAAGAAAACAACAACAACTAGCATGCTGTGGCAGTGCTCACCAGAAAAGAATAGACATTAACAGATATATGAATTGTTTTACAGCTATCGACAAAAGGTAATCCATGCTTAACATGGTTTAAAGAAACTAACAAATGGCTTTGATAAGAAACTACACTTAAAACGTTCTACGAAACAGTAGGTTTTTTATCTTTGCTGTGTTGACTTTTTAAAAGTATAAATTACAAAAAAATTTCAACTATATTTGAATTAAATCTGGCGCCACGTAAATGTTCCAAGTTATTCATATTGTACATTACCAGGGAACAGCACATCCGGGACCCGTGTCCAGAAGTTATGCGGAAGGATATCCACAGGGACTATTTTCACTGTTAGCGGTCAAGAGTCGCTGATGATAATGAAGACAGACCGAAGTCGCCATTATCCCGGAGCCAAAATGCGTTACTTCTATGCTGTTGACAATGGTGATATATGATGTTAAGTCTAATTTTAATGTTATTTATGTTGTGTTTGATGAATGGCTTTAACAAAATAGTTTTATCATATGACAATATGCTTAAACAACTGTTTCCGGTTTATATAATAATCACGTATAAATTTTCTTATACCTAAGACGTTAACTATAAATTATTAGCCGAATAACATTATTACTTCGCGCTACTCTGTAGTCTACATTCATATTGTGTTGAACTCAAACAACTGGATGAAATGTATTTGATGCAATAACTTTGATTGAATATAAAACTGTATTTTCTACTGATATGTTGATAATGTATCAGAAATACACACATTAAATCATTATTATTTTCAACTATTTTGATGGCAAATACTCGTAGTCTGAGTCGTTTACAGTCCGGGCCCCACAGTCCAACATGTTTTTGTTTACAGTCCGGGCCACAGTCCAACAGGTTTTTGTTTACAGTCCGGGCCCCGCAGTCCAACATGTTTTTATTTTGTTATATTCGAAGTTAATTGAGTTTGGGCCATATGATAAAAAACATCTAACATGATATGTCATTACATACACTTTTTATTTAACTTGTTCATGAAAATGTTATTAAGCTTGCCAGAGAATTGCTTATTAATAACATTTTCGTGAACTCTTTTGGTTTAAATTTGCATGAAATGACAACTCATGCCAGGTCCTATATAAATGTCAAACCAACAGCATTTAAATGATGAAACAGATGAAGTGTTAAATTGCATTATATTCATAACAGTTAGGAAGCTGTAACGGGGTTGTTTTTATTGCTTCGGTAGCACACAATCGCGGGTCCCACTCCCATGATGACGCCCCGAGGCTTTCATATTTTTATTGGTAGTAAATCTATACAATTTATACAGATTTCATGTATTGTAGAACAATAGATTACGAAATATCGATAGATAAGATTCCAACAACTCTGAAGAAAAACTGATTTTTTAGCTCCTTTATTATGTTGTAGAAGATTGAATATACCAACTGTTTCTGAATTTTTTTTTTGTTGTTTAGTAATTTTGACAAAAACAGATGCATGTACCTTACGTATTTGGAAGACGGAGATTGTATTAAACCCGTTATGTGTGTGTTTTTCCAGTCGGCAGTGCATGTTCCGCGACCAGTGCCTCATTGACAGCCACAACCAGTCTGCAGTACATCACTTCCGATATCGTCGTATGGACCGTAGGCAAAACTTTTACATAAATATCTTCTTTCTTCTCTTCTCATCTCTCTCTCTCTCTCTCTCTGTATACCTCTTTCTGTATGCCTCTCTCTGTATATCACTGTATGTCGGCTCTCCCTATCTGTGAATCATTGTATACTCTCTCTCTCTCTCTCTCTCTCTCTCTCTCTCTCATTGTTTATCATGTAAGGTTTATTACAGGGGTCTAGACTGCTCCTGGTCAATCAGCAGCTCCCCCGGGACTGTGATCTTCCTTCAGATCATATACTCCGATATGGAGAGCATTGAAGGCTCGTGTTCCAGCCAAGTTCTCTCCCTTTATGACGGTGAGTCAAACTTGTGTCTCCTTACGTCAGGACTCGTGTAGCTCAAAAACATTGATGATGTGTTAACTTGAGCGCGAGAATTAACAAAATGAATTACAAACGTTAAAGTTCACAACGGGATTGTCCACGACTTGCGACCGCGAAAGAGTGACATTTGCTCGCCAACACATGCACTGGGGTTGCAGTCTCCACGGTCCCGAAACCTTCTTGTCTCCATCATTCTCTGTCTTTCGCATAGACCACAGGAGTTTGAAGTTCAATTATAGTTAAAAAAAAAATATTCCCGTTTACTGCATAATAAGAAACACAAGGAGTGCAACGTCTTTTCGCTACCCAACCCATGTTTGGTTAATAATAAGAAACACGATGGTATTTTAAACACGCCATTCTCAGAATATCTTCAATTTTGCTCATTTATTTTGTGATAAAATGTTTTATTTTGTGATAAAATTGTTTGTTCAATTGCAATGTTTTTGATAAATTTTGATAAATTTACAGCTTTACTGATTTGAAACATCGGTTGTTTCGGGTGCATTTTAGTATTCTTTATCGTGTTGACTCACTAAATTGCTCAGTTATCATTTGTTAGTGATACATTTTTTTTTCACGAATTGTATTATATTATTGTTAAGAGGACCATATGGAAGAATTGCATCAAATAAAGATATTATTATTATTATTATTATTATTATTATTACAACTATCCTTGTGTACATGTAGTGTTGCCATACTGAAAATGCTATAAGTTACAGTGGAAAAATATGAAAGCCTATCATTATATTCACAGGGACGTCATCCGGTGACGTCAAGATTGTTGAGGCCTGGTGTGACTCCCGGCTCGAGTTTCCCTCCCGCCAGACTGTGTACTATACGACGGGAAACAATGCATTCATAACACTTACGACGCTGGCTTCCGCATCCACGTCGAAACTTGGTTTTCGACTCGACTACAAGCAGAATGCTACAAGTAATCTTATATACTTTATGTTCTCTTTAAACCCTATTTTATTGATCACTGACTGAGCACTCAAGAAAGTTTCAGACCATCGAGGCATTCTATTCACTAAACGGCAATTAAGATATCCATTGACTAGCTTCCTTAGATGAATTGGATTCTAGCAGACTGGCGGCGTATAGTTAACGACGAAACGGTCATGCGTCGTGAACTGAGCGACGTAACTTTAGCTTCCTAGCGAACTAGCTGCTATTTTCTGTCACAGTTTAGGATGTTATAGAGAAATGTTTCATTAAGACGCTACCTGCTTCAGATTATTTCATTGTATAAACTAATAACAATAACATAAGCTTCGTCTATAAATTCGAGAAAATCGGGCAAAGCAATTGTCTCAATATTTGCAGTCTCTAGAGCTTTCATATAGACGTGGAAGTGCTAATGTATAAGAAACATAAAATGAAGAATTTGGAACATAAATCAAGGCTATCTGATGTTCCTTTCTTCTTCTTGTTATTACTATAATTGTACCCGTTTCCAACAGAATGTCCTACTTGGTCTGTACTGATTCAATAGTATCATTCCTTTCCCTTTTACAAAGATATTTTTCATGGATAAATGAGTTGATTTATTAACAAAAATATAGCTTAGCAGAGAAAATATGAGTGGGGGACCATGTTGTTTGGTTGGCTGGCTGTCCAGTTTGATGCATTTTTTTTTTTTTTTTTACTATATGTTGTTGTTTTTATCATTTCAATATTTATCTTTTTGGATTATTTCACTGTTGCATTTTTACCGACATTTCTAGCGGTGAATCTAGCAGTCCGACAAGAGATATATAGACCCGCATAAATTGCTCTACCATATGATGGGCTTCCAAAAATATAAAAAATACCTACACATTCATGTATATATTTGTTGAGATTGGAACCCCTCCATAGGAGAGCGGTAAGTACTTGTTTTCACACTAAACTGTCATCTGTTGTAGCCATAACAACGACGACGGCGGCAGCCACTACGACCACCGTCCTCGTTCAGGTGTGTTCTACCGTCGCCACCCAGCTGGCTGCAGACACTGCCTGGAAATATTTCCAGTCGTATAACTACCCTGTAGAATATGCAAAGTAAGTTTGTTGTAGTAGTCGACTTTTCTTTTTTCTGCCTTTGTCAACAATGAGATTCATGTCAATTTGTCAGATTAAATAAATAGGAGAGAAATGCAAAACGTGAATTGATAAATAAAACGTACTAAGACAAAGAAAAATAGATATATGTACATGTATATTGTGGTACAAGTTGCAGGGCAAATGTTAAAATTTAAAACAATCTTTAATTTTATGAAGCGAGAGAGACCCTGTTTATTGAATGTTGCACGGTACCTACTGTTTACTAATGAATCATTGTCGTCAAGATTCTACACAGTCTGCACGGCAAGGAATAAAACATTGTTTGAAATACAACCAAAAGTTCAATTGATCAATATTATGTACTATGTGTATAATATATCACTGATGCTACAATTTCAGCAACATGTATTGCACTTGGGTGATAGAGGCCCAGGTAGGGTATAACATCATCTTGTCGTTCGAGGATTCCTACATTCAGCCGGCGGAGAACTGCGAGGAGGGAGACGCGGTCATCGTGTATGACGGTAGGTCTTCACCGTGTATTTCTACATGTACTATGCTAATAATATATATAATTCATATAAAAACAAATCATGACTAGTCTACTATTGTCCATCTTAAGTCCTTTAGTTTCCATTATCTGTCCATGATTGTTTAGATATTATAAGGCTGTGTTCCAGATGGCCATGGTGTTTGACGTCAAATTAACTATGAACTCTTTAAATGAGATCATGATTATCAGTGCATCGCATTTTATTAGTATTTCGAGTTCTCTGGAGAAAATGAAAAACTCTGGAATGTCGAACTTAGAACGTATAATGAGAGACATGGCGATGTTGCGTCTTGATTTAAAAGAGGCTATAGACCATTTCACGAGGGGTTCAGCAACACTCGCTATAATTCGCTGATTTAGATTGACCAATCAGTGAAAAATCTAAAAGGCATGTTTATTTTCTCTTGATTAGATTAATGTGTGGAATTATACACCAGCATGTAGATTAGGTGTTTTGGAAGTGCTTGTTAATTTACGTAGGTTCACGTCTCATTTCGGAGTGAATTAATCTATACCTTAATTACAGGCTAATAGCTGTAACCTTGACAATAACAAACATGCAGTAAAATGCCTGGGATATTCTGCACGATATTAAAATTCTACTATCTACTTCAGTATGGATGCCGCCGCATCACATTCCTACATCCCTCGCATTTTAACGACGCCTTTGCGAAGTTAATATAGCAATCGAAAAAATCGACGGCCATTTTATTTTTCATAGAAGACATTTTTTTTAACTTGTCGCAAGAATAAACAAGACACATGCTTTGTCTACTTTTAGGTCGTTCTGCGGCCTACCCGAAAATGACGTCATTTTGCGGGGAGGATGCCCCAGTTTTAAACAGCACCGGAAGATATTTATATATTGTCTTCAAGACGGACCCAACATCAGTGTATAGGGGATTCTCTGCCAAATATCAGACCTTCACTGCAGGTAACATTTTTATTGAGAACCGTTTCATAAAAGCTATAAATTGTATACAAATAACACTTTGGCCTCGTTGTGGTGCAATAAATTGTAAAAACAAAAACGTCGTTATCTAAAGAAATCAAATTTGACAAATTATGTCAACTTCATCAGTATTTTCAAAACTACAGAAACTCTTTATGGAGCCTTGACCATCTGTACATATCTCTGTAATTCGTGGGTTTCATACTCTTCGGGTATAGGTGTACCAATTATAACCTACCATATTTAAATCAGTAATCAGCTGTAATCCATTTATGATGCCCAGTCGTTGGTCCGAGCCTTGCCCGCAACATACAACACTCGCTTAGTAAAACTTTATTCTCACGGAATACCAATGGTAAATTTGCAAAGACATATTAAGCAGAGATGGCAAACCCCTATAAAAGCCGGTGTTTAGGCACATCAGCAGATCATTGAATATTACAAGCTATCCAAAATAAAGTTTGGAAAAATCACAGAGGAAAATAAATAATCATTACTCTACTGCAAGGAATTATTTTCAGTTACTTTCAAATTATAATTTAAATTTAGCCAGTGTACAGAAAACATTTTAAATAGTTATCATCATGCAGGTACTTTTTCTTTTTTCCGTTTCTTGACTTACTCATATACATGACTTCACATATGGTATCATTTTGATGGTAATGTGGTGTTCTGTTGTAAGATACAATTTACTTTCATATATCTTCAATATAAAAGGAGATATTTGAAATGTGACTATGCGAGAATTGGACAATTTGCTACGTGCTTTTGTGAGTTTTGGACTAGATGCCATTCTATGTTTAATAGGCCTTTGTTCTTTGTAGTAGGATGATGTGACCTGTGGTGATATATTAAGTACCAATACATGTCCAGCGTATTTTTGCATTGCAGCACATCATATGTCTTTACCCATATATACGTAGACGAAATTCAAACTTTTTCGCTGTGACCGGGACGTTCACAACCCCTGTTTTCACTCAATGTTTACACTCCCTGTTAATTTTTCAGAATTGCCCACGTGTGTTAGTTCGAACCTGCTTGGGAACTTCACCGCAACCGAGGTTCCGGCCACCTTTAATTCCACTGGCTTCCCGGACTACTACAATAAGTAATTTATATAAATACAAATTTATATACGCGTGTATACGACTGTATATCATCAGATAGATAATAATTTTAACTCAATCTATTTACATTTTGTAGTTATTAATTCTACTATCAAATGTATGAAAAAAAAACATAATATGATGATTAACTAATTCTTTTACTATTATTCTCAAACCAGATTAGACTTGTAAGCCCCTCTCTCCCCCTCTCTCTCTCTCTCTCTCTCTCTCTCAGACAAAGTGTGACAAAAATCACAAAATACATTTAGACTGTTTCCCTCACTGTTGGGCACGTAAGAGTTCATACATAAGATATCCCACGATGTTTTCACAGTTCTGTGACGTTGTCTTGGTTAGTACTGAACCCTGATGAGGTGAAAGTCCTCGTGCTGGAGGTGGAAGCGGACTCGAGACTCGAAGGGAGCGTCGGTTGTGAGTTTGATAGTGTGAAAATCTACCAGGGTAAGTGGACTCCCTCCTCGTGATACATGAGCAATCGTGAGTAATCATGTTATTTTGTAAGTTCTGAGACAATTGTCATTTGATACTTTTAACAAAGAAATTGTATGGAATCGAAAGTTGTAGTTTTATAGGACAACTTATTTATAGGTACTTAATAGCAGATAGTGAGATGAAGCTATTTACACTTAGTGTATTTTAAATTCCTATTTTGTAAGTATCCAGTATACATTCGGTATCATATTATTGAATTAATAAGGGATTAGACAATCCGTTCGAAGGAGACTCCCATCTTTTGCCCATTTATTTTCCCAGGCCCGTGTACCACTTACCCGTTACTAGGGCAATTCTGTGGGGTGGACAGACCTACGTTTGAATACGAGACAGGCTCCTACGCTCTGGTTGTCATGACAACAGATACATCTACAACGTATGCAGGATTCAGTATAAAATACTACCTGAAGGATAAAGGTGGGTATTCGTTTCCCATGTATCATCGGACACCCACGGTCAGTTCGTTCCGTTACTCTTCATTCTATAACTGATGAATATTCAACTACCAAGTTGACTTTTTTACCCGGTAAGAATGAACATATTTAAGCCATTCAAAATGGTGATTACATTTTGGTTACTCTCCATTTGGAGGTAAGAATATCAGTTTTTATTCTATAGGATATAAGATTTTATGAAACGAGCGTTCTGATTGGTTAGCGCAAGACAGGCAAAAAAAATCACTGCCGTCACAAATGTCACGCGATGATGGTAAACTAACAAACTGGCGTCTCCGTCTGCTGTCACAACAAAAAAATAATTTTTTAAAATGATGTTTTTTTTACCACCAGGCGATATTTGATGTTTATTAAAGAAAACATACTTAGGGTAATGGCACTCGCAGTAAAATATATATTAATTTTAATTTTGAAAAAATAAAATACTAATTCCCAATACGGATTAATCACGTTGCTATACTTGCCAAACAACATTGTCCCGAAATATTACGAAAACGATGATAAGGGAATCACGAAACAGAGTAAAATAATAATAAATTAGTTATGGTAAGGTATCTCGGCATTTCTTTTTTTTCTGAATTATTTCTACCCGGAGGCGTCAGGTAATGACTGAATTTTTCGCTTACTTAGCATCAGCATCCTGTTAAAATATAAAAAAAAACAAGATTCGTGGCGAACAGACAAAGTATTCAACAGGAAATATTATGTTCCGGTATAAACTGTTTGGATAGGCGAGACATTTATGATTCAGTTGACAAGCTAAGACCCAGGTGGTCAGACCGAAAATAAAATACAGTTGAGCCTGTATAAGCGGCCCCCTGTATTTAGCGCCCCCTGTGTAAACGGCCACCTGTAATTAGCGCCCCCCTGTATAAGCATCCCTGTATTTAGCGACCCCCTGTATAAGCGGCCCCTGTATTTAGCGGACCTCTGTATAGGCGGCCCCTGTATTTAGCGGTACACCTGTTATTAGCGGTCCCCAAAGGCCTTTTTTTAATTTGATCACCATGTTGTAGTATGTGGAGAGTAACTTATTTTTCAATTCGTTTAGCCTTACTAATGCTTTTGTTTGACTTTTCAGAAGATGACGGTTTGGGAACAGTTGTCATAGTTGGTATTGTAGTAGGATGCGTACTGGGTGGCCTAGCTTTTATCTTGCTAGTAGCCTTTGGCATATACAAGTTCCTCCAGTACAAAAAGAAGAAGTCTTTCTCCACATCATCTGCCGACACGTCCCGGAGTTCATCGGCATCGTCACTTAGTGACGTCGTTAGCAGATATTTGACAATCGGGAAGTGGAAGTTCCGAAACTTCAAATACACTAAATAACAGTTCCGGTCATAAAATAATTAAGCTATTTATTTACCTACGTGTATTTATAATCACGAAGCTATTGTCACGGAAATGTACAATTGGAATGCTTTTGAAATTGACAATACTTATCAAGGTATAGTG
Organism: Solen grandis; assembly: GCA_021229015.1. NCBI lineage: Eukaryota > Metazoa > Mollusca > Bivalvia > Adapedonta > Solenidae > Solen > Solen grandis. The sequence goes on from CM037777.1 coordinate 65,614,642, forward strand.
TATATATTTAAATCTTCATAAATGCGTGTCAATAAAGATGTAAATAGAAACAGGATATATGGAATATACATCAGCATGATAACTGAGTTTGGATGACATCATCTACTTCATCAGCATCATCGTCATGAATGTGTATTTACTTACATGTACTCAAGCTGATATTTTTATATTCATCATGTTTTAACATTATTTTCAGTTAGCGTTCATCAGATTTTGCTTAGAATTACTGAAATTTCTCACCATGTTTTGATATGAATTAAAGTCATTTTTTCAAATAATTTGTAACGTTTGTCCTGATTGGAGAGCAGCTTTCTGGAGACATTCCCAGACACATTATACTGTTCCGACGAAAGAACCGTCAAAATGTTGGTGCGTGTAGGAAGTTAAATTTGTTTCTCACTCTTCATTAAAAAATAACAAGAAATATCCTTAAAATGAATAACCAGAGGCATCCTTAGCCACTAGCTGTACAGTAAGATGGCATGTAATTCTGGTACTGTTACATAGCAAACAGTTTGTATCTCTGATTTTGAACATAGTTTCCATGTCCAGTTATATTTGTGAAGAAACCAGTCTGGACCATAGTGCGGCTAACAGTACACTTCTGATTGTTTGTGAAATGTCGAAATTCGGTGCAAAATCTGGGTAATAGCAAAATCATAGAAATGAAAACAGAAATGAAGGAATTTCTTTTTACTTTTAAATGCATACACACTTTCTCCCTCCCTCTCTCTTTCTCAAATGTTGCAACTAATTAAATACAATTTTAAAAATCTTTATTGTCAACAGAACAGATGAACAAAATTCAACACACATATAGCGAAAAATTACATGTTGGATAAAACTGTTCAACATTTTTCATTAACATTCATTATTAAACTTTGTGCCAAACAAACAACTGAATACTAGGATTAAAATACTTCAAATTTATTTAAAGGTCGTTGTCTTATAAAGCTTTAGAGGTCATTGTTCAATAAATCTTTTACAATATATATTATATAAGCCAAAACATAAAATGAGCTTAGCAAAATCAGGTCGTAACCAGTCGAATATTGCTTCCTGATCTTGGGAGCAGGAACCAACTACAACCATCGCTTAAGGTAAAACTACTCAAATGATGATCACGTACACATCGTCCGATGACGATGGTTTCTGTACAACGGTTTGTTGTACGGAAAAGACGATATCGCAGAAATTCTAATCGTTCAAATCAAACTAGAGTATATTTTTTTTATAAATTCATTTTTTTTATTCCAATTCCACTATATAAAAATCTTAATGTATCTATATTAAAATGTCAGTAAATGGTGGACAAATTAAATAAATAACCAAAGGAAATGTCAATAAAGTCACTTCCAGTCTAATATGTCAACATTTGACACTCGTCGTCTAGAAAAGAAATCGAAAACTACAGGACCTACTGTCTGTTAAGTACTTGAACATATCGCCACCATGTTTGTTCGGCGTATTTTTTTTTTTTTTTTTTTTTTTTTTCAATTTCACGTATTTTATTTCGAGACAAATGAAACGCTTTCATCAGTTTCATGTACAATGCGATTTGTTAGATTTATGATTCAAAACGTATGTCCATCCATAAGAGGTCTCTGGTCTTGGTTTTGCATATTAAGCTGGACAGTACCATTTGATTTGACGCTGGTCACTTGACCAAACATGCAGCAGGTCATTTTAGTGTCAAAATATATTTAAGGACTTAAAAAACGCCTCACATTGGAAAAATGTCGAGTATTTTATTTCATGTTTTTTTGTTTGTTTTTTTTTTTTAAAGATAAGATTATTAAGGAATGCAATGAGGCAAATTTCAGCAATAGATTGGTGCATTTTTCATGTCCAACTTGCCATATAAGATTACCGATTTTCCCGTGAAAAAATAAATCGGAAGTAGAATATGGAAGTTTTATACTTGTGGCGTTTATGAAGTCCTCCAGTATACGTATATATGAGTTCGTTGTGTCAGTCTAAGATTGTATTCAGTTCAGGGCTAGCCAAACTTAAAGAATGGAAAATAAAACTTATAGTAAAGTATTAAAAGAATCAAAATAACTTCTAGTAAAATTCTATGACATTATTATCACAATACTGCTTGAATACATTGAATTTCTTAAGAATGAAGGAAAGCAAATCACATATTTAAAGATTAAATCGAGCATTGCCGTCATTGTCACTAATAGGGGTTATCTATTAAACAATAAGTGAATATTTTCTTTTTTGTTAATACAAACCTTCAACCACTACAAGAAGACCTAGCCAACGTATTGTCAATTCAGCAATGCTTTATAGAACACCTAGCCAACGTGTTGTCAATTCAGCAATGCTTTATAGAACACCTAGCTAACGTGTTGTCAATTCAGCAATGCTTTATAGAAAAGAATTTAGTCCATAGGAGCAATTGCTTAAAATTCCATTACTTTTATATTATTTTTCACTACGATGTATATGCATGGTAACTTCGGTGTTCTTATAAAGATGAAAAAGGAATATTCTAGTGACACGCTCAATAACCTTATCACTGACCATATAATTATATATCAGAGTATGTGAAACATATCATATCAAATACATACAATAAAGAATACATACAGAAATTAATAGAAACAACGCTCTTTTTCTTGAACATTGATTGCATACAAAATGAATGCTGTTTTGAGTTAGGAAATTACATATATTAAGATATACACTATAGAACAACTGATAAAGAATAAAATTTCTGAGTCGAATATCATGAGATTAGTCAAAAAACAAATCTTATTTTAATGTAGTTCAGTTTCAATGTATCATTTTAATATTGCTTAAGTACGTTTCAGAACAAAAATGTTTCTTATATTTGATAACTTACCAATTCAGGCGATTTATTTCATTTACGAGTACAAACTTCACGAACATGATTTCTTAAATCAAGGAATATCATTTTAGATTTCACATTTACATGTTACTTAAATCTGAAAAAAAACAACATCTAGAGTTTTCTTTTTCTGTATGACATGCATGTATTATTATCTACGAAACGGTTTTTACAGTCTTTCTTAACCCTTTCCCTCATAGGGGACACCATGAAAAGACCTATGCGAACAGCATAAAACCAGATCAGCCTGCGAGTAACTCACAGGCTGATCAGGTTTTATGCTGTTCGCTGCTCCTCAGTGGTCTGGAAATGAGGACTTTATAATTAAATTAGGTAAGGTTTAACTGTGGTTTTCTACAGATCAGGCTTTATGTGGTACCTATTGAGTGCGTCAAAATGAGTCTATATGAGGGAAAGGGTTAACAGAGCTGAAACTACCAACTCTTATATCCACTGTCTGATAGACCTTAAGGCTGCTAATTCTTCCAAGCTCACCTACTACTGCCTGGTTTTGATAAGTGTATATTTTACATAATAATATATGCATTTTATGTAATATTATATAAATAAAAATCCCTTTAAGAGTCATTCTAAATTTGTGGTCAATCAGAAGCTCTGGAAATTATCGTTTATCGGTGATTTACTTCAATACTTCCAAATAGACAAAATCAAGTATTTCACAAATTTACGTTGACTTCTAAATAGGACAGACTATATAAAGATATATTAAGATTGGCGTTCCATTGTCTTTTGAAATGTCTTAATAGACCATCTTGAACATAGTTTTGAACATTACACATGAGAGCTCTTTGGAACATATGTGTCACCTGCTGAAGCGTGACGGAAAAAGTGTGTCACACAGACAGACGACAGAAAAGTGACTCCTGTGTACCACCTCTGCTTACAGCAGGTGACACAAAAAACTGGCAAAATAAGTTTATCATTGGAACAATCTTTGGATTAAAGTCAACTAAAATTCTGATAAACAAATATAAGGTCTCAACTGATTCATATGTTTATGTGCTTGTTTAATTTATACTTGCATTCAAACTATAATCGTCCAGTTTTCACAGACTTTACACTTAGATACTTCATCGATTCAATTTTTTTTCTAAAAAAATAAATATTTATATTTTATATTAACATTTATTGTGAGACACAAGATGCTGAATATGCATGAATAAAATCTGAGCTTAAATATTACATACATAAAAGTATGTAGTAAAAATCGCAATGTCGTAAGCAAAAAGTAACACATGGTATTAAATAAACGATTACACTCCAAACTCTACAAGTTATCTCCCTTGGCTGTGCTCAGCTTGCTCTCGGGCATCCGCCCGTCTCTGTTTGACCCACTTGACGAAGGTTATGAAGTCGATCAGGACTATCAGACCGAACACCAACACGAGCATGATTACTCCGGCAATGCCGATGCTTTTCGATGATGTACGTTTATCATCAGCGCTGACATACTTCGTTGTTTCAACTGTTAAACCCTCAGTTTCGATTTTGGTAATTTTACTGCAAAATACATATTACTTATCAGTACTTATCATGAAGTTCAATTGCACATGACTTTTTTTCATTACTTTATTTTGAAATGAATTAACAGGAATCTAAATGAAACCTTCGACACATTGAGACGTCAACGACGATGATTAGAATTCTAGAGAACTGATATTATTGGTGACAATGACCACAATGATGATGATGATATGATGATGATGATATGATGATGATGATGATGATATGGATTCTAATATGAGGATAGAAACACGCCACCTACACATAGAACTCAATCCTATCCTCGTGGTACTCGATTTTCTCCTGATCCGACATGTTGTTGTATGCCTCTAGGTTTTCTACCCATGAACACGAGCACATGCAAATTTTCCAACACTGGTCGTTTGGCACATTCAGCACAATACACACGGGATCTTCTGGTGGACTCGCATTTCCTGTGCCTGTATGTGAGCCAATTAAGTATAGGTTAGATCATAGTTGCCTTTAATCTTCAAATGAATTATTGAAATCAACAAATCATTTGAAGGTATCAACAAATGATTTGGAGAGATCTTCAAATGAATTAATGATTTCAACAAATCAATTGTTGATCTCTACACATCACTTCAATTGTAGATCTCTTCAAATCATTTGTTGATATCATTAATTGAATTATTGATATCTTCAATTCATTTGTTGATATCTTCAAATCAATTACGGATAGGTATTCATTTCATTTAATTGTAGATCTCTTCAAATCATTTGTTGATATCTTCAAAAGATTTGTTGATATCAATAATTCATTTGAATATATCTCTAAATATTTGAAGAGATCTTCAAATATTTGAGTTTATGTAGATTTGGCGTTCCATAGACCTCAACACTCATTAATTATGGCCAAGCCCTAAGTTCATTATTTTTTTATTTCCCTTCCCTCTTACAGTAATACGGTTTACCCGACTTTGCTATTGGACTATGATTCAGGTATCGACTGAGATGTACGTATATTTGCTCGTTCATTAAATTATTTGAAAATTACGTATAAGTGAAAACTGAAGTCAAGCTAGTTGTGTTCAATGAACGTATCGATTACTGTTTACATTTTTTACCCGTCACAGTTTAACAGATAAATATCTTCAACTGTCCCTCAGACGACAAACAGAGACTACGCGGCATGGCAAGAGTTGTAGCATCGCTTTAAATTTGCAATAACGACAACTCTTGACTTTTCTTTTTTGCCGATTATATTCAAGATAGCGACTGACTAAGTTTTCAGAGAGTTGGAATTTGAATAAAAATTGTTACCGTAGAGCTCGCTCCGCGTGCCGGGTGCTCGCTATAAATAACTAATGATTCAGCCCATAATGAAGAAAGGATAACTTAGCATAGAAGGGGTCACTGTAGCTTCGGTCTCAAAACCCAACTGCCAACCCGTCACAGCTTAAAAAACGATTGCGTGGGGGAAAGAACACAGTGTTAGTAATTACTTTAAAGATTGCAGAGTTATATACTCTACATGTATATGCTCAGTGTTTTGTTTCTTTTGTTTGTTGTTGTTTTTATTATTGTTGTTGTTATTATTATTATTGGTCAGGAAATATTTTTTGTTTTAATGTCTGTACTTACCCGGCGTTTCGGACAAACAATCCTCACCAAAACCACCATCAATATCATAATCTGAGAAAAAGAGGAAAAAAAGGTAGGTCATATATGATATATTCCAACCGCATCAAGTCTCCAGCAATGGCTGTATTCCAAGTGAGGGTCATTTAATGTTTGTTAAATTAGACTGTGTACCTCACACACAACCATGGTAAGCACCTGTTATTCCTGCACCCTTCACTGGCCATTAAAGAAAGACTTGGTCGTATCTAATGTTACTTTATATAACTAGGCTAAAATGCCATTGATATTTGTTCTGTGTGTGTGAATAATTCTTCGCCATGGTTACATTCCCGCTCGTTTAAGTTTTACACAAAAAAAGGCGATCACATTATTAGATTAAATAGTTAAACATAATTCAGAATAAAAGAGAGAGGAAAATACCAGTTCAGTCCAAAAACAAACATTAAACCAACATTGCTTCATACGTCAAAGTTAGCAAATCGGACATATTTTTATTTTGATCATACGTGGGAGATATGAAGTAAATAGAAGGGGTGTTAACCTCAACAAAATACAACAGCCTCCTGCGCCATACCAAGGTCTTAATCGGTCAGTCATAAACAATAACGTGATAGTGTCACCAATCAACAAATAATTTAATCAATTAATGACTTTATTAATGACTCAAAATGTAAGTCAGTCAGCTGTTTGTTTGTTTATTGGTCTTAACGCCTCACCGACAGTTTTTCAGGCATTTAGAGACAGATAATAGCGTTTTTACACTGCAGTATCATGCCATAGACATATGGTATGATACCACACCAAGCCACATTATCCTGACACCGGACCAACTAGTCCTAGGACTTCCTTTATATACTAAGCGCCAAGCAAGGAGGCTATGCCATCACCACTTTTTACGACTTTGGTTTATCGCGGGCGACCTCAATTCCGGGCGGAATCTCTAACCACACGGCTATCGGGACTTGTAAGTCAGTAAGTAACTCAGTCAAATAATCAGATTTTATCAAACCTTGCTTGCAAGTGGCGTATCCGACAACACATTCCGTCTCCTCGTCAACAAACGAGTCACAATCGTTGTCAATCCCATCCCCGGGGATACCAGTGGTAATGCGGCACATTGTCTGCTGCAACATCATCATAAGTCATCTTTATCAAAATGAAGTAAATTGTAATCAAACAAACCATTCCGATTTCAATGTAAATAGTTTCATGGTTAATGAATTACAGGATATTATGGTGATGTATCAATTGGTATTTACAATGTGTACCGGTATCCAATATCATACATGATGTATTGTGAATGAAATAGAATGATCAAGTAAATGTAAAAGATAGAGTAAGTGGTTGTAGAACATAACAACATGCATCGTACAAGACGTTTTGGGCTCATTGTAACAATGATTTGCCATTTTTATGTTACGTTGTTTACGAAACATATTACTACTGATCGTGGGAATCTCAATGCCGGATATTCAAATTCAATGCCTCTAGCGGACAAGCTATTCGGGTTCCTGTTTTTGCTCGTATCATCGTTATACAGCATCTTTTGTCTTATCTTAAATGAATAAAATGCACAAGACTCTTCTTTTTATGATTTATTTATCATTATATTATAGAAGTTGTCACGGCACACAACGAACGATAACTCTGCAACGATGCGTTAGCGGGAAAAAACTATGAATGAAACTGTGTGGCGTAAGCCAGTGGTGCATTATATATTATGTGCAGCAGTTCGTGTCCCTCTGACATTTAGTTTGTCCCTGCATGGTTAATTTGATAATAGGTATATGGTAAATAAAAGTTTATCGGTCACTGAAATATGTTCGGCCATCACAGCAAATTAAATGTTAGCTGCAATATCCATTTGCTTTGGAAAAGCAGCTCCAAATGACAAGCCACTCGACTTTCCACTGTACAGATCCAGTTTATGCTTAACGCAACATTAGGACTCTCAGTCCTTTGATTCAGTGTTACTATACTACTATAATTTGAGGATTATTAATCAAAATTAAGGATAAAAAGAGAGACTGTTTACATCACTTTAAAATACTGTTTTGTTCTACCGTTAACCGGTTCAAAGCCAATCGATTTATTCTTCGTTTGGCTTACTTTGTTTCCTCTCTTATGTCATTTTGTCTTTTTTTTTTGTATGTTTGCACGGTAAATAACAATCAACAGAACGCCGTGGTCCAGTTGTAACATTGTAACATTCCTGACTGTTGGATGGCAATGAATTTTCATGACCCTCCCAAGGCGCAAAGGACTGGTTCAACAAAATACCCGTCAAGCGGAATTAACTTAAGTTGTATATTAATACAAGTTGTTTCCTAATCGATGTAAACTGAATGAGTTTAAAGCAATCATAAGTTTGGTAAAACACCAGAACATAATAAACATGCGAACACATACCTGGCTCACGTTAAGGTAGCGAATGGCCGACGGCCAGACACCTAGGAGACTTCCTCCGTTTTTCTCAAAGAAATTGGCATACACCCTTCCGGGCAAGCTGTAGATGAAAGGGTCGGGTGGATTAAGTGATGACGATGATGTTAGATTAACCTGATTGACATGCATGGTCACATTCGCTACGCTGACGAAAAATTCCGGTATCTGGGGTTCAAAATAAATTAAGGGATCCTCCATGTATTGTTCCACAGCGGGCAACATTTGAAAAAAGCTTTGCAACGTGTTATTGTTCTTGTATTCAATACCGACAGCAATTTGATTGTTGGCTATGATTTGTTGGATACATTTATATTTGCATAAAGATCAATATAATCCCCGCAGTTGTTCAGCTGATATGTCCCGTCGTAGCTTCCAGATGTATTAACAATGGTGTAACTGTTTCTTGCTACCACACGAATAGTGGCTAACCATTCGGGTCCTAAATCGGTAACCGGAAGTGTCACATACTGCCTTCCCCACGTGCTGATGTCTGACAGCTGGTACCAGGATTTAACTTCTCCAAATGTATCTGCTGTAAGGGTGCCGCAGAAAACGGCTCCCGGCTTGCTGAGTTTGAAAATTGTCCCTGTATGTTCAGTTGAGCCTAGCGGATGCAGCATAGTTGTCTTGGTGTCTATACTGCCAATCGTTTCTACACTTGTAGGGCTGAATTTCCAAACCTCAGTTGAGTCGAACAGGGCGGCGATTCTGCATGTGTATTGCAAGCCAGTTTGATTCATGAGGAGTGTCATGTACTCCTGGCCTAGAGCATCAGTTGGCAGAACCAGAGAGGGAGTGATCAACCTTCCGGCGTAGGAGTCTTCCGAGATAAGTACCATTGCATCTTTTGTGACGTAAATATGTTCCAAATCATCGGACCCTGGATATAGCGTGCTTATCTGACGGTCGGAGGTCAGCGAGCTCGCAGTTTTGTTGACATGTACTGACCACGACTGGATAAATCCTACAACATAAAAACTAAAATTAACCAGCCTGCGTATGTACCATGCATACACCCACCCAAAAAGTTCTTAACACCTGGGGACTTTTTCATAACGAAAAATGTATTTTACTATACACATATTTTAGGTAAACACCTAAAAAAATCAAATAACCAAGTCGGGGGAAAAGATATTAAATTAAGTGTTCATTAAGGTACACCATGCACCTACCCACGGGTCGGTGTATATAATTCAGAATGGAGTAACTTCTGAAAGGCATTTTTTTCACTCCTTATGTTGATCACGAATGCTTGTCCTAACAACATGTAAGTATTATTAGTATCATTTTTGTATATGAATTTCATAATGCTATACAGTAGTGCATCCTTATTATTGATAAATTGTGAAAAGATTGCAGGAGCCCTGGCACTGTGTTCTCGAAAATAAAAATGGTACGTTCATTTGCTTTTCATTATCATACTTAAACTATTTTTATCAGTCTCAATAGGAATTTGAGTATGATACTTTACTCTGATTGGATTCTGAGATTGTACTTAAGAATTTTCGAGAACGCGGAGCCATTATGTACATTCTTCTGTTTTGACTTGACTTGACTATTTGAGTTTACCGTCGCTTGGACAGTATTACAGCCATATAGCGACGTCCAGCTAATTACAGGTGGAGGAAGACCCCGAATGCACGGAGACATCCGGGTAGAACCACCGACCTACCACAAGCCAGCTGGAAGACTTCCTCACAAGAAAATCCGAATGACCCTGCCGGGACTCGAACCCACGCGGTGAGGGGCTGGGTGAGTGCTAAAGTCGCTGACTTTACCTTCTAGGCCACGGGGGCCCCCTCTTCTGTTTTGTAAACATGAAGTGTAAAGATAATTCTGAATGTTGATTAAACTTAATTTTACTTAAATATAAAATTTACAGTACATCTCAAAATACTGTTTTACTATCACTATTAACAAAAAATATCTTTAAAAAGAAGATATTCGGCGTAAGGAAAAAATATATGAAAGTTAAAAGAAAGTAAAAGTGTTACAATATAATAAATTTTAATACATGTTTAATAATTCTGGCAATTTTTTAAATGGTCTGTGATTTTAAAAAACGCTAGAAGATGTATATATGTTAGCCAATGAATAAAAGAACGAACTGGGCAAAAATATAACACAAGCAAAGATGAAAAAATCCATCAGATGGATTCGATACATTATTGGGCTGCATTCTGAATTCTCAGAATGCATTGCTTTGATGTCGGTCTCCGGGACTTGATAACTCATATCTCAGTACAAATGCCTCCTACGAAATAGACTAAATCCTTTCTATATAATATCGAGTTATTTGTATCTTTCTCGTATGAGAAACTGTTTAAATGTTGTACGTAAACCATTTTCTATAACAAGAACAAGTATTATAAATGATATTTAATTCTGGTTCATATCCACACATGAAATTTACAGTCTACGGCTATATTTACGGACGAGTGAATGATTTTTATATCAACACATATGTATCTTAAAAAAAAGTAAGGTTTTCATAAAATTCAGTGCATTTCGAATAATTGTAAAATAACGACTTAAAATATCGTTTTGAAGTCTACACTTTTGGACATGTCTCCGTCCCAATAGCCAATGTAATAACATTCAATCAGATTGATATATGTATCAGGTTCTACATGTTAAGTATTGCAATCAGATCGATATAAGGTTCTACATGGTAAGTATTGCAATCAGATCGATATATGTATCAGGTTCTACATGGTAAGTATTTCAATCAGATCGATATAAGGTTCTACATGGTAAGTATTGCAATCAGATCGATATATGTATCACGTTCTACATGGTAAGTATTGCAATCAGATCGATATAAGGTTCTACATGGTAAGTATTGCAATCAGATCGATATATGTATCAGGTTCTACATGGTAAGTATTTCAATCAGATCGATATAAGGTTCTACATGGTAAGTATTTCAATCAGATCGATATAAGGTTCTACATGGTAAGTATTGCAATCAGATCGATATATGTATCAGGTTCTACATGTTAAGTATTGCAATCAGATCGATATATGTATCAGGTTCTACATGTTAAGTATTGCAATCAGATCGATATATGTATCAGGTTCTACATGGTAAGTATTGCAATCAGATCGATATATGTATCAGGTTCTACATGGTAAGTATTGCAATCAGATCGATATATGTATCAGGTTCTACATGGTAAGTATTGCAATCTAGATCGATATATGTATCAGGTTCTACATGGTAAGTATTGCAATCAGATCGATATAAGGTTCTACATGGTAAGTATTGCAATCAGATCGATATATGTATCAGGTTCTACATGGTAAGTATTGCAATCAGATCGATATATGTATCAGGTTCTACATGGTAAGTATTGCAATCAGATCGATATAAGGTTCTACATGGTAAGTATTGCAATCAGATCGATATAATGTTTACATGGTAATATTGCAATTAGATCGATATATGATATCAAGGTATTCTACAACAACATGGTAAGTAATTGCAATAATGATATATGTATCACGTTCTACATGGTAAGTATTGCAATCAGATCGATATAAGTTTACATGGTAAGTATTGCAATAGATTGAATATGTACATTCTACATGGTAAGTATTGCAATCAATTGATATATTACGCTTACAGTAAGTTTTTGCAATCAACGTATAATGGTTCTACAGTAAGTATTGCAATCAGATCGATATATGTATCAGTTCTACATGTAAGTATTGCAATCAGATCGATATAAGGTTCTACATGGTAAGTATTGCAATTAGATCGATATATGTATCAGGTTCTACATGGTTAAGTATTGCAATCAGATCGATTTTAAGGTTTACATGGTAAGTATTGCAATCAGATGATATATGTATCAGTTCTACATGGTAAGTATTGCATCAATCGAATATGTAAGTTTCTACATGGTAAGTATTGCAATCAGATCGATATATGTATCAGGTTCTACATGGTAAGTATTGCAATCAATCGATATATGATACGTTCTACATGGTAAGTATTGCAATCAATCGATATATGTATCAGTTCTACATGGTAAGTATTGCAATCAGATCGATATAATGTGTTCTACATGGTAAGTATTGCAATCAGATCGATATATGTATCAGGTTCTACATGTAAGTATTGCAATCAGATCGATATATGTATCAGGTTCTACATGGTAAGTATTGCAATCAGATCGATATATGTATCAGGTTCTACATGGTAAGTATTGCAATCAGATCGATATATGTATCAGGTTCTACATGGTAAGTATTGCAATCAGATCGATATATGTATCACGTTCTACATGGTAAGTATTGCAATCAGATCGATATAAGGTTCTACATGGTAAGTATTGCAATCAGATCGATATATGTATCAGGTTCTACATGGTAAGTATTGCAATCAGATCGATATATATGGTTCTACATGGTAAGTATTGCAATCAGATCGATATATGTAGTTCTACATGGTAAGTATTGCAATCAAATCGATATATGTATCACGTTCTACATGGTAAGTATTGCAATCAGATCGATATATGTATCACGTTCTACATGGTAAGTATTGCAATCAGATCGATATATGTATCACGTTCTACATGGTAAGTATTGCAATCAGATCGATAAATGTATCAGGTTCTACATGGTAAGTATTGCAATCAAATCGATATATGAATCACGTTCTACATGGTAAGTATTGCAATCAAATCGATATATGTATCACGTTCTACATGGTAAGTATTGCAATCAGATCGATATAAGGTTCTACATGGTAAGTATTGCAATCAAATCGATATATGTATCACGTTCTACATGGTAAGTATTGCAATCAGATCGATATATGTATCACGTTCTACATGGTAAGTATTGCAATCAGATCGATATATGTATCACGTTCTACATGGTAAGTATTGCAATCAGATCGATATATGTATCACGTTCTACATGGTAAGTATTGCAATCAAATCGATATATGTATCACGTTCTACATGGTAAGTATTGCAATCAGATCGATATATGTATCACGTTCTACATGGTAAGTATTGCAATCAATCGATATATGTATAGGTTTTACATGGTAAGTATTGCAATCAGATCGATATATGTATCACGTTCTACATGGTAAGTATTGCAATCAGATCGATATATGTATCAGTTCTACATGGTAAGTATTGCAATCAGATCGAATATGTATCAGTTCTACATGGTAAGTATTGCAATCAATCGATATAGGTTTCTACATGGTAAGTATTGCAATCAATCGATATATGTATCAGTTCTACATGGTAAGTATTGCAATCAATCGATATATGTATCAGGTTCTACATGTAAGTATTGCAATCAATCGATATATGTATCAGGTTCTACATGGTAAGTATTGCAATCAATCGATATATGTATCAGTTCTACATGGTAAGTATTGCAATCAATGATATATGTATCAGGTTTACATGGTAAGTATTGCAATCAGATCGATATGTATCAGGTTCTACATGTAAGTATTGCAATCAATCGATATATGTATCAGTTCTACATGGTAAGTTATGCAATATCGATTATGGTAATATTCTCAATGAATATTGATCAGATCTATATGAAATATTCACATTAAGTATTGAATCAGTCCTAATGTTAGTTTGCATAATGAATATTGAATCAGGATATATGTATCAGTATTCATCAGTAATATGAATCAATCGTATATTAATCAGTTTACATGTTAAGTATGCAGTCAATTAATTTCAATCAATGTTAAGTTCATCATCGATAATTATTTCATTAGTATGATAGATGATATTAAGTTCTACATGGTAAGTATTGCAATCAGATCGATATGAAAGGTTCTACATGGTAAGTATGCAATCAGATCGATATATGTATCAGTTCTACATGGTAAGTATTGCAATCAGATCGATATATAAGGTTCTACATGGTAAGTATTGCAATCAATCGATATTAAGGTTCTACATGGTAATATTGCAATCAGATCGATTAGTACTTCTACATGGTAAGTATTGCAATCAGATCGATATAAGGTTCTACATGGTAAGTATTGGAATTAGATCGATATATGTATCAGGTCTACATGGTAAGTATTGCAATCAGATCGATATAAGGTTTTACATGGTAAGTATTGCATTAGATCGATAATGATCAGTTCTACATGGTAAGTATTGCAATCAGATCGATATAAGGTTCTACATGGTAAGTATTGCAATTAGATCGATATATGTATCAGGTTCTACATGGTAAGTATTGCAATCAGATCGATATAAGGTCTTACATGGTAAGTATTGCAATCAGATCGATATAAGTTTACATGGTAAGTATTGAGAATGAATTTAATTAGTATCATCAGGTATATAGTCACAGGTAAGTATTGCAATAGTCAATAGTATTCATCATGTTAAGTTTCATAGATTGATAATAATTTAAGGTACATGAATATGCATATAGATATAGGTTTACATGGAAGTATTGCAATCAGTCGATATATGTATCAGTTCTACATGGTAAGTTTTGCAATCAGATCGATTTTTAAATGTAAGTATGAATCAATGAAATATGTATCAGTTTACATGGTAAGTTTTGCAATCAGATTGTATATGTATCAGTTCTACATGGTAAGTATTGCAATCAGATCGATATATTATGAAGTTTGCATAGATTGAAATATGTATCAGTTCTACAGGTAAGTATTGCAATAGATCGATATAAGTGTTTACAGGTAATATTGCAATAGATCGATATATAATTTTACATGGTAGTATTGCAATCAGATGATATATATGTTTACATGGTAAGTATTGCTAGATGATATATATCGTTTTATGTAAGATTCATCGATGATTATGTATGTCAATGGTATATGATCAATCGTATATTATCAGTCAATGAAGTATTGAATCAGATCTAGTATAGTATCATCAATGGTATATGATCAACGTATTATGTAATATTTACATAGATTGAATAGATCGATTAAGTTTACTGTAGTATTGCAATAGATCGATAAGTAAGGTTTACATGGTAAGTATTGCAATCAGATCGATATATGCATCACGTTCTACATGTTAAGTATTGCAATCAGATCGATATAAGGTTCTACATGGTAAGTATTGCAATCAGATCGATATATGTATCAGGTTCTACATGGTAAGTATTGCAATCAGATCGATATAAGGTTCTACATGGTAAGTATTTCAATCAGATCGATATAAGGTTCTACATGGTAAGTATTGCAATCAGATCGATATATGTATCAGGTTCTACATGTTAAGTTTTGCAATCAGATCGATATAAGTTTACATGGTAAGTATTGCAATGTCATTTTTCCGGGTTTTATAATAAAAGTGTTTTAGGGGAACATTGTAAACCATTTTTTCGTTCACATCTGTATATTATATACTATGTTGTATGATAAATAATCATGTTTTAATTAATAAATTTTTATAATATTTAATATTATAATGTCTGTATTGTAAGTTTTCAAGAAATGGAGGAAATAAACATATTGCCATTTGTGTCATATACATAAATACCTAGGTGCACATGTTCGTCGTCATGACGTGGTATGATGACGTATTCAAAGCTAAATACAGATGGCGGAGGAACAATTAAGAATTCTTTCCCAAAACTGTCCGGGATACCTGAAAAAGATTGATGTAAGACTGAATAGCACCTCAAATGCCAGTATTAAAACATTTTTGACTACATAGTTTTGTCACATTTGAAGGTTTAATTACTTCAAATACATATAAAATTACAATATGACACTATCTAGCATATTTAGGGCGAATACCTTTACATTCAAAGTATATATATTTCAATATTTTTTTTCATCATTATAAATTTGATCTATAACATGGAAACGATAGGTTTTGTTTCTGTGCAAGTTTTGGCATTAATAAGAGGGAGAGTACAAAAGAGATAGCACGAATGATTTTCTGTTAGCCATTTGTGCCGTAATAAATTCAATTTGAGAGTAATTATTGTTCATACTGATCATATAAATAAAATAAAGATAGTTTATAAGACGATGATAAAAACTATAATAAATGAAAATAACACAATCTTTTGTTTTGGAGTACTGATTACCAAACTTACAAAATCCACAATATTTTCGACAATTTTCTCTAGCCCAGGTCTCGTAACTTGCGTCTGTACACACAGTGTGGTCGTAAATAGCGCATGTGGCAATTGCGTCATTACAACGCCAGCCTACAACAGTCGGGACATAGGCATAGGTTACAGCAGGCGGGACATAGGTTGCAACAGACTGGACATAGGTTGCAACAGATGGATTACAACATAGGTTATAACAGACGGGACATAGGTTACAGCAGATGGGACATAGGTTACAGCAGACGGGACATAGGTTACAGCAGATGGGACATAGGTTAAGCAGACGGGACATAGGTTGCAACAGACGGATACAACATAGGTTACAGCAGACTGGACATAGGTTACAACAGACGGGACATGGGTTACAGCAGACAGGACATAGGTTGCAACAGACGGGACGTGGGTTACAGCAGACAGGACATAGGTTGCAACAGACGGACTGCAACATAGGTTACAACAGACGGGACATAGGTTACAACAGACGGGACATAGGTTACACAGACGGGACATGGGTTACAGCAGACAGGACATAGGTTACAACAGACGGGACATAGGTTACAACAGACGGGACATGGGTTACAACAGACGGGACATGGGTTACAACAGACGGGACATGGGTTACAGCAGACAGGACATAGGTTGCAACAGACGGGACATGGGTTACAGCAGACAGGACATAGGTTGCAACAGACGGACTGCAACATAGGTTACAACAGACGGGACATAGGTTACAACAGACGGGACATAGGTTACAACAGATGGGACATGGGTTACAACAGACGGGACATGGGTTGCAACAGACGGGACATAGGTTACAACAGACGGGACATGGGTTACAACAGACGGGACATAGGTTACAGCAGACGGGACATGGGTTACAACAGACGGGACATAGGTTACAACAGACGGGACATAGGTTACAACAGATGGGACATGGGTTACAACAGACGGGACATGGGTTACAACAGACGGGACATAGGTTACAACATACGGGACATAGGTTACAACAGACGGGACATGGGTAACAACAGACGGGACATAGGTTACAACAGACGGGACATGGGTTACAACAGACGGGACATGGGTAACAACAGATGGGACATGGGTTACAACAGACGGGACATGGGTTACAACAGACGAGACATAGGTTACAGCAGACGGGACATGGGTTACAACAGACGGGACATAGGTTACAACAGACGGGACATGGGTTACAGCAGACAGGACATAGGTTGCAACAGACGGGACATGGGTTACAGCAGACAGGACATAGGTTGCAACAGACGGACTGCAACATAGGTTACAACAGATGGGACATGGGTTACAACAGACGGGACATGGGTTACAACAGACGGGACATAGGTTACAGCAGACGGGACATGGGTTACAACAGACGGGACATGGGTTACAACAGACGGGACATGGGTTACAACAGACGGGACATAGGTTACAGCAGACGGGACATGGGTTACAACAGACGGGACATAGGTTACAACAGACGGGACATAGGTTACAACAGACGGGACATAGGTTACAACATACGGGACATAGGTTACAACAGACGGGACATGGGTAACAACAGACGGGACATAGGTTACAACAGACAGGACATAGGTTACAACAGACGAGACATAGGTTACAGCAGACGGGACATGGGTTACAACAGACGGGACATGGGTAACAACAGATGGGACATAGGTTACAACTGACGGGACATGGGTAACAACAGACGGGACATAGGTTACAACAGACGGACATAGGTTACAACTAGGTAGAAACAGACGGGAAATAGGTTACAACGGACGGGACATAGGTTACAACAGACGGTTAGAGTCTAAAAGAGAGAGACAGACAGACACACAGACAGACAGAGTAACACTTTTACAACTGCAAATTTAATAAATATGTTTTCTAAAATACAATATATCTTAGGATACACGAATTATACAAATCAGTTTGTTCGAGGTAAATAGTTGTTGTTGTTATTGTTGTTGTTGTTATGTTGGAGTTTATTGCCGATGTCACAGTATTTCAGTCATATAGCGACGTACAGCTAATTACAGGTGGACGAAGACCCCGAATGCACGGAGGCATCCGGATAGGACCACCGACCTACCGCAAGCCAGGTGGAAGAAAATATTTGTAAACTAACATCATTTATATTAACGACTGTTGTTGTTGGTGTAAGGTCTGTGTTTTGAGCCCTGGCATAGCTCAAGATATAAAGATAAGGTTATTACATGCGTCACTTACTTGAATTAAGGTTGCCACAGTCTTCGGATTCAAGGTCTGGAAAAATATCTTTAGAGTATAAAAAGGGTATATCTACAGAAAAGTTGTATGTTTAAACACATGTTAATTATCAATAATATTGTTATTGTTGTAAACAATATGTTATTACTATGAATTAAGACAATTTTACTGACACCAAATAACATATGTATTTCCTTTATATGGAAACATATGGAAGTTTTGTTTAAAAGGACTTTTGATAACTTAAACATGATGTCAAGATAAATGATGTAACGCGAACATACTTTCTGATTTTTTGTAAACGGTCACAAACGAATACATTACATTGTTACTGATCTTCGCTAGATTCTCAATACATTTACGGGGATGTATAGTGTGTGTGTGTGTGTGTGTGTGTGTGTGGCACTATCCACTAAGGTACACTTAAACGTCATGTACTTTCATGCTAAGGGATAAGGTTCTTATCTGACTTACTTTTGTCATTATAATATATATATATATATCGCGTATATATCATGTGGATTTTTTTATTTCTTATTTTATATTATCGCCAAAGCAATTAAATTAAAGAGAATTTTAGACAAGAGGACCAAGATGTCTCTGAAGATGCTCACCTGAGTAAAATTGCCTTAATTGCTTGTACAAGTTAATAAATTATAGCATAGTTAAATGGAATACCCTTATCCATGATAGCATTTCAATTCCACAAATCAAACAGTACCTGTGGTCAAAATTTAAAGTCGAACTTGGTTGTGACATTATGGCCATAAACATTGTTATGAAACCTCAAAATGATTGATGTTAGAGTGTAAAGCAATTTGTTTTGACAAAGGGCCATAACTCCTGACTTTATAGAACGCAAACTCCTACGCAGTGGCCCCCCTTTGCTTCTTTTTTTATCAAACTTTTTATGAAATGTAATTTAGAATAATTATTTTAATTGTGATATGTTTTCTGTTATATGTTATTGAATGATAACTTTTTGCTACTCGACTGCTTAAATTGAATGAAGGAAAAAAAAAAAGAAATATATATCATTATGCGGATGCGTTCGGTCCTGTACGTTACAGGTTGATAGTAAAGTGAAAGTATGATGTGAAGCGAAAATAGCTAGAATGTTTGCATCAATCCAAAAGGCAGTGGAACGTTTTGATTCTAAATTGATTGCTTAACCTAAACAAATTGAATGCTGACAACACGTTCTTGCCGGAAAGCTTGTCATTGTAACTTTGCTTGTTGGGTATGGCAAAAGTCTAATTTATCAAGTTTTGCCAGGCCTAGTAAAGGATGTAAGACAGACTGACAAGCCAGTTGTCATAGTAATATCGCCACTCAACATTATTCAAAATGAACAGCTGGATGTGTTGTATCAGGATGGTCAGTCTGAAATTGTAGAAAAAAAAATATTCAAGGTATAATAAATGGCGAGTTTTCAATTGCCTTTGCTCACCCAGAAGCACTTTTGAATACAAGTTCTGAAAAAGACCTTATGACAGATTCTGTATTCCTTGAACGTACTGCTGCAGTTGTTATTGATGAATGCCATATTGTTGAAGAGTGGTGGATAAAATTTATACAAAAGTCACTTTAAATTTGGAGTTAAGAAAAATTTAACACTTCCTTTTTTTAAAAAATCACAATTATATACTGCCAAATTATTATAAGTAAATAACAGCTGAATCATTGAGAAATTAAGGCCTTTGTGTAAGTCTCAACTGTTTTCACATACAACATATTCCAAAAAATTAATTATAAAGCACTTGTTTCCCAGCAAACAATATATAAGGGACCCACATGGGGAGTGCAACCAGGGCCTTTTTGGGCCCAATATGGGTATCCCATAAACAAAAATATTTTAAACAATTTATTTTGTTCTGTAAAGTACTACTTTTACTAATATAATGCATTTAGGTGAAGTAAATGGGCTGTGCAAGAGCAAAAAATACATAGATAAAAACGAAAAAAATAAAATAAAAAAATACCGACTGCAGTTGGATTCGAACTCATGATTGACTTGTTTTGGTTTTATTTATTCCATTTATGACTCCTACTGAACATAGATAACATGTACTTTCATCATGATTTCACTGATTGTTTTTGAATTACATTTCTTTTATATAAGTGAATGTAATGACAAATAATTTTGCTCCATACTATTGTTACCAGGCCACTGTCCATGTATTAAATATCTGTTTTTAAAATGGTTTAACCATTTCCGCCATCGTACTTGA
>CM037777.1:65635768-65685768 GCA_021229015.1 Solen grandis
CCAAGCAAAATGAAAATTAAATTGCTTCAATAAAAAAGTTTAAATTTTTAAATTCAATTATTTTAAATGACGCCAGATTGTTAACTCTACCTTTCATAATTTTTTAGTTATTGTCCTTCGTTATTTTCATGCCCCCCGAAGATGGGCATATAATAACCGAACCATCCATCTGTCCATCTGTCTGTGCAGATTTTGTTTCCACTCCATAACTCTGACATTCCTGGAAGGATTTTGAAATTACCTTGCAGAAATGTTCACCATCATGAGATGATATGTCACAATCCCTAGGTCTGTAGCTTCAAGGTCAAGGTCACACTTAGAGTTCAAAGGTCAAAATTGGGGTCTATTTTTCATTTTCGCTCCATAACTGTGACATTCCTTGATGGATTTTGAAATTACTCAGCAAAAATCTGACGTGGTGCAATCCCCAGGTCTGTAACTCCACGTTCAAGGTCACACTAAGAGTTCAAAGGTAAAAAATCTGATCTATTTTTTGTTTCTGCTGCATAACACAGAAATTCCTTGATGGATTTTGAAATTACTCATCAAAAAATGTTCACCACCATGACATATGTCCCATACAATCCCCAGGTCTGTAACTCCAAGGTCAAGGTCACACTAAAAGTTTAAAGGTCAAAAATGGAGTCTATTTTTTGTTTCCACTTCATAACTCTGACATTCCTTGATGGATTTTGAAATAACTTGGCAGAAATCTTCACCATTATAAGACAATGTATTGCAATTTTCAGGTCTGTAGCTTCAAGGTCAAGGTCACACTTAGAGTTTAAAGGTCAAAAATGGGGTCTATTTTTTTGTTTCTGCTCCCTAACTCTGACATTCCTTGATGAATTATAAAATTACTTGTCCTTCGTTAATTTCATGCCCCCGAAGATGGGCATATAGTAACCGAACCATCCATCTGTTCGTCTGTCTGTGCGGATTTTGTTTCCACTCCATAACTCTGACATTCCTGGATGGATTTTGTAATGACTTGGCAGAAATGTTCAACATCATGAGACAATGTGTCGTGTGCAATCCCCAGGTCTGTAGCTCCTAGGTCAGGATCACACTTATAGTTCAAAGGTCAGAAATGGGGTTTATTGTTTCTGCTCTATAACTCTGACATTCTGTGATGGCGGTTTGAAGTAAAGTAAAAAATGTTCACCATCATGAAGCAATATGTCGTGCAATCCCAGGTCTGTAGCTTCAAGGTCAATGTCACACTTAGAGTTCAAAGGGTTTGTTTTTTGTGTCCGCTACATATCTTTGTCAATAGATTTTGATTTTTTTTTCATAAATGTGCACTGTAATGATACAATGTGTTGTGTACAATACATGGGTTCATAACTGAAAGGTCATATGGTCACACTAAGAGGTCAAGTGTCATAAGCGCTCAGTGAAACTTGGTATATGAAGGCAATATGGAGATTAATTAATACATATCACTTTGATATTTTTCTTGGATAAAAATACTGGTTGCTGTGGTAATGGAAATAATCAAATTATGCACAATCAGTAGGGGACTATGGTTCAGTTATGCATATGATTCTAGCTTTTTAGCTCACCTGAGCATAGCTCAGGGTGAGCTTTTGGGATACTTGATTGTCCGTCGGCCGTCAACAATTTGATGTTTACACACTAGAGGCCACAATTTTGATCCAATCTTCCTCAAACTTGGTCAGAATGTTTGGCTTGATGATATCTTGAAGCCTTTCGAAAATGGGTCAGGTTGGATCAAAAAGTAGGTCAGTAGGTCAAATCTTAGAAAAATCTTGTCGTCCGTCAAAAATTTTGATGTTTACACACTAGAGGCCACAATTTTGATCCAATCTTCCTCAAACATGGTCAGAATGTTTGTCTTGATGATATCTTGAACCCTTTCGAAAATGGGTCAGGTTGGATCAAAAGGTAGGTCAGTAGGTCAAATCTTAGAAAAATCTTGTTTACACACTAGAGGCTACAATTTTAATCCAATCTTCCTCAAACTTGGTCAGAATGTTTGTCTTGATGATATCTTGAACCCTTTCGAAAATGGGCAGGGCCGGACCGAAAAGTAGGTCAATAGGTCAAATCTTAGAAAAATCTTGTTTACACACTAAAGGCCACAGTTTTGATCAATCTTCCTCAAACTTGGTCAGATTGTTTGTCTGATGATATCTCGAACCGTTTGAAAATGGGGGGCGGAAAATGTAGGTCAGTAGGTCAAATCTTAGAAAAATCTTGTTTATACTCTGAGGGCAACATTTTTGGTCCAATCATCCTCAAACTTTGGCAGAATGTTTGTCATGATGATATCTTTTGTGGATGGGGTCAGAAAATTCCTGAACATTGTTTCACCTCATCATCTTAATTCTAAAGCAATCTGTTTTGTATAGGCAATGAATGATACTATTCTCAGGTGAGCGATCTAGGGCCATCTTGGCCCTCTTGTTTGTATTTCTCATACATGCATAATGCTGTAGTGATTTCACTGTTAAAAATATCAGGGAGAAGTTAAAAGAAATGTCAGGAAATTTTTCCCAAAACCATGAATAAATATACACTTCGGGATATTCATCACATCCTGTGACATATCTTGTTCAGGATTCATTTTTGTCCGGATCGTAACTCAAAATTTTTTTTGAGATACGAACTTACAACTTATTAGATGGATAGGTCTCATTTATGAAGAGTGAAGTGCACAGAAAGGATAACTCTACCTTTCATGTTTTTAGCTCACATGAGCACAACGTGCTCAAGGTGAGCTTTTCTGATCGCCTTTTGTCCGGCGTCCGGCGTCCATGCGTCCGGCGTCAACAATTGCTTCAAACAACATCTCCTCCTAAACGGCTTGGCCAATTTGAAAAATATTTTGCAGGAATGTTCCTTGGATGAAGCTCTACTAAAGTTGTATAAATGGTTCTGGTCCATCGCATAATTAGGTCACAAGAGCTAAAAATAGATTTTAAAAATGAAAATTTAAAAAATCTTCTTCTCTGAAACCACAAGGCCTAGCCTTTTGATTTTTGGTATGTAGCATGATCTTATGACTCTCTACCAGGATTGTACAAATTATGACCCTGGGGTCAAAATTGGCCCCGCCCCAGGGGTCACTTGATTTCACATAGGCTAATATAGGAAAAACTTGAAAAAATCTTCTTCTCCAAAACCACAAGGCCTAGCCTTTTGATTTTTGGTATGTAGCATCATCTTATGGGCCACTACCAAGATTGTACAAATCATAGCCCTATGGTGATAAATGACCCCGCACCAGGGGTCACTTGTTTTACATAGAGTTATATAGGAAAATCTTAAAAAATCTTCTTCCATGAATGCATAAGGCCTAGAGCTTAGATATTTGGTATGAAGCATCATCTTATAGGCCACTACCAAGATTGTACAAATCATAGCCCTATGGTGATAAATGACCCCGCACCAGGGGTCACTTGTTTTACATAGAGTTATTTAGGAAAATCTTAAAAAATCTTCTTCCATGAATGCATAAGGCCTAGAGCTTAGATATTTGGTATGAAGCATCATCTTATGGGCCACTACCAAGATT
The DNA here is from genome assembly GCA_021229015.1 of Solen grandis. Taxonomy (NCBI): domain Eukaryota; kingdom Metazoa; phylum Mollusca; class Bivalvia; order Adapedonta; family Solenidae; genus Solen; species Solen grandis. The sequence continues at coordinate 65,639,310 of CM037777.1, forward strand.
GTACAAATCATAGCCCTATGGTGATAAATGACCCCGCACCAGGGGTCACTTGTTTTACAGAGTTAAATTGGAAAATCTTAAAAAAATCTTCTTCCATGAATGCATAAGGCCTAGAGCTTAGATATTTGGTATGAAGCATCATCTTATGGGCCACTACCAAGATTGTACAAATCATAGCCCTATGGTGATAAATGACCCCGCACCAGGGGTCACTTGTTTTACACAGAGTTATATAGGAAAATCTTAAAAAATCTTCTTCTATGAATCCATAAGGCCTAGAGCTTAGATATTTGGTATGTAGCATCATCTTATGGGCCACTACCAAGATTGTACAAATCATAGCCCAATGGTGATAAATGACCCCACACCAGGGGTCACTTGTTTTACATAGAGTTAAATAGGAAAATCTTAAAAAATCTTCTTCTATGAATCAATAAGGCCTAGAGCTAAGATTTTTGGTATGTAGTAGCATCTAATGGTTCATTACAAAGATTTTCAAAGTCTTGGCCCTACGGTGATAAATGACCCTGCGCCCAAGTCTTCTCTGAAACCATATGGCCCATTGCTTAGATATTTGGTGTGTAGTATTGTCAGGGGTAAAATGTTTTAGATTAAGTTATATCAGAATCCTTGTCTGTTTAAAAACCTTGACATAAGTTGAAGCAATGGTACTCAGGTGAGCGATTCAGGGCCATCATGGCCCTCTTGTTTTGGTTATTGCCCTTTGTTATTTTTTCAGGCTTAATTTTTGTCCAGAGCATAAGTCAAAAAAGTTATTTGAGATATCAACTTTAAACTTCAGAGGTGGATAGATATCATTGAGGAGATAAAAAAAATTCAAAGTGTTTGATTTTATTAATATATGGTTTAAGTTTCTTTGAAAGCATTGTAAATTAATAGCAAAACCAGCAGTGTTGTTTTAAATTTGTTTTGTTTTTTGTTTTGTTGTTGTTTTTTGTTAAAAGACATAAACCATCAAATATATAGACTTCTCTGTTGAATATTGGAGATGTGCCTTGCTATGTTTTAAAATAATTTGTGCAATAATTGACAGTTTAATAGCCCATGGTCCTATACTGTCATTATATGTTTTGATCCCCTTAAAAATAAGTCCTGCTGATGGTTAGCTAGTTCTTATTTAGTCTGTATAGAAAATTTGAAATTGTATTTTATTTATCTGAAATTTTAATCAAGGTTAAACTTGAATTGCTCAGTTAAGCTGATGGTACTCTGGTGAGCTTAATTGAGCAATTCAATTAAGCTGATGGTACTCTGGTGTGTGTTTGGGGCCGCCGTGGCTGAGCGGTTACAGTCGTGGACTACAAATCTCTCAGCCCCTCACCGCTGTGGGTTCGAATCCCGGTAGGGACTTCAGATTTTTCATGTGAGGAAGCCTTCCAGCTGGCTTGCGGTAGGTCAATGGTTCTACCCGGGTACCTCTGTGTACTCGGGGTCTTCCTCCACCTGTAATTAGCTGGACGTCGCTATATGATTGAAATACTATCGCAGCGACGGTAAACCCCAATACAACAACTACTACAACAAGGTACTCTGGTGAGTGTTCTAGGGTCATGATGGCCCTCTTCTTAAATTTTATGTTCTAGTATTCACATTTTCTAAACCAGTTTTAGTTAAACATGGTAAATATAGCTTCAGTATCACAGTTCTATCATACTTTTAGGGGTCTTTTGAAATTTTGTGCAGTTATCAAAGTATATTTTTATACTCCCATTTTGAAAGGGTTTGGGGCATACAGATTTGCTCTTGTCTGTCCACCCATCTGCACTTACAAGAGTGAAATTATGGGGTATGGAGAGTACATGATAGACTTAAGACAGATTTCTTTCTCCATCACCATTAATCAATAGTTGAGAACTATGTAAATCAGTACAGTAGACTGGTTGCTGACTAACAGAGATTTCTACTTCAGGCTACGGTATACCAGCCTGTGTAAGGAGGGCTTTAGAAGGGAGCAAAGACAAGGAGAGCTTGTGCCTTGGGGCACCCATCACCCCTGGGGATGAAGACATTTCGGAAGATCCTGATATAGAACACTGGAGGCATATCAAGAGGAGATGTGTTGATGTACGAGACAGGAGACGGGTGACAGACCTCAGTAATGGAGAATGCATGTCATGTGGGGGACAGGAGTCAGTGACATGGCCACACCCTTTGTTCCAGGGCTCTCTGTGTAAGAAATGCATGGTAGGTTTAGATAGTTTTTGTGTCACCTGCTGTAAGCAGATGTGACACATTAGGATCACTTTTCTGTCGTCTGTCTGTCACACTTTTTCCGTCATGATTCAGCAGATGACATATGTGTTTCAGAGATCACTCTGGTCTAGAATTGCTGTTTCTTGCACGTTTTTTCCTCCGAATCTATCATTCCATCAACCCATCTGGAACTGGTTGGCAGTAAAGGACTGTAATGACTTTAGTATTCAATGCACAGAACACTGCAGCCCACAATAGAATATTCATATTTGCAAAGTCAAGAACTAAATATAGATAAATAGAATTAAAATTATGGATTGAATTTGTATTAAAAGATTAAAATAACAAACCCACAAAAAATATAATTTCCCTCTTACCTCATTGTTACGATTTTAATACAGAATGATCTTTAAAGCCTTTTAAGACTTTTGCAACCTTTGTCAAGTATTGACTTTTGTGTATATAAAACATTTATTTATTTTCCATGTAAGATTTTATTTTCTTTCAAATTTGATCTAAGACAATATATATTTTCATTTATAAATTTCCTGTTTGTGAAAATGTGCATGGCGGAGACCCAAGTGGAAATGTGTTGTTTATATTATCACAATTGAAGGAAAATATGACCTAATTAATTTTTTTCTATCTATTTCATATCATCTTAAGCAGTTTTCAAAATTAAGTGGGGAGCCCTCTAACACCATGTGACATTTATTTGATTTTATATATGTGAGTGTATATTAGTTGTTTTTTAACTTGTTCAGTGAGTTATAGACATTACTTTAAGAAAGATGTTTGAATTTTACTGGAGCATGAGCTGCATCTGTTTGATCCCATTAAGAACTGGTAAAGAACAGCAAACTTAACCTTACCGGTAAGTCTCTTTTGATTTATCAATTAATCCAGTATTATGCTATTAAATTTCAGGCATCCTGGAAATCTGGAGCCTATACTTATGATGATGATGGATGTAGTGTAAGTAATGTTCTACATGCACATGTAGATTTACTTGTTTTTATCATGATCTTTCAGAAATTAAGTTATGAGCCCTCCCTGGCAGATTGGATATAGTCACCGACTTACTACTTCTTTGCCTCCTTAATGGCTGTAGGTTTTAGTCCCTACAGGGTCACTTAGATTTTTCATGTGAGGGCGCCTTCCACTTGATTTTAAGTTATTTTGTCAATACAAGATAAAAGTTGATGAAATAAAAATTGAAAAATTGTAATGTGATCGGACATAGAATAAACTTTCTAGAGTGCATACTTCTGAAAAACAACCTACATAAGCTAAAAAACATAAAATTGAGTCTGACTAAAGGTGACTCCAATTTACTTTTTTATATGCCCATCGTTACTAGACTGGACGTATTATGGATTCACCTGCAGCAGATGTGGGGTGTGGGGCAGCGTCCAATGATGTTGTCCACTCTCTTACTCAACAGATGTAAACCAGTCATAACCATACTTGGTCGCAGTGTATATGTATATAATACAGATTGTTCAAGACACTCCATAGTTATGATCCTTTAATTGGTGAAAAATTGCAAAATTAACAGTGTGTGCTTTCTAACACTGACAAACGTGAACTGATCTTTATCATACTTGGTCACAATATATATGGGCACAATATCTCAGTTCCTTTTGATAATCAGCAAGATTGTCCAAGACTCTCCAGAGTTATTGCTCCTGAACTGATGAAAAAATGCTGATTTACAGTGTCCGCTCTCTAACTCTAACAAACATGAACAAGTCTTTACCAAACTTGGTCACAATGCTTATGGGCACAATATCTAAGCCTAGTTTAATAACTGGCTAGATTATCTTTGACAATCCGGAGATATTGCTCTTTAATTGATAAAAATTGCTTAATAACCTGTGTGCTCTCTTGCTCTAATAATCATGAACTGATCTTGTCCAAACTTTGTCACAATTTAAATGGGCACAATATTATATCCAGTTTGGTAACCAGCCAAAATATCTTGAACACTCTAGCGCTTTTGTTTTTTCTTGATGTTGGAAATTGGGCCTGTTTCCCTAATACAAAAATTATTAACCTTAGTTGTAAAAAAGTTGTCATTAATAATGTCTACTGATGTCTTATTATACCTCTAATTGTGAAGTATATGGAGTCAGGTCGGTCAGTCAGTCCATCTGTCGGTCCATCTGTAGACGAGATTTCTCTGCGCTATTTCTTGTCTACCAGATTTTGATGAAACTTAACAAGACTGATAAGTACCAAGCCTAGTTGCGCAAATTGTAGGCACATCATGATTTGCCTGATTTTGAATGTGTTATTGTCTATTGTTATATTTCTCAAGACTGTCTTACATTGTAACAATAACTGTGACAAAGCAGTATCTGGGGGTATCATCATCTTCAATTCTTCAATGATAATTCTTGTTTACACAAAACAGCATAAAAGAAGGTGACTCCAACCATTGCATTGAACAAACTAATCATTACAGTGAAGAAGAAAAGCATAAGAACAAATCTGATTTATACCATTATTTTTTATATCAAGTTCAGTGAAACAGGCACTTATTAATCAAATTGAATCATGAGACTCTATATAATAGACTTACATTAAGGAATCTAAGATTTTTATAGATGAACATTACTGTCTTGTTTTATGAAATCATAAAGTATTAATTTTTGTTGACATTAAATTTCATTTAATTTGCAATAAAGCTTATTTTGTTGCTATATATTAGTGGATTCATATTTAAGAAAATGGGAGATTAACGAAAATTAGTCCCCAACAAAAGATTAATTTATTCTACAGTAGATGAATTTTCAAAAACCCAGTTTTGTTTGCTTACTTAATTATTTGATATACTAAGAAATGCACTTCTTATCAGTGAACTACTTTCAGATTTAGTAGAATTAGCACCTCTTAATCTGGGTCAAGATAAATCCTCAGTCAGGAGAATGAATTGGAGCCAGTCATGTTCATTTGTGATAAAGTCCGTCTTTAAGTAAACTAATTGTAAACTGAGTTGTCATAATGGTCCTAGAGTTAAGGTTTCCTCACTGGAAAGATTGATCCTATTTTTTCAGCTGTGTTGTGCTGTGTGTGGAAATGCAGGGTGTTTGTTTGTCTGTGTATCAAAATCATGTGGCAAGTAAGTAATCTAACACTTTATCTCATGGAATATGCTGTGGATACAAACCCATTGAGACTGTCCCCAGTGACAGAGTGGTTAAAGCATCCGCTTTGGGTGCAGGAGGTTGTGGGATTGATCCCTGGCCATGACATACCAAAGTCATAAAAAATGGTACTGGAATAGCTCTTTTGCTTAATGCTCGGCATATAAAGGTAATTCCAGGACTAGTTGGCCCGGTGCCAGGATAATGTGACCGGATGTGGTATCATGCCACAGGTCTAAAATGTGATGCACTATATCTGTCTCAAGTAGCCATTGTCTCCAAATGACTGAAATACTGTCGATGGGACATTAAACCCAAGAAAGAGAGAAACAAACTCATTTAGCATAGATTTATGATAAGGCATTTTTTAAAGTATTTTATGAATGTTGACTTCTGTTAGGTGCATGGAAAAATTGTTGAATATGAGGGCTGTCCTAATAAATCTAAATCGTAGAATGTATGATTTGTAAAAAAAAAAATAATGAAGGAGAATCAAAAATAAAGAACTTCAGTTTACTTCATCTTTCTGTGATATGCTGTAATACTTACATAAAAATATATTTAAATACAAGTGAAGGACTGTACATTAAACAACACTACCTTCAATTTACGGCGCATGCCGATATCGTCAAAACAGTTAACTTCATCTTACTGACAGCACATTTAGCTTTTCTTGAATTTTGGTGAATAAGGTTCGTTGTCCAGCTGCTGAAAAGTGTATGTATCAATTTCCATGTGAGTTGTCTTAGCCCTGTGACAAGGGCCATATCTTGATAAAGGATAATGTTGTCCAGGTCATCCACAAGGTGTAGGCACTTTTTCATAAGAGCATGGAGCAGGTCCCACAGTGCACATGATGGATTCTTGTGTTATTGATGTAAAAACTTCAGGGAAACATTTATGTGGGTATGCTTTTACTTTTCTGACAAAAATTGCAAGGCCCACTTTAAACTTGAATTTTAAAGAAAAAATACCATATTTACCTGAAAATATTTCAGAGCTTACTGTAATTTCTGTGTGGAGGCCCTGACTTCTCCTGACATAATGAAATATGTAAGTGTTATTTCCTTATATTATACTCTATTAAAACATAAGTCATTTTTTAGCTCCCCTGAGCACAATATTCTCAAGATAAGCTTTTGTGATCACCCTGTGTCCGTCATGTGTCATCAACAATTTGCTTAAAAAGACATCTCTGAAACTACTGGATAGAAAATTATTAAACTTAGCAGGGATGATCCTAGGGTGAACCTTCACAAAAGTTGCTGAAATAAACTTGATCCATGTAGAACTCTGGTTTCCATGGCAATGGAATGAAAAAATATGAAAACTTAAAAAATCTTCTCCTTCAAAACTACTGGCCAGATTTCAAAATAACTTAACACAGATATTTCTTGGGTAACCCTTTACCAAGGTTGCTGAAATTATTCCAGTCCGTTAAAAAAAAATAACATGGTCCGTGGGGGGGCTAATTTGCTTTTAATTTATATATAGTGAAATCATTAAAAGACTTCTGCTCCAAAACTACTGGCCAGATCTTAAAAATGTTGTAAGATGTTCTATGGGTAACCCTCTACCAAGATTGCTCCTTTAGAGCAGTGGTACTCAAGTAAGTGAAATAGGGCCATCATGGCCTTCTTGTTTACATAGATCAAGGCAGTAGCATGCCATGTATCCTGAAAGTTTTTTCAACTTCTATGGAGGCTTTATTGCAAAAATGTAAGTGATGAAATGTATATAAGTGAAGACATAGCACTATAAGTAAGGTTTGAGAAATTGGAGCCATGTTTTGATATCTTTATAGATAGAAGCTAGAGAAGATTGGTCCTGCTTTCTGTGTGCCAGTTACAGCAAGGAGACACATGGTCTGCTGAAGCCAAGGTCTGATTGGCCAATGGAAGTGGTCAGAGCATTCCAGACGGGATTCAGCATTGTAAGTTTTTAATCAAAGACCAAACAAAGATAAAAGAAATTGAACTATGTGTTATTTTGAAGGTTTTTTTGTGATGGATCATATTAAAGACTGTTTTACTAGTATACTAATTATGTTGTTAGGGCATATGTTAGAAACCAGACAAAATTTTCCTGAAAAATTTGCAATTATGATTATTCACAGGAGGTATATTTTGCTATATATATGATATACATTAATAGCAACAAAGACCTCTGATGAGAGAACGGATCCCGATAGCCATGTAGTTAGTGAGTCCTCCCCAGATTCAAGAAGTCTTGCATACATCATGAAAAACTGATAAATTTTGATCTAGTCCAACAAAAATCATAAAGAAAATCTGTCCATCATACAAGGCCAAGAGTTTGGATATTTGGTATGTAACATGGCCTAATGAACACCTACTAAATTTGTTCAAATCATGGCCCTGGGGTCAAAAATGGCCCCATCCTAGTGGTCACATGATTATAAAAAGACTTGTATAGGAAAAACTAGAAATATCTTGCAGAAACTACAAGGCCTGAGGTTTTAGGTATTTGGTATGTAACATGGCCTAATGGACTGAACCAAGTTTTCAAATCATGGCCCTGGAATCAAATTGGTCCCACTCCATGGGTCACTTAATTTTATAGCTATGACCATCAAAATTTGGGCCACAGGTACAGTTTTTGTGTGGAAAGACGAATCGATTAACTCTTTGCCTCATAGAGGAAACCATGAAAAGACCTATGCAAACAACATAGCGAGTAACTCACTGGCTGATCTGGTTTTATGTTGTACGCTGCTCCTCAGTGGTCTGGAAATGAGGACTTTATAATTAAATTTGGTAAGGTTTAACTGTGGTTTTCTGCAGATCAGGCTTTATGTGGTACCTATTGAGTGCGTCAGAATGAGTCTATATGAGGGAAAGGGTTAAAATTGGAGATAGAGAGGGGAATGGATAAATACTCAGACATTTATATTAAGATAAAAAAAAAAATGGAGAACAGACAACAAGAAGCATAATTACATCTTCCCATTTACAGAGTCATGATAATTATGAATTTAGAATTGATGCTTACCAGCCCAAAATGCTGAGATGCCTTAGAAGTTTTACATCCTGCACCCCACATACGAAGTCTTATGGAGGAGAACAGTCTAATCCGTGACTCATCTGAGCCATATGAATGAATCACAAACTCTCTGAATTACAAAAAAAAAAAAATGTCCTGAACTGAATATCAATTAACGTGTTTTAACAAGGATTGAGGATTGAACAGCAACTTTTCAATTGAGTTTGTGGAAGGATATCATCCAAAAAAGAAAAAAAAAAAAAAAAAAAAAAAAAAGTGAAAATAAAAATAAGGCACTGTTACAGGAAAAAAATGGGCATTAAACGGTTGGTTTTTGTCGAGCCAGCTTGCTATAAGCTTGACATAGTTGCCACAGTGGCGGTAAAGTGTATGTGCGTCCATCTGTCCAGATTATGCTTGTCCAGACCATTACGCTGTCATTGGGAGAATTTAAAAATAATTTGGCACAAATGTTCACCATAATGAGACGTTAGCTCACTGGGGAAGGTCACACTTAGAGGTCAAATGAAAAAAATTGGTCTTAAACAGCTTGTCCGGACCATTACACTTTCATTATTGGGGGGATTTAAAAATAACTTGGCACAAATGTTCACCATAATGAGACGCTGTGTCGCACTCAAGAACAGTGTGTTTAGCTCAAAGGTCAAGGTCACTATTAGAGGTCAAATGTAAAAATATGGTCTAAAACAGCTTGTCTGGACCATTACTCTTTCATTAATGGTGGGATTTAAAAATAACTTGGCACAAATGTTCACCGTGATGGGATGCTGTGTCATGCATGAGAACAGTGTGTATAGCTCAAAGGTAAAGGTCACACTTAGAGGTCAAAATTGCTTTTCCTGCTGTTTCTTCGCCATCAATGGAGAGATTCTCAAATAACTTGACACTGTTGTTAAGCTAAGTGAGACGGTGTGTTGCACACAAGAACCAGAATCGTAGCTCAGAGGTCAAGGTCATACTTTGTGGTCAAAGGTCAAAAATGAGTTCTTTTTTGGTTGTCAGGGCTGTTACTTCGCCACGGATAGGGGGATTCTCAAATAACTTGACATAAATGTTAAGCTATGTGAAAAGGTGTGTTGAGCTCAAGAACTTGAATCATTGCACAAAGTTCAAGGTCATATTTTTAGGTTAAGGTCATGGAGATGGATTTGTTTGTCTGAGCTGTAACATGGATCGCAGCATATTCAAATAACTTGGCTGTATGTTAACCTCAATTAGATGGAGTGTCGCGCAGAAGTGTTTGGTCCATAGCTTAAAGGTCTAGGTCACACTTAGAGGTCATAGGTCATGCAGATGGGTTTACTTTTCTGGGCTTAACTTAGATATGAATCCCAGGATTTTCAAAAAAAAAATTCAAAAAAAAAAATATATATTTCAAAAATAAAATTCAGTTTTGTCAACCTCAATTAGACAGATAGGCACAAGAATTTAATCCCTAGCTCAAAGGTCAAGGTCATACATAGAGGTCAAAGGTCATGGAGTTGGATTTCCTTGTCTGGGTTGTAACTTAGACATGGATTGCAGGATTTTTTAATTACTTGGTATTTATGTTACTTCAAGGTCACACATAGTGTCAAAGGTCATTTACTTGTCCAGGCTGTAATCTAGACTTGGATAGAAGGATTTTCAAATAACTTAACAGTAATGTTTGCCTAAATGATTCGAAGTGTTAGGCAATAGAGTTGGTCAAGGTCACATTTAGAGATGAAGGGTGCATCTTAGGCCGTGGGCTCGACATGTTGCCCTTGGGCATCTAGTATAATTTACTTGTCGGACTGACAAGATATCAGATTCTGTCATACCGAATGACACTTTCTTTCAACTTTCACAATGTCTGTCGTTGTTTTATCCCCTACTGCAACATACTAAAGTCGTGAAAAATGGTACTGGTAATATAATAGCTCCCTTGCTTGGCACTCAGCGTACTAGTGTAGTTCAAGGACTGGTTGGCCTGGTGTCAGGATAACGTGACTGGGTGTAGTATCATGCCACATGTCTATTGCAGGGTTGCAACACTATATCTGTCTCAAGTATACTTGACATCAAGTAGATAGAAAAAACAAGCTCTAATGAGATATTAACATGAACGATTTCATGCCAAATGTGCAGACACTGTGTTATAATTGTGATTGTTTAACTTTCTTCAGGAGTGTAACATGCGATACCTGCATTCTAATAGAAAGAAGCTGAGAGTCCTCTCCTTGTTTGATGGAATAGGCACAGGTACTAACACCTTTCTTTGCATCCACTTTGGTTGGGGGAGGGGAAGATATAGATTTGCCTAGTTTTCATCCTTCTCAAAATCATATGTACAATGTATTTTAGTCAGTGTTACTCAGTTCAGCAGCATGGGAGATAGTGTATCTGAGGTTACATTTGATGTTCATGGAGTCATGGCAGAGTTATGGCCCCTAACTTTGTAAAATTTGATTCTAGAAAGTAAGCAGTGATCACTATATATGCTGTGCTAAGCATACATTTATTAAGTAAAGTTTGATCTTGTATTGTATCTTATAAACTTGGCACAACTAGTACAGCTCATGAGTATTCATGTAAATTCATGACTTGATGAATTTTAAATGACTGAGCTTAAATGATGTATGGAAAAATGAATTCTTTTTCTGTGCATAATGTGTAGAATCTGAGCTAGAGTACCATATGAGCAATCAGAGAAGACCCTGATCTAACCACTCCATTAGGATCTGTCTAATTACAGTGTGCTCTGTGTGCCAATGCCTCAAATTGAATTATATGAGGTAAATAGCTTATTATTATGTCACACTGTTAAATTGTCTCATACTCAGGCACCATATATTTTTGTTTAAGGATGCCTTTTTGCAGGGATAACATGCATAACTGTTAATCAGCATGATGTGGATTTGTAGTAGGTTGGGGTTAAGAACTGTTCACAGCCTTTCAGGATGTGAAGTACTGGTCCAACCCAGGAACCTTTGAGAAAAATAAGTAAGTTTAAAGAATTTGTTTCCTTGTTGGTGTAAAAATAATTAAGTTTAAACTAACTAAGTGTTCGCATCCACAGGTATGGTGGCTCTACAAGAGTTGGGACTGGACGTAGAGGTGTACTTTGCCAGTGAGGTGTGGGGTCCTGCCATGGCCGTTTCCAAGTCACATTTTCCAGTTATAGAGCATGTGGGTGATGCCATGCAACTTTCTGTAGCAAAGGTAAACTGGGATAGCTACAGCGTAGACTTTTTGAACTTTACCACAACCTAACGGTGTTAAATTAGATTGTCCACTTCATAACTGGGAGGTTATGGGTTTGATCCCAAAACATACAAGAATACAACAAATAGTACCTGCATGTCTCTCTGGCGTGGCCCTCATCGTGTCAGTCAGTTGCAGGAGATATCTCAGGATAATGTGACTGGGTATCAAGCCACCTTTCTAAGGTGTGATACAGCAGTGAGGCGGCACTATTTGTGTTACGTGGACAGAAGTCCCAATGTCAGTAGGCATTTAAGTCAACTCTCACCCCTGGCTCAAAATCCACCAACAATATTTAGCGCTAAGTAATGTTTAAATTAATGAAATATTCAAGTATATGAAAAAGTTGACATGAATTTCAAGCTTAAAAACTTAAACTTTTTGTAAAGAGGTAAAATAGTTTGATATCTTTTTATCAATGAAACAAGAGAGTTGAAATTAACTAAGTATTAAGTACTACTAAGCTACTGAGCATGTTTGGTGAAGTTCAAGCCTGTTATATGTTTCCAGTGAATGGTAGAATGCTTTTTTTGATTTTGAAAATGGGGAAACACAGCTTTGACCTATTTATGATTATTTGTATTAATTTTACTGTGACTGAATCCATGTGGTAAAAATTCCAAACAATTAAAAATATCCTGAATTGTTCTTAAGCATATTTTCCTGTACATATAATTGTGTAGAGCTCTAAAGAGACTCATAAAATCAGCACAATAGCTCAGTGGTAGAGTGTCTGCTTTGCAATTGGGAGGTTTGGGTTCAAATCCCAGTTGGGGCACTTTTCTCCGGTGACTGCATCAAACAGAAGACATATAAAATTGGTAGCATGCCTGGTTCTCGGCAAAATGGGTTTGCTATGGGAACTCTAAGTACTCATTACTGGTTCTAGAACTTGTTTTCTGTATATCAGTGCTGTATGCCAGGCACATAAAAGGACCAAGGGGTCTGTTAGCAAAAAGAGCCGGGGTATCACAACAACTGTCTGTTCTTCCTTTGTCTCTTCAACAAAATGTTGCGAGTATACTCATTTGCTATTGATGCAATTACTTGATTAATGAATGAATGACTTTATTTTATTCAAAGGTGCTGAATATTACTGTGTTCCAGCTCAAGACCTTGTGCCCTATTGACCTGGTGCTGGCAGCCCCTCCCTGTAATGACCTCTCCCTGGTGAATGCTAACAGGAAGGGATTCAGTATGTAACAAACTACAGAATATATTATACATAGGCTACATGAAACAATGGATTTATTCTTTAACAAGCAGACTGTTTAGAATCTGAGCTACAATATTATATGCGAAAACAGGGGAGACTCTGGTCCGACATCTTCTGCATGGCTGATATTGGTCTGCTGTGTTTGCCAATACTTGAAAATGTGTCTATATGAGGTGATGAGTTAAAATCTGCAAACACTTGCTACAAATTGTGTGTGGTGCTTTTTATGCTCTAGGATATGATTTAGTCATATTTGCAATAAATATCATTCTTCAAGTAATGGAAAGGAAAAACACATCTATTTGTGGTTTCTGTCTAGGTATTTGAGATTAAGTGCTCATGCATCAGATTAATTCATATACCAGATAAATGCATTTCATTTTCCCTTGTCAGTCTTAAGGTGATTACAGTTTTACTTAATGTTTGTTTAACTAGTGTGCTTAAGTATGCTGACTTGTGATGTTGCAGATGGTTCTGGCTCTCTTGTGATAAAGGCATTGATGATTTTGCGTGATATAGAGAGATCCTGCAGCTTCAACAACCATGTCTTCTGGCTGTTGGAAAACACAGCTCACATGGACATTCGCCATAAGAGACTTATCTGCAATATACTGGGGGTAAGAAAGAGTGAAACCGTATGGCAACTAATGCTTCCCTGTGTTTATCTTACATGTCGGTAATAATTGCATTACAAATAATCTAAATATCTGGTTAATGTTTTGATACATGAGGCCATCTACCTGATTAACTTCTTTGAAGAATATTTTGAAGCAATTATATATGCAGAAAGTTTGTGTAACCAAGCAACATATCGTATCCAAATGACTGAAAAACTGTAGGTGGGACGTTAAACCAAACAAACAAACCAAGCAATATGCATCTTACTGCCCAAAGCTGGAATCTAACTTGATATTTTAGGTATGCTAGTTGAACACTGTACCACATTGCCACAAAAGCTTGTTCCATGCCAACATCCTACTGCCCTAAGATGATTCGAACTAGAAAACTTTAGTATGCCACTCAGATATTGTACCACATCACCATGAATGCTTGCTCAATGCCAACATCCTACTGCCCCATGCTGGATTCGAACTAGAAAACTTTAGTATGCCACTCCAGGGTTCAACATTAACTTTTTTGAGAGCTAGACCAGTGGTCCAGTAACTTAGAAAACCTACTAGACCTGACCTAAACTGAACTAGACCAAAGTGTAAAACACATACATGTCATACTTAGATCAATATACTTACTTCGGAATAGATAACGGTGTTTTTTTTTTCTTCATATTTACCTTTAGAAATGAATAAAGGTCGACAAAGATAATACTAGAATTATTCATGTGTTACATGCTTTTCATTTACACTGCATTAACACCTTGATTGTACTTCCATGGAAATCTACTAAAGAATGTCGTTCGGTCGGGCCTAAATGTCGAACCCTGCACTCAAATACTGTATCACATCATCATGAATGCTTGCTCCATTGTAACATCCTACTGCCCCAAGCTGGAATTGTGCTAGGAATCTTTAGTATGTCACTCAGTTACTGTTCCACATCGCCATGAATGCTTGCTCCATTGTAACATCCTACTGCCCAAGCTGGAATCAAACTAAGAATCCTTAGTATGCTACTCAGATACTGTACCATGTTGCCACAAAAGCTTGCTACATGGCAAAGGAGTACATGTTCCATTTTGTCCTTGACTACAGTATATTCCCATTATTTAACATTCTTTCATTGCATTATGTCTGCTGCCATTGTATTCTAGACAAATCCAGTGGTGTGGGATGCCAAGCATTTTTCAGGAATGAGAAGACCTCGATATTTCTGGAGCAACCTTCCAGGCATCTATAGGTAAGTGATAATTATGTGCCTCCTTTTAATGAAGGGATGACATTTTGCCTAGGCAATGTTTATTTGTGTAACATAAAGAACTGTCAACAATAAGCCTTGACCACACACATCTAAAGCCGGCAAACAAATCTTAACACTCCAAAAGGTGGTGGAAAAAATAACACACGGAGACAGGACATTATATAAAAAAGAGAAATACCAACAAATCTTAACACTCCAAAAGGTGGTGGAAAAAATAAGACACGGAGACAGGACATTATATAAGAAAGAGAAATACCAACAGTTAATGCCTTGGAATGTTCATTTGGCAAAAGGACCAACTGGGGTGCTTAAACCAGGTTTACAGGGGGCACCATCATAAACCTTGAACTTCCTGAAGGTATTTCTCTGAGACAAACCATGTAATTGAAAACATCCCATCAAAGAAAGTGAAATAACCAGAGGTAAGCACCTGTATTAGAAGAAAAATTATGTAAAATAAAAATAAAAAATAAAAATTATCCCGTACAAACCAAGGCAATAAAAAAACATCAGCAAAAGAGAAAGTTTGAATTAACCATAAAATCATGCAACTTGGTTATGATTTATGGCTTACAGTGTCTACCTAGTAGTATATAATTATGAAAGTTTATAGAAAAGTTGTCTAGTTCCTGGTGGGGGTGGGGGGTAGAAGATGCAAAACTAGGAGGGTCATTCAGAGAGTTGGAAGACAGTGTTTAAAAATAGTTCTGAAGACTGCCAACAGCAAAGAATTTTTTACTGGTCATCGGTAGAAGTATATTTTATTATTTGTTGTGTTTAAAACAACAATTTTGACAACACAACCCATCAAATACGTTACCATAGTGACCTGCCTCTATAACAATGGAGCACTTTGATTCTTTTTAAACAAATCACACTTTTATTTAAGTTCAAAATGATGCATTTTTGTAAATAGTGTCAAAAGTGACATAGAAATTTAAATGACGTTATATAAGAATATATGCTACTTATGCTCCAAATTTTGACATCATAACAGTTAAAATCAGCACGCTAGAACCATTCAAAGCAGTCAAGTGATTGAAACAAATTTTAGAGAAAATGACGACGTCACAAAAAATGGAGCAGCATGCTGTGATAAAATACTGTGTTAATGCAGGCTATACACCTACGTAAACCTAGAATTTCATGTCACAGGCAAAGAAATCTGAAATATCTCCAGAGCACTTGTATTCAGAGATTTGCGGACGGACGTGAGAGTACTACTGACAACAAAAGATCTGGACGACCAGCCTGCGAGGACGCTGTTGCACCAATGGACGTCAGTCTGTTTCCTTGGCTTATGTCGGAACTGCACGGGAAGTGTTTTAATGACATTGCTAAAATTCATTTGGCAGTCCGCAGTGTACTTTCTACATTTGAAAAAGAGTAGTACTCAGAAGTTTATCTTAAGTGGGTAGAACACCACATGAAATGTATTTGAGAGAAGGGAGAGTACTTTGAAAATATTTAGCGTCAGAATTTTTTTACGTCGAGTCAACATCGTAACTGCTCCATTGTTATGCTGATATATGTATTTAACGCTGTTCTTTTTATATTTTTCATGGTTTGATTCACCTAAATTTTTAAGGCAGATTAAGTATACATTAAATTAAATAATTAGAATTAGGGGGCCTCCGTGACTGAAAGGGTAAAGTCGCTGACTTTAACACTCACTCAGCCCCTCATCGCCACAGGTGTTCGGCGCAATGTCCCATATAAAAAAAAAATATACTCCTATTCTCTATTGGTAGAGAATAGGAGTATATTTTTAGCTCACATGAGCACAACGTGCTCAAGGTGAGCTTTTCTGATCGCCTTTTGTCCGGCGTCCGGCGTCCGTGCGTACGTGCGTGCGTCCGGCGTCAACAATTGCTTCAAACAACATCTCCTCCTAAACGGCTTGGCCAATTTGAAAAATATTTTGCAGGAATGTTCCTTGGATGAAGCTCTACTAAAGTTGTATAAATGGTTCTGGTCCATCGCATAATTAGGTCACAGGAGCTAAAAATAGATTTTAAAAATGAAAATTTAAAAAATCTTCTTCTCTGAAACCACAAGGCCTAGCCTTTTGATTTTTGGTATGTAGCATCATCTTATGACTGTCTACCAGGATTGTACAGATTATGACCCTGGGGTCAAAATTGGCCCCGCCCCAGGGGTCACTTGATTTCACATAGGCTAATATAGGAAAAACTTGAAAAAATCTTCTTCTCCAAAACCACAAGGCCTAGCCTTTTGAGTTTTGGTATGTAGCATCATCTTATGGGCCACTACCAAGATTGTACAAATCATAGCCCTATGGTGATAAATGACCCCGCACCAGGGGTCACTTGTTTTACATAGAGTTATATAGGAAAATCTTAAAAAATCTTCTTCCATGAATGCATAAGGCCTAGAGCTTAGATATTTGGTATGAAGCATCATCTTATGGGCCACTACCAAGATTGTACAAATCATAGCCCTATGGTGATAAATGACCCCGCACCAGGGGTCACTTGTTTTACATAGAGTTACATAGGAAAATCTTAAAAAATCTTCTTCCATGAATGCATAAGGCCTAGAGCTTAGATATTTGGTATGAAGCATCATCTTATGGGCCACTACCAAGATTGTACAAATCATAGCCCTATGGTGATAAATGACCCCCCACCAGGGGTCACTTGTTTTACACAGAGTTATATAGGAAAATCTTAAAAAATCTTCTTCTATGAATCCATAAGGCCTAGAGCTTAGATATTTGGTATGTAGCATCATCTTATGGGCCACTACCAAGATTGTACAAATCATAGCTTATGGTGATAAATGACCCCACACCAGGGGTCACTTGTTTTACATTATAAGAGTTAAATAGGAAAATCTTAAAAAATCTTCTTCTATGAATCAATAAGGCCTAGAGCTAAGATTTTTGGTATGTAGTAGCATCTAATGGTTCATTACAAGGATTTTCAAAGTCTTGGCCCTACGGTGATAAATGACCCTGCGCCCAAGTCTTCTCTGAAACCATATGGCCCATTGCTTAGATATTTGGTGTGTAGTATTGTCAGGGGTAAAATGTTTTAGATTAAGTTATATCAGAATCCTTGTCTGTTTAAAAACCTTGACATCAGTTGAAGCAATGGTACTCAGGTGAGCGATTCAGGGCCATCATGGCCCTCTTGATTTTATATGGGACATTGCGGCGAACACCTGTGCTCATCGCGTGGCTTTGAATCCCGGCAGGGTCATTCGGATTTTCATGTGAGGAAGCCTTCCAGTTGGTTTGCGATAGGTCGGTGGTTCTACCCGGATGCCTCTGTGCATTTGGGGTCTTCCTCCACATGTAATAAGCTGGACGTCGCTATATGACTGAAATACTGTCAAAGCGACAGTAAACTCAAATAGTCAAGTAAAGTCAAATAATTAGAAAGTTTTGTGTGATTTGCTCATCATATGTTGAAGTTTTAGACACTGTCTACGAACTTTCAGAATGATCCTCGTAGATTGGATGCACATAAGCATTTATCATTCATAATTTGACCCTAGGTATGAGAACTGAAAGACTTTCGTATGTATAAATAAAGTTGATACTGTCACAAGTGAAAATAAAGTTGATACTGGAACTTTGACTTATTATATTATTTGTGACATTGGTCAGTTTGTTCTTAAGTTGATCAAGTCTTGTCCTTGTGATATCTCAATATTTACTTCACCCTTTGGCAACAAATTTTCATGGATTGTTGTTTTATATGTGGTTTCCATACAAACAGAATCAAAGCTTCTGATTCATTCGTAATAGCCTAAGTTGCTACTGACCCAGTGGTTTCAAACTACATATATTCTACAAACAAGGTATTTTGACCAAGCATTGTCCAGAACATAATTTAATCTTTAATCTGTGTGACTTCAGCTTTTGGCAGATACTGATGTTTAAAACTGTAACCTTGATTCCTTCCTCTGTATTTAATAGTAATAAATGTAAATATACCAGTTTGATGTAAATTATCAATACTACAGCCTTTTAACTGGAGTATGAGACCTGGCTCCAATTCTAAGAACAAAACTTAGCGCTGAGTAATACTTAAAATCTTAAAAACTGTAGAAACACATTCCAACATTTCTATATTGCTAAATATTTAAGTAAATGACTACGTTATCATTATTGCCATGTCAACGAAAAAATAAAAGATGTGGGTATTTTTTGATTTAAGAAACAAGAATGATGATATTTGCCCTCAAGTACTTATATGGTAAGTATTACGTTGTCACAAAAGGCCTTTTTCCTACTATTTGGAGTGGGGTGGGGGGACCTTTTCATAATTGGAAAAATTGATTCCTGATGTATTCAGAATATATTGGGAAAATGTCAGTATTATTATGCCCCCCTTCGAAGAAGAGGGTGTATATTGCTTTGCTCATGTCGGTCGGTCCGTAGGTCCGTCGGTCTGTCGGTAGACCAGACCTTGTCCGAGTGATAACTTAAGTTCTATTTGACCTTTAAGTCTCAAACTTCATGTGGTTGTTGCTCAAGATTAGTAGATGACCCCTATCGATTTTGATGTCATTACCTCAAAGGTCAAGGTCACATGTTGTGTATGTATAATACCAGACCTTGTCCGAGTGATAACTTAGAGTTCTATTTGACCTTTAAGTCTCAAACTTCATGTGGTTGTTGCTTATGATTAGTAGATGACCCCTATTGTTTTTGGAGTCACTTGGTCAAAGGTCAAGGTCAAAGTGACCTTCATTTACTGGGCTTGATTTTGAAAATTGTGACAAAGCTGTTTCCAATCAATAACTTGAGAACGCCTGGGCCTAGGAACTTCAAACTTAGTATGGAGATTGGTCATGATCAGAAGATGAACCTATTGATTTTTGGGATCCCTAGATCAAAGGTCAAGGTCACAGTGACCTTGATTTACTGGGATTTTGTGTTAAAATGGTGACCAAACCATTTCCGATCAATAACTTAAGAACGCCTGGGCCTAGGAACTTCAAACTTAGTATGAAGATTATGCATGACCAGTAAATGACCCCTTTTGATTTAGGGGTAACTAGGTCAAAGGTCAAGGTCACTGTGACATTGAATGCCGAGATAGATTCTGAACAAAATGGGTTCTGGTCAAATCTTTTTCACCAGATTTTTTTTTCAGCATTTTCACCTTTACTGGAGGCAATATACAAGGTAAAACTCAAATGAGTTAGCAGTGTTAATAATTATCAGTAGTAAACCTTCACCAAGATAAGTTCTGAACTTTGTAACATATCCACATTACAAAGCCAAACATCATACATATAATATAGCCATATACATATTATGGCATATGAGGGGGGCATATATGTTTTACAAACATTTCTTGTTTTTATGTTGTTTTTCTTTAGTTGACTATTTGAAGAATTGGATGAGCTGTTTTAGTCACTCTGGTGTCCACGTCTGCGTCTCAAGAAATGTTAAGGTTTTGTTTAACATTGCCATGACCTCTACTTCTACCCAATGGATGTCCCGCAAACTTAACACATTTATTTTACCAGTAGAAACAGAAACAGTTACTCTTCTAAATATGTTTGCATATTTATGACCCTATTTGGACTTATTAAATTGATAAAAGTTTTGTTTAAAATTTATATTATCTCAAATTTCTTTCCACAGATGTCTCTCATATGTACACATGAAATTGCATTCCTGGTATGGGATTAGGCGAGAGTATATAACTCTATCATTAATTCATGAATTTTAACAATAGTTATGCCCCTTTTTTATTTAGAATTTCATTCCATCTCATTTTTAGTTCTGTGTGACATAAGTCACACAGACTGTTTTACCTACATTCTTAGCATCCATTTCTCTACTTTGAAAACCAAATAACCTCTCAATATTGTAAATATGATCGAACATTTGTATTGAACTCTATAACATTGGTATGCTGAGAATAAGCAAAAGTGTTGAAAAATCAATTTTGTGTCAAAAATAAATGTTTACAAGACACAATTGTCCGTGAAATAAAACACAAAAGAACTATTTCTCTATAATATTGCAAAACTATCACTTGACCATGTGGAGGAATATAGTTTATTTTGATGCAAAGGTAGGTCCTAGATATTTTTGGAAAGTAAATATGCAGGTTTCCGTTTATGGTATTACAATAACCCATGTAGAAAGCTTGAAGTCCGATACAAATCCATGTAACATACTAATAATCATATCTCGCTATCAACCTAAGATACCTCTTGGGGTTATTTGTTACACAATAAAATGATAGAAAAACTGTATATCTACTATCCATGAGCCACCAACTGACTTTTGCATATAAACTTTATTCTATAAATAGAGACCATAGTACCTCAGTAGTAGTTAGTACCGTCTCATACTGAGTACAAATCAAAGTGCTGATAGCACTGAGAGTACAGGATTGTTACATTTGTTTATCAAATTTTCAAGCATTGTCAATAAACCCAGTGTTATAAACCTGCTTGAACCTTGCATTAACAAGGTCGTTACAAGAAAAGCTGAACACACAATTGCTTCAACAATCAGCACATCGCCTTTCTTACTCTCCCTATTTCTCTTGTCTACAGGTTATAAGATTTATATCAAATGACATCTCCTAAACTACTGGGCCAATTTACATAAAACTTTACAGGAATGTTTCTTTGGTGGTCCTCTTCCAAAGTTGTTCAAAGAATTAAATCACATGCAAAAGTCTGGTTGCCATGGCATCTTAAAGGGGGAAAATGTGAAAAATTAAAAAATCTTCTCCTCCAAAATTACTGGCTGGATTTTAAAATATTTTTACACAGATATTCTTTTGGTCACAAACCAAGTTTATTCAAATTATTTGGATCCGTTGAAAAACATGGCTGCCAGGGGGAGAGCCTGCTTTTCTTATAAGTATATAGTACAAATTTAAAAAATCTTTTTGTCCAAAAGTATGGGCTGGATTTCAAAGTTCTTTGGCACAGATGTTCCTTAGGTCACTCTCTACCAAGATTGTAAAATTATTTGAATCGGTCAAAAAATATGACCGCTAGGGGACAAAGCCTGTTTTCCTTATATGTATATAGTTCTTCTCCAAAAGTTCTCATTTCAAAGATTTTTGGCACAGATAATTCTTGGGTGACTTGCTGCCATATAAGGATATGTCAAAAAACATGGCCTCTAGAGGGCAGAGCCTGTTTTCCTTATACATGTATGTTTATAGAACAATTTAAACAATCTTCTGTTCCAAAAGTACTGGCCAGATTTCAAGATTTTTTTCACTGAGATAATCCTTCTCTATCATGATTGGGATTGGTCAAAAACACGGCCGTCAGGGGACAGAGCCTGTTTTTCTTTTATGTATGTGGTACAAATTTGAAAAATCTTTGTGTCTGAAAGTACATATTGGATTTCAAAGTTCTTTCAGCACAGATGATCCTTAGGTCACTCTCTACCAAGACTGTTTGAATTATTTGGATCCATCAAAAGATATGGCTGGCAGGGGGCAGAGCCCATTTTCCATAATATAATAAGATATTGCGGTTTCTTTTTTACCCACTTATACCTGGTTCTCAGGTGAGCAATTCCAGGGCCTTCATGGCCCTCTTGTTTGTTATTCTTGTTCTTGAAAACCATTAAATTAAGTATTCTAATAATTACAATTACTAGGTAGGTATATCAAACCTGAAATAACTAGTATACTTTTTATGCCCCCACATCGATAGATCGGGGTGGGCATATTCTTTTTGGTCTATCTGTTAGTTTGTTTGTCACAGAACTTTAACCTTGACCATAACACGGAAGTTCTTTCACGTAGAGCCTCCAAACTTCACATGTGCATGCACCTTGATGAGCTCTACCTGCTAAACCCATTAGAGGTCACGGGGTCAAAGGTCAAGAATAGCAAACGTTAACCTTGACCACATAATGAACGTGCTTCCATCTATAACCTCCAAAATTCACAAGTGCATGCACCTTAATAAGCTCTACTTGCCAGACCAACTTAGAGTAATGGGGTCAAAAGTCAAGGTCACCATGACCAAAAATAGCAAATGTAACCTTGGCTACATTATGAATGTGCTTCCATCCATAATCTCCATACTTCACTGGTGCATGCACCTTGATGAGCTCTACCCACCAGGTGACCTTAACCTTCAAATGACCTTGAATCCCAAGGTCTAAGGCCCTCCCCCCTGCGAGGGCATGGTGTTCTTTTGAACGTAGCACTTGTCTCTGTAAGCATCAATAATGTTTTTGTTTGACTTTTTAAGAAAAAAGGGGGAGGGCATTTTTGACCTATAGTATACACTTAGACCATTTATAACCCGACACTATAAATTCCGCTTTCTTGAATATAGTTAAATGAAATAGCTTGAAACTTTACATAACACTGTTTGACTACTTCAGCTGTTTTGAAAATATAAATTCATCTGTGAAGATCCAACAGTTCTGCATCGAGTATGTGCACGATTTTCATTTTTTTGCATGAGGAAATGTTGGTAAGCAATATTATTTATTTTTATTTACATTTAGCTCTTCTAGATGTCCATTCATCCTGAAAAACATACACTTAACTTTTAAAATTGAAATGATTCGAAATACCCAAGAGCACTGTCGTGCAATCAGCATGTTACCAGCCAGACATTTACTCAGACACGAAAGTAAATCAGGTTTATTTAGATAAAGCTATTTTACTGCAAATACTGCATAACTTTATAAAACGAAGTTTAATGTGTTCAGTTATTTATATTTAAAATTTGAATGATATACCTTTACAAATTTTCAAAGTATTTTAAAGTAGATTGTGAATGTGTTGGTTTAGAAATGGCTATAAGTGTACCTAGAAAAAATCTTGATGCCCTCTATATTACAGAAGTCATGCAAAGCATGCCCAATGCTGTGTGTTATGTTACAGCCCAGCAGAGGATTGCAGTCAGATTGAGGGCAAGCACCTACAGTTTTACCTGGACAAACAGCCAGGGGAAGCCATCACACGCACAGCAACAGTATGCCTTTTGTCATTTTATATATGTAACAAGGTGAGCAAGATATGCAGCCAGACTGGGACTCAGACACAGGAACCCTGGCAAGACTGGTGCTCTACCAACTGAGCTAACAGACCGCTTACACATACACCTCACAGATATGAGCTATGTACCACGGCTGTTCCATGCATTTCAACATCTGAGCACCAGGTTGTGTTGGAAGTCATTCATTATACTCACCACCCCCCTCCCTCCTACAGCAAAGTTGTGTTTTGTATATTGTCTGTCTGTCTCTGTACACTATCTTGTCTGCTCTTCATCATCCCTGGCTTGAATTGAATGAAACTTCACAGGATTGATCCACAGTATCTAGTCTAGGTTAGGAAATTCCTTGCAAGAGTTATAATACCCCCCCCCCCCACCAAAGTTAGGGGGGTATACTAGAATCGGGTTGTCTGTCCGTCTGTAGACAAAATGATCTGCCAGCTACTCCTCAGTCACTACTTGACATATTTCAATTAAAATTGCAGGAATTAATCATTACATTGTAGATCTGCATTATCTACAACAGGTTGTGTTATCTCCCCTTTTTGTAAAAGTGTGCCCCTTTGATCGATTTGGTAGCTCATATACATTGCCAGCTACTGCTTCAGAACTACTGGATGTATCCAATAAACAGGTTGGGTTATCTCCCCTTTTTGGAAAATTATGCCCCTTTGACCATTTGGTAGCTCATGTACATTGCCAGCTACTAACATAATGATCTGCGGGCTACTCTTCTGTTACTACTGGATGTATTTCAATGACATTTGCAGTGATTAATTGTTACACATTGTAGATGTGTGTAATCAATAACAGGTTGGGTTATCTCCCCTTTTTGGAAAATTATGCCTCTTTGACTGTATGGTAGTTTATGTACATTGCCAGCTACTGCTTCAGAATACTGGATGTATTTCAATAAAATTTGCTGGGATTAAGCGTGACACATTGTGAATGTGCGTAATCTATAACAGGTTGGGTTATCTCCCCTTTTTGGAAAATTATGCACCTTTGATCGATTGGTAGCTCATGTACATTGTCAGCTACTACCATAATGATCTGCCGGCTACTCCTCTGTAACTTTTGGATGTATTTCAATGAAACTTGATGGGATTAATTGTTACACATTGAAGATGTGTGTTATCTATAATAGTTTGGGTTATTTCCCCTTTTTCTAAAATCATGCTCCTTTTTCCAAGATTGCATCTTATGTACATTACATGTAATAAAAGAGTGCTCCTTCTACACTATTTGGTGGATACCAACAAAACTTGCTTGGTACAAGTTTGTCATGAGCAGGAATTGAACCTGTAACTTTTTTCCTGGGTGGGCAGTGGGTGGGGTAGTGGATATAAGTCAGCCCCTAAGCGACAGTTCTAGTTTAACTTAATTTTTCTCAAAACCAGGGATGTTTGCCTGTACAAACATTGTCTGTGTGTGCTCTTGAACTTTTTCTTAGATACATGTATAGAGTTTTTCAATCTACTATATCTGCAGCAGATAACACTAATGTTCTCTTGAGCTCATTTCATGCAAGTGCAGAGACGTTAGAAATGGCGAAAATAGGGGGGAAATCAGCAAATCAAGGAAAAGAAAGTAAAGGATATATTGATCAGTTTATCAACAACTTACTACAATTTGAAACAACCTGTGTAAAAGAAAGTCTCTAACATTTTTGCCAGATTGAACCGTTTTTAGCTCACCTGAGCACAACGTGCTCAAGGGTGAGCTTTTGTGATGGTCCTTCGTCCGTCGTCCGTCGTGCGTCGTCAACAATTTGGCTTGTTAACACTCTAGAGGCCATATTTTTAGGCCAATCTTCATGAAACTTGGTCAGAATGTTTGTCTCCATAAAATCTTGGACCAGTTTCAAATTGGGTCATGAGGGGTCAAAAAGTAGGTCACGAGGTCAAGTCTTATAAAAACCTTGTTAACACTCTAGAGGCCACATTTTTGGCCCAGTCTTTATGAAACTTAGTCAGAATGTTTGTTTCCATAAAATCTTGGACAAGTTCGAAATTGAGTCATGTGGGGTCAAAAAGTAGGTCATGAGGTCAAATCTTAGATAAACCTTGTTAACACTCTAGAGGCCTCATTTTTGGCCCAATCTTTATGAAACTTAGTCAGAATGTTTGTTTCCATAAAATCTTGGACAAGTTCAAAAGTGGGTCATGTGGGGTCAAAAAGTAGGTCAATATAATAAATCCAACATATGTTGCTCATTTATAATCAGGTGAGCGATTCAGGGCCATCATGGCCCTCTTGTTTATCATAAGAATTGGGAATTTAAGAAAATTAAACAGTTTAACATGGGGAATATAGTCAAATACTGGCTAAAGGGATGCCCATGTTTTGTTCTCTAGGTGACTCACACCAGAACCATCACTGGCTCCGATAACTCCCTGACTGTCCACAACAGATGCAAGGAAAGTGTCGTGCTGAGCAACGACCAAGACGACAAACTTACCATCACTGAAATTGAAAGGTACATTATTTGAATCTCTGTCTTCGATAAAGATCTTTAATAGGGGATATCCAGAACTTACATAAATGTTTTTTCCTTGGTACAGGTACAAACATGGTGTTTATGAATTGTTGCTGAAAAGCATGCAGCACAACAGTAACTCTATTATTATTCTTTGTGGACCTTTGTTCATTTCTGAAGATAAAAATCAGCTTGTACATACATGGAACTTGGAAAAACCACTGCATTATTCCAAAGTAAGTCTATTGAAACCCTGTGTTCATATATAATTGTTTAAATTAATAAAGTTCTCTTGTTCAGATTTTGCTGCTCCTAAGTGTGAAAACCTATTTTCCTCTTCTATTTCTTTTATTTTTAGCTCACCAACATACAACATGCTCAAGGTGCGCTATTGGGATCACCCTTCATCCGTCTTTATCAGTCATCAACAATTTGCTTTACAAGACATATCTGAAACACCTGGGTAAAATAGATGAAACTTGGCATGAATTATCCTTGGGTAAACCTTCACAAAAATGTCGAAAAAAAAATAAACTCCTGAAACCAATGGTCAGATTTTAATTTTCTTTTTGGTGCAAATGGTCACCGCACAGCCATCAATTATAATTGATAAAAGTTTATCAATTAAAAGACGAGGCCCACAAGGGGTTGGCTAGTTCCTTATATACTTTATATAGAAAATTTCAAAAATCACCTTCTCTGAAACCAGTTTAATTTCATCAGGCACAAATGGTCATTTCATGGCCCCTCTACCATAATTGCTAAAATAAAATTGATTCCTTGAAAAATGAGGCCCTAAGAGGGGTTAGATGTTGCTACTTTCCTTACAGGGTTCGAATTTGAGCTTGCATACTTGCTAAGTGTGAGTGGAAAATTATAAATGCGAGTTACAATTTCAGGTACTTGCTTTTTTTATGAGTGGAAATAGAGTAGCTAGTGTTGAGTTTAAGTACTATGATTCAAAGCCTGAGTTACAAGATGGTGGATGTCTGCAGAGAGACAGAAAGACCCACCACTCTGCCATACTGGGCCCAAAACTAAAATTACATGCTCAGTTTATTTTCACTGTATACTATGGTTCATAGTTTTGCACTGTGTCGTTAAAACTGACATCTGACTCTTTACAAGCAAAGAATTTAAAACTTTGAAATTGTGAGTTGATTTTTCATTTAGCAAGTCCTGTGCTATACCTGACTTGAAGGCCTGCCATAATCTAGGTCTAAGGTCTTTTACAAATTTAATGTCATTCAGTTTATATCAAATCCAACGTCCTGGATTACTATGTTCTTAAGCAGGAAAATAAAATATAACATTTCTTGATAAGACTGAAGATCATCCCATGCATGTTTAGGGAAATCCATAAATAGATCAATGTGAAAGTTCTCCTTTTTCAGACTGTTTGGGTTCCATGAGGGCTATACTGACATTAATGATAATAGCCGGAAGGTGCGACGAAAAATGCTTGGAAACGCTTGGTGTGTTCCAGTCATCAAGCACCTTCTGTCTCCGCTACAGCAGTACTTCTCAACGTCCATTCGCCGTGTCCCCGGTCCTTCCTTCCAGGCTACTGGCACTGTACAAGAGAATGTGGACCATGTCTCTATGTAAAATGCTCAAGTGTTGCTAAGTCAGAAAAAAATAATAACCTGATAGTGTATGGACAGTTGATGTGTTAATTTCATGTGATGCCAAAGAAACTACTAGGGGGACAGCATATGCCACTTACACTAACTGTTTTGTGCCCTTGAATCAGTGTAAACTGGAAGTCTTGGGTTTGACATGAATCTATTCATCAGATACAAGGCAAGATGGCTAACAAAGAGTTCCAGTAAAACTTCCATCATGCAAATGCATTTCTCACAGTCTAGACCAGTCAGTTTAGTTTTATATTCACTCTTGGAGTGTTTGATGCTTTGCAGTTCAATTTGCAATAATAAACACAGAAAATATTAAAAAATACAAGTACAGGTAAATAATTATGTGACTTTTAGTGTCATTGTACTATTAACATGAACATACTTAATTTATCATGCACAAAACATCCACATTATATATCAACCATTCATATTACATCCGCGTCCCTATATCCATCATATATATGAACATGTATGCAGTATATGAAGTATATGGGGGTTATATAGCAAAGCTCAGGGTGAGCTATTGTGATCCCGTGAGTGTCCGGTGTGCGTTGTGTGGCATCAACAATTTTTAGTGTTTACACTCTATCACCTTTATTTCTTAAGCAATCATCTTCAAACTTTATGGCAATGCTTATGACTATAAGGTCTCAATTTAGTTTGATTATAGCTGAGATCGGTCAATTAGGTCAGGAGTTAAGCCCCTTTTAATATAAAAAAATGCCAGATTTCACTTTGTTTACACTCTAGCATCTTCATCTTTTGAGCAATCATCTTCAAACTTTATGACAATGTTTATGACCATAATGTCTCATGGCTGAGATCGGTCAATTAGGTCAGGAGTTAAGCCCCTTTTAATATAAAAAATGCCAGATTTCACTTTGTTTACACTCTAGCATCTTCATCTTTTGAGCAATCTTCTTCAAACTTTATGGCAATGTTTATGACGATAATGTCTCAATTGAGTTCGATTATGGCTGAGATAGGTCAATAAGGTCAGGAGTTAAGCCCAATTAAATTTGGAACCAATGTATAAAAAATGCCAGATTTCACTTTGATTACACTCTAGCATCTTCATTTTTTTAGCAATCTTTTTAAAACTTTAAGACAATGTTTATGCCCATAATCTCGCAATCGGGTTCAATTATAACTGATATTGACTAGTTAATTTAGGAGTTATGCCCTTTTCACCATAAAAAAGCCAGATTTCACTTTTACACTCTAGCATCTTTATTTCTTAAGCAATCATCTTTCTCAGGTGAGCAATCAAGGGCCATCTTGGCCCTCTTGTTTTACATTTCCACCTTAAAAAAAATTTCTATATTGTTTTTTTACCTTTCACATCATTCGGATGGAAAAAAAAAAACATCCCGACTTACCTACCCTCTTTTTTTCTGGCTGGAGATCAGAAACGAAACCTTTTTTTTTTATTTGCCTCATAACTGGCTTGATTTTATACGAGTTATGGCCCTTTATTGTATTTATATGATATATTTGTCTGTGCTATTTCTTGGCTACCAATGGTCTGATTTTGACTTCACATCATTAATAAGTAACCAAAATACCAAGCCTGTTTGCGCATATTGTTGCTTTGATTTTAAGTGAGTAATGGCCCTAAATTTGTTTATTTAGTCTATACTATTTCTCAGCTACCACTGGTGAGGTTTTTATCACAACAATGCCTACTTGCGCATATTGTAGGCATATCATTCTTGCTTCAGTTTTCACAGAGTTTATCTCCCTTGTCATATTTCTTAAATAAATCTTATCTGCTATAACTCCCAGCTACTGTTTAAATCAGATTTGAATTAGCTTCACAGCATTCATAACAGACATAAGCAGCATATGTCTACGATTCATAAGTACCAATGCTAGTTGCACATATCCTTGGCACGTCATGATTGGATTAATTTCATTTGTCTTAATTGTCCTTGGTTATATTTATCGAATGTTTTTATGTCTGAGATACATAAGAGCTCAACCTGTTGTTTTTTTGTGTGTGTTTTTATATTCATCTTCAATTTTGTCAAGACTTTCTGACATGGTTACAGTAACTCTAAATCTTACAAAGCAGAATCTGGGTAATTCATCATCTTCAATGATAATTCTTGTTCAATAATAAATATGCATGATATACATACATGCATACATATGTATACATATATGCATACAAATATATACACATGCATACAAACTGATATTTACTGTACACACAAACTGAATGTGATATCCAATGCATATGTCTTGTTAAACAGTATAGGTGAATGTTAAGATGAAAAAAGGTAAAATAAATAATATTGACCAGTCATAAATAAAAGACAATTACGTATATATCTAAGAAATGGATTTTCGTTTAGAGTGCTATATTGCAGAATAATGTATGGCATTAAGTTCAGATGGACAGTGATCTAATCACAAAGTCCATAGACCAGAGTGATTAATTACAAACATCTGAATGCAACACTGTGTATTCTATTATACAGCATAAAAAATGAAACTCTCCATTCTAACACGTTTTTTAGAACTGCAAAGTTTTATAAGAAATACAAAAATGTCGGTTTATTTTATTATGCTTGACTTGTATGACGCCATAATATATGTTATTTTTTAATTTTTTAACCGTGCATATATCCAAATATAATATACGCTACACGCATAGATATATATATTAATCAATATACGTCTAAGCTACAAGCCTTTTATGTTTATATAGCATATGTTATTTATCGTGTTAGGATTGCATAATAGGTATACTGTTTTAATATGGATACTTTTGACCTGTTACCATATATTCTTGGAAGTTTACTTGTGTTAAAGTATATTTAATTAAAAGCTTTTGCCATTAAAGCTTAGAAGTGTGATAGTTTGTATTTTTACTTTTTAATCTGTATCCTATGAGCTCACCCGAGCACGTGTGCTCAGGATGAGGTATAGGATAGTTTAAGGTCAGTTGTCTGTTTGTTTGTCACCCAAAATTACTTAATTTACGCTCTAGCATCTTTATATCTTAAGCAGTTGTCTTCAGATTTCATTAAAATGTTTATAGCTATGATCTCTAGGCCTAATATGATTATGGCTGACAAAGGCCGGTTCGGTCAAGATGTATGACCCTTTACATATTAAAAAATATCTTCATGTCTTAAGTAATCATAATGATAACGTTGATGCCCACAATCTCCCAACCAATTATTCGATTATGGCTGTATTGACCAATAAGATAAGTTACAAGTTAAGGCCCTTTGATTATCGGAAAATGCCGGAGATCACTTTATTTACACTTCAGTATCTTCATTTCTTAAGCATTTGTCTTCAAACTTCATTACTATGTTTAACAAAATAATCTCTCGGCCAAGTTCGATTATGGCTGATGTAGGCCAATTCGGTTAGGGGTTATGGCCCTTGAATTATAAAAAAATAGCCAGATTTTACTTTAACTCTAGTATCTGCAACTTTTGAGCAGTCTTCATTAAGCCTATACATACTGGCAACAATATCTCAATGCATCTGATATATTGGACTGATAGATCTATAATTTAGGTCCTTGAAATATCAGAAAATCATACAGATCTGCCATTTTAAAAATCTTCTTTGCTTAGATATTTGGTGTGTGCCATTGTCTAGCTCTGGGTTAAAAGTATGCCTAACCCAAGTTTCACTTGTTTTTACATAT
Organism: Solen grandis; assembly: GCA_021229015.1. NCBI lineage: Eukaryota > Metazoa > Mollusca > Bivalvia > Adapedonta > Solenidae > Solen > Solen grandis. The sequence continues at coordinate 65,670,781 of CM037777.1, forward strand.
ACTTATATGAAGGACCTAGTCACCTACTTTTGAATTTTCAAATTTGAACCACAGGTACTGAATGTAAATGATCTTGCTATTACTTGCATGGATTTGTATACTGCACAACTATGCCATTATAGTAACTGTACAGGCAGTGAAGACAAAATTTCTCAGGTGAGCATCTTCTTGTTTTATAATTTGTTACCATAGAAGCTGGAATTGCGATATTGTTTAATCTGTTTACTTTATTATACAAGTTGCAGTAGAAACTTGGAGTGAAGGTAGTGTTTACGTCCGCCGTTTTAATCTGTACAATTTATCATGACCTATTGTCATGAAAGATTTTCATATAATATATTGTTTTAATCTACATAGTTTGTTTATTATACATTGTTACCATAGAAGCTTGGAGTCATGTCTTTTTTTCCCTCCATTTATCGGTTTCTTTTCGCAAACATGACATAAATACTCATGCTGCCATAAAAATCACAGAATTGATATAAGTTTAAAGGACTTAGCCTAATTCTGTCCTAAACGTGCGATAGTAAGCCGAATGCTCAGTCCGTAACTGCCTCTGGCTCACCTGCATATCATACCAAAGCTCAGCTCAACATTTGCAATCCTGTAGAATAATTGTCTATAACACTGCTGCATTTCAGACTAAGACAGATTGCTCTATAGGGGCCTTTAATGCCGGTCTTAACAGTCTCCGAGACCGGAGGAAACCGCCTTTTAGTACGCTACAGTATGGTTGATGGGCACAGTTATCAAATACATTAAATTGCACTCTGTAAGTAACGTAGCTGTTGTGATATTATCATATAAGTCCCCTTTTCTATGTACTAAAAATACCTTTTCGATCTGTCTCTATCTTCTTTCCATCCTCCTTAATGGTTTTAGATATGTCTGTTTCTCAATTATCTTTCTTAATTTTATTCGATACATTCTTTACAATAAGAATCTTTTTTTAAAGTACAATGAGTAGATTCCTTTGGCATGGAATTGGTATTTGTATGCGATTCTTGAACAAACTGATGTCTTGTATTTTTTAAATGAAAAATAGACAACAATAATATCAAAATTGTAATTTAATTATCACCTAGGTTGCAATATATCACCAAGTGGCATTGTGAGGGTGTTGCACAAAAACAACTATTTCTGTCACGGCCATTGTTACTTTTCTTACCTAGCGGGTTGTCATGGAGTCAAAACATACACAAAATCTTTAAAAATGGTACTAGTATGTACTTCGCTTACTTGGAACTCAACATAAGGGAAGCTATAGGACTGGTTGGCCTATGTCATCCTGAGACTACTTGTCTGGCGTGATACCGCAGTGGAGCTGCGATATATTTGTATCTTTATCTTTGGAAGGCGCCATGGTCCAGAGGTAACATACTCGTTTACGGATCCGAAGGTTGTAGGTTCGAACCCCGTCGGGGTCCAGGACCTTTCATGACCTTCCCAGGCGCCAAGTACTGGTCCAACCCTGGAACCGTCGAGAGGGATTAGTATAAGTTGTAAGAACTTGTTTCCCAATCGACGTTAAATAAATAAGTTTAATCTAAACTTTATCTGTCTCGTATCATTCTCTATCACATATCAAGCGTAGAAAACACAAGTAGAGGAAAACCCTCAGTTAAAACCAGTTATCTTCTTGAAAAAAAATGTGAATGTGACGGCATGTTTTGTTTTTTTTTAAATCAAAAAATTGCAAAAACTTCATATGAAATATTACTAAGAGTACTGAAACATTTTACAAAATATTTGAAAATGCTGAAATATAAGAAAATCATTAAGTAACATTACATTTTGCAGGTCCCACGTATATGTTTGTTGATAACATGTTACCCCTTAAAAACATGAAATTGTATTACAACCTGTGTATGTGAATTTGCCAATTACCAATTTATATTTACCTTATGTTTTGTGTGTTCTCACAGTTACCGACATAATGAGGTAAACAAACCTAAAAGATGCCACACTTAGATAACACAGTAATTGGCACCTTAATTCTCTAGAAGGGCTAGGACAGTTGAGTCCATCTTAAGCCATTCAAACTTGACAAAATAGACCAGAAATTTTAACCTAACCGTGCCAAGACTAGTCGGCAACAACCTTGATCGCATTGTGTCCAAATATTCTTCCGTTATCAGGCAGCTTATTGTCACCACGATCGTCTTCAATCTTATCAACCCGTGCTCAGGCAGAATTTCGGGTACGTGTTGTGAAGTGGCCGAGGGGTCAAATGGCCGAATTTCGTTTATTTGATTATTCATTCATTAAATCTCTCATTTATTTTATGACTGCATTCGAGGGGTGGTTTTAATCCGGGTTTTTTAATTTTGTTTTTGAACAAAAATGAATTTGCGGAGGAAGAGTATTCGGTGACACAAATTTATTTACAAAAAGGTAAACACAAACAGATGGATGGGCGGTTAGACAGACGGAAAAAAAAGATTGACAAGCAGGAATGAATATGTTGATATATGGTTGGAAATAATTACCGAATGGATAAATAAATGAACAAATTAATTGACGAAGAACAAATTATTTTATAAAAAGAACAAACAAATGAATGAATGGTTTAGTTTCCGACTAAATGATAATGCCTTACTTTACAAACCTTTAAGAATAACGTTTGTTTATAGTCGGGATTTAATTACATACAAGAACGCCGGTCTTCATTTCCCACCCCGGTCCCCTATTCAAATGTAGACTGGATCATATAATTATGATACCCATAAGTCTGTACGGATTTAAATCCTTTTACAGCTTACATGTGAAATGATTATACCCTGATTTCAGATTTAAATGGTATGTAAATTCAGATCGGGTGCAGGCTAAATGAAGATTACAAAGTCAAATGCGGCGTTTCACCCGTTTGATTATAAATCAACTTGAATATGCTTTCACTTGTGATATTTCCAGATCTTCGGGCACAGCTTTCTAAAATACATAAAATGATTTTCTATTAAATGAAAATGACAGCCTTACTCGGATATCATATATTTATGAAATCCGAGACCATATTTCTGATATGATGTTTAAATATAGAGGCTTGTGATCAATTAATGTGCACTCGATTTCAAGTTGTATATAGAGTTTTGAGACAAACGTGGTTTTATAGAATATATACACGTAAATGAAACGTAACACTGATATGTTGAAGTCCTACAATGTGTTTGTTGCAATCCGATTAGTTTATACTTGTACATGTATATATATATGCATTTACAAGATGGTCAGTTGTATTATAAAGGCAAGCTTAAGTACTGGTCCAATCCAGGAACCGCGGAGAGGGAAATTGTTTCCAGTCTATGTAAACTAAATACGTTTAAAGTAAAATGAAGTCATAATGGATCAATTAAGTTATTAAAATATACTAAAACATTTATATTTACCTGAAAGTTATTCTTCAGAAGAGTTCCATACAAATATTTTTACAAACAACATACATGTTTGCTGGTGGTACAGATGTCCGAGGTGGACGCCACCAGAAAGCATCTTGCACTGTATTAGCCATATATAGTGTTAACATCAAAACGGTATTCTGATGGAAATATCGGTATTAATAATGTAGTCTAAAACTTTGGTTTTGACAATATAAGGAGGCCTCATTTACATAAGGTCTTACTATATCTAATACATTTAATATATACACGATTTGCATATGAAGGAGTAACAACGTAAAACAACACAAGTTTCCACTCTTCTTCTCTGGAAATAATGACACTTCGATTAGCCTCCTCCTTACTACTGTACTTAATCATGTTTTTCCCCGCTTTATGCGGTAAATGTAGTATGATACTCGAATTTGAGTCTGACTTGATCAAGTTTAGTTGTGTTTTTTAGTCTGTGAGGACACAGCGCATCTGTGCGTTTTTTGTAGCTTTAATATAAGAATTTTGTAATAATATAATTATTCATTCATAATTCAAATTGTTATTATCATCATAATTAATATATTTATCATTATCATGATCATTAGCATTTTTACCACCATTAATATCATCATCATCATCATCATCATTATTAACATTAAAACAAATGTTTTAGACCAACGTTTGGGTTTCATTTCAATATTGACCATGCTCATTTTTTCACGACCTTTAAAAGTACACGTATGACATTTGTATTTTCTTTTAAACAAAATTATTTTCTGCTATAGTGTGTTTAAAGTCAATAACAACCTTTTTGCAGGTGGGCCATAGTTGAGTGTTCATACGTGACTCGAAAATGGATCGTTTCCTGCCAATAAAACAATTTTATGACAAAAGACATATACATATCTAAATCTCATTCACTGTTACTCTACTTTTATTGTCTTGAACATCTTTTAATTGTTTGAATTTTTGTTTCACTTCATTTATCTTGAAGTATTTGGGCAGAAATAGGTTGGGTCTAGAAAGGTTTTAGTTTTCATTTTAAGCACCTTTTACAATTGTCATTCTCAATGTGTATGGGCAGTATTCCTCGTGTTTCAATTTTAAATAAGGGCTCATCTAAAATGAAGATTACTGATAAATTAAAAGCTGGAAACTTTTGTCCTGATAGTATGTTAAATATTCAAAGATGTATAATTCAGTATATAAAAAGTATACACAAATTTATAAAACTTTTTAATAGTGGCAGTAGTTAGGTAATAGTTGTTGTTGTACAAGTAGAGATGGAAATAGAAAAGAGTTCCAAGTGGAATTATCTTTTGTTGTTCTAGAGGTAGTAGTAGTAGTAGTAAAGAGTAGTTGCTGTTGTTTTAATAGATGTATTATCAACTTTCTTTTAAAATAACATAATTTTTGTTGTTTATTTGCTGTTATTGTTTTGGGGTTGTTGTTTTTTTTCGTTGTTTTTTTTCTTTCTTTTGTTCTATTTACAAATGTATTATAATAATTTAGTGGTTCGATTTCTTTCATCAACGAGTTCAATACACAGCTCGTTAGGCTAGATCGATGAAACTATTGAAGAAACCTAAAGTATGATAACACCTATAGAGAATGGCATCCGAGTGAGGCCAGGAGTTTCAATACGGCCATGGAGTGTATTTTTCTATTGATAAATCTGCACAAATAAAGCTGATATGCAATCTCGGATGTTTAGTTTGTCATATCTATTGTTATCAGAAAAATTACTTGAAAGCGTTAGGCAAACTTTATAAATTGGTTTAGAATGTGTGTTGAGTTTTCCGTTGTTTAACTTTGCTTTGCTTTGATAAAATACCGACGAAGTGCATTGTATAGTGGCAGTTTAGCAGCTTGAATAAATATACATGTTTAGATAATTTGTTGAACCCCTCGTCTATACGAGAGACGGATAGGGGCCGATGGTATTTTAATAAAAATAAATGGTTTTAAATATTCGAACTTCCTTTGACTGACAGAGTACTGATTTATCACTTTGATTCTCACTAATGGGTGAATACCAGCCATGTACGTGAAAGGGTCCCGGTGGCCGAGTGGTCAGAGCGTCATGTCCGTAACCGAGGGTGGTGAGTTCAATCCTCGGCGTGACAAACTAAAATCGTTTACAATTGTACCGGTATATCTCTTGTGGTTCAGCTGAACAGCGTGTCGGACTCCCTCAGGTGTTACGTTATCACACCAACAATAATTGCTCTAGATAACTTATATAAAACAATGAGTCTGTAATCCTTTTTAGACACTCGAAAGTATAGTTAAAGTATAAAGTTATGTATAGACATAAAGAAAATTAAAAATTAAAAGTGAATGTAAAAGGTATTTTATAAAGAAATGATAACGTGTAACATCTAGGTCTTTGTCAAACCGATCTAAGTGGCCGAATGGTCGCAACTGGGAGGTTGCAGGTTCGATCCCTGGCCGCGACATTTCGTTAAAAATTTTATTGAGTTATCTGTCTTGTGCTTGGCGCTCAGCTTATACGGATAATTCCAGGACTGGTTGGCCCGGTGTCAGGATAACGTGGCCGGTTTTGGTATCATGTCTCATGTCTATGGTGTAATACTGCAGTGTGACCGTACAGTATGACTGAAATATACCTGTGGCGAAACATTAAACTCATACAAACAAAAGAGATATATGTCAAATATTTAGACAATGTTTATACTACGACATGTAGTATGATAAACATAATTTTGTTCTTGTTGCAATTTCGTTTTAATTTAATTTAATTTAAGTGTTGCTTTATCTTATTTCATTCGTTTCTTTAATAAGTTAGTATAATAGAATCGGTATATCTATTTTTAATTGTATAGTATATATCTTACTAAAATAGAAATAATCCATTTCAAATGTGTGTGTGTTTTAAGGTTATGAATTAAGGTGTATTATAACATTTAGTATATGTGAAACCTCTTATAAAGATCACCAAATATAAGGACATCTACTTTTATGACCATTTTTAAGACTTTCGTATTCCTAATGTTAACTTCGAGTTTAACATTGTTAAAAACAGATGGCAATTCAAAACCTTTCGATAAATTGTTTTAATATAATGTTGAAATGTAATCGACATGTCACAATTAAGGCATTATACCATAGTGTAAAGATATTATACTCATTTGAACAATGTTTAATTGTTAAGATTAAAGCATATTATTCGTTATTAATGCGTCGCGGTATCGATACCCTTGAACACCTGTATAATTCACTAGGTGGTCATCCGTCCAGATACATGGGTTGCCTCCCGGGACTCCGGTTCCTCTTATAATAATTTTTCACCACTATTTAAAACACAACCTAGAAATCTATGTAAATGAATATAATTTATCATCGAGACATACTTCAGAAAAGGAAAATAAGGATCGAATTTAGGATTCACATTTATTTACAGATTAATAGCCACCTTATATTGGTATGTGATAACGGTCTGTGCAAATGTGTATCTAATAGAATTAGGGTTTCAGTCTGAAGCAATAAAAATGTCAGAAACAATCAGGTGAAATTACAAGATATAATATTCGAAAATGATAAAAGAAACATTTCACATTTGTTTTCGTCGAATTATATTTTTATTAGAAGACAAAACTCCAAAACATATGAGAGCTTACAAAGAAAATCATATGTGTGATCAATACATAGAAGAACGCGAATAGATGTAAAAGTATCAAATATATTTTATTTTACATTTTTTTCTAATATACAACAAAAGCTGATTGTCTTTATAATTCAAATCGTTTACCTCATTTCGGATTTAGAAATTTATTTTAATCTTCTTAACAAACATGTGAATCTATGATATTTAAAAGAATTTATAACATTTATAAAAAATAATAAAATATGTGTACAACAATAAATAATAATAAAACAACACTGAGCGGCACTAACCGCATCACAATGTCCCTTCTACAGTTCCATTATGCCATCCTGTGACGTCAAGGATTCCGAAGTTGTGTTGGATTTTTCTTGATGGGCCGAATCTTGCAGGACGGCTTCACAGCACCACTGTTTGTCCACATGCATTTTTTGCAGTCCTCAAAAAGTTCCATCTTTGCCCAGGAGTGGCGTCCCTCTACCATAAAATTGTCCAGTTTCCAGGACTGCGACTTTTTGGCGTTAGAGGATGTTGTCGGACGCAGCAGACGTTTGTTCAGTTCCTCAATTTCTGCTTCACTCATAGACGCTTGACTTGGAGACTTCACACCCGCGTGTGCGTGTATGTCGGGGACACTTCCGGTCTGGTGGAACCAGGGAGACGATAATGCCGGCATTTTAAACTTTGTAAATACTTTTTAATATAAGATTAAGTTATCCAACAATCACTGGGCCTACGATCAAATCCGATTTATTGTAGTTCTTCTCGTAATTTGGAATATTTCAATTCTCAAAACATTCTTCTGTCATTGAAAGTAAGCATTAATGTGATGATTACTATTCTCTTTAATTGGTCTTTGGTATCCAACCATGTTTTGCGCACCCTCTGATAATGAGACAAAACTTTCGTCTGCTAACGACTGAGTAGAATCGATTTCCCGTTAGAAATGTAATGTACACATGCAAATATAATCGTTTGTTCCTTTACAGTAACATTTCCAACAATTCTTAAAGAAAATGTTTACCTCCAATGTACAAAGAATAATAAATTAGTCCAATGTATGCAAAGTTCTGTAATCCCTAATGGCACATTGAAAATATTTCAATCAGCGCACCGCGGTAATGTTTGTATTTGGAATAAATCACTGAATATGCATCTCGTTTCTTATCTGTGAATACTCCACTAATAAATTAACCTAACGAAAACATAATTCCCGAACGTTTCACAAAGCTACACCAATGCTCAGTGCCACTGTTCTGATTTCCCAAAACAAACCTTTCATAGACGAATAACTGCTTACATACAAAAAGTGTTGAAGTATGTCCAATTAAACTGCATGGGGCAGAGACGTGTCTAAAAAATAAATATGTACCACTTCAAATCAATATGAATAAGTGTTAAATGTTTTGTTCTAACGCCTGGATTAAGCAAGCTACTCTATGCATAGCCCGTACTTGAGTTTACACAGTTTAATGGATAATCCAACATCGAAGGCATTATAACGGATTACCCAAGCGTTAGTTGTAGTTAATACTGGCTATACAAACTTAAAGTCGGCGTAATGGTTCGATACCGTCAACCTGTCTATTATCATTAGAGCATTAAACTGATATGCGCCATATATTGACATATATGAAATTTCTCAATTTTAAGGCATGATATAGAACCATAATCTTTGCATATACAATGCACTATCTTTATTTGCTTTCTGCCATATTCATTGCAATCAATATTTAAAATAAACTGTAGCTGTAGATATTATATTAAAACAAATCATAATGCTAATTTAACATTTTACAGAAGGGTATGTATGTTGGAACTACACATGTTGAACTTAATACACGTATATGAATATTTAGATATACATGGCCAGTCAGATAACTCATACTTTTTTATCACAGATTGCAATCCATATCAGCATGACTTCAGTACACATTCAGGGCATGAATGTACCTGCCAGCCGTACGCACGCACGGCAAACATAACCTGTCCCGGCGGCTTAGTGGATTGAACAGGAGATCGCGGGTTTGATCCCCGGCCACGACAGACAAAAGTTGTCACTAATGGTTCTGGTGTTTCCCCCCTGTGATTGGTGCAGGGCACATCAGGGTAGTTCCATAACGGATGGCCTAGTGTCAGGATAATGTGACTGGGTATACTACCATGTCACTCGTCTACGGCGTGATATCGCAGTGAGGCAGAAGTCCCACAATGATTAAGATATTGTCGGTGGGAATTTTAACTCAATGAAATAATAATAATAATAATAAAAACATACAAACACTATCGTCGGTAGGACTTTTATTTTAAAACTAAAGCAAAAAAAAATGCCAATAACTCTCTCTCTCTCTCTCTCTCTCTCTCTTAAACACGACTGCTCAAGTCTTTTTTGTAAACCATCAGAGTTACATGCATAAATTGACCCGTATAGCCAATATGTGTCCCTGATATTTTGACATTTAATACAGGCCAAGATTTACAGATAAAACGTTCAAAGATCAAACACTGCTGGTACGCTATTGTGAGATATTCGAGTTTGTATTCCAGTCACCTTAACAGCTGGATTTTTATTGACTTGTGCAATAAAACACATACTACATAGGAGCAGCCTCACTTTGTTAACCCTTACCATGCCAAATATCTTGAGTGGACTTGGTCTTTTCTTCATTTTGGACTGTACCATTAGTTGCTCATGGGGGTGCATTTTCTGAAAACTGATTGACTGAATAACGAAAAGTGCAGACCATGATCAGACTGCATGGATGTGCAGGTTGATTTTGTTTTGCACTGGTCGCAAAGAAAGTCACAGCACAGCATTGTATGGGTTAAGCATATTGACAATAACGGGTCATACCCCTCGCAGAACGTCGCGACATACATGCTAATGAAGGTTGTTGTTGTTGTTTGTTTGTTTGTTTGTTTGTTTGTTGACGTTAGTTAAAAAATATTATTCAGCAGTAGGTATTTCAATAAAGCAGATATTTCAATAAGGCAATTCTTAAATGAGATCGGAAGCAAAATGCACATTATTAATTTCTAGACCTGTTCAAAATATCTTGCAATATTTAAATGGGGTTGTTTTCAATGAAAGAAATAATAACCTTTGTAGGGTATCTTTTAAGCACAGTAACAAGGCAAACGGATAACAAAATAGCATAAGGAGGAAGACAAAAGACAAAAGTTGGAAAGAATGTATAGATATCTTGAATTAATTGGGATGACCATTCTACTGACAGTTATACATGCATCAGTCATTTTGGAGATTAAGTCTACTAAGTTCAATCTAAGATACACAAATCACATCCACATCAAATAAGGATCGCTACATTTCGGACCGCATGGCCTTTTTACGGAAATAACTACGGTTTCCTAATGATTCATTAGGGTACCTTGGTTATCTTGGTAGAAGTTAAATGGTCCAAGACGTAGCGGAACCAGTCACATCATCCCATAGCGATATCGGACGTACAACGAATAAAAATGAGTACGAGACAAACGGAAGACTAATGCATGTCACATCCGTCCCATGGTAGAAGTAGTCTGGCCACAACCGATCATGAACATGAACAGATTCGAACCGGACAGGTACATGGTTAAGCCTCCGGACAAACGGTAATACATTCCAATGCAATGCTACCTTACAACCGACGGGTACTTTTGTCCGGTGGTGTACGTTCTTAGTTTTGAACATGTTCAATTTCTATCGGATAGAACTTTATAACAAGTGTATATTATATAATGGCCGTATATTTCATTATAGTCACAACTATTTAACTCATTATTTTAAGACAGTATCAACACATCTGACAATCAAATACAGAGCGGCTATACATCCGGACTGGCTTTTTTTCTGATCCTGTTAAGGTAAAATCTCTATAATGGTTCCGCTACATTTCGGACCGCATGGCCTTTTTACGGAAATAACTACGGTTTCCTAATGATTCATTAGGGTACCTTGGTTATCTTGGTAGAAGTTAAATGGTCCAAGACGTAGCGGAACCATTACATGGACTTTACCTTAATTTTTAACTCCTCGCTGAAAAGAGGGAACAATCTTGAGTTAGAATTTCAACTTTGAGGACACTTAGCATTTATCTATTTAATCATCAATTCCTCGATTGATTTGAACCAGATAAAGATTCAAGACAAATAGACGGAAAATGGAGAAAGTAAAAGAAACAGTGATTCCAATGAATAAATGTTTATTTTCACATAAAAGTAACAATTTAATGTAGTGCTTTTCCATTGTGATAATATATATATGATTTATCAGCAGTCATGAAAGACAGAAAAACTGATAAAGAAACCAGAGATATAATTTAAAAAGATATTCGGCGACATGCTTAGTTGAACTAATAGTTTTTAGAAGTTTTTTGGCTTGAAATGTAAATAAAATTATGTACAGCGGAAAGAGTAAATTTTATTAAATATGTTAAGGACCGAAATTACTTTAAGATAGATACTAATTGGATACAGATCCTCGCATTTATCTACCAGCGTATATCCATAAAAGAAGAGAATTCTAAAAACGAGGACATATTTTTTCGGGACCAAAATAAGTAAATATAGGCTTTAAATGTATACAGTATATATATAGTATCGATTGATAAGTTAAAGAAATTGTATTGCAAAGGCACCATTACAAAGTTAAAACTGTTTCTTTTGCTGAATTAAATATTTGCGGTAACTCAAATTCAGCTAACAGGCGAACTCCCCACAACAGTTATTTCCCTTGATCAGTACTGTAGACCAAAATGCAACAGTCAGACAAATTGAGGTATCAATTTAAAAAAAAAAAAAAATTAAAAGAACAAAAGAGTTGTCCGCTCCCTTTCCTTTCTGCTCTCCATCTTGCCGTACACTGTCTTGTTTTAATAAACAGAACAGAATTGTCCAGACAAGTATTTTCAAAAAAATAAAAAAAAAATAACTCACTGTGGTATGGCTATTAGCTTTATCTCTCTGCGTTAAAATTAATAATGATGCTTTCATAACGAAAAAGGGCAGAAAATTAAGCTTGCATATCTGAATACGACCATAATAAAAGGAAAATGTGTAGCTCACCATTAGTCTGAAAAATTTAAAACGTAACTGACAAGAACATCGTCAGATATTTATACAGTTTAAAGTTGACTAACAAGTATTTCAGTGGACAGAGCTTCATATCTACAAAGTAGACAATCTAACCGACAACCAAACCAATTATGTTACTTATTTGTACAATGTCTACAAATTTCCTCTGAATGCATTATCCTGATACTGGACAAATATGTCCGGGAACTTTCATATGTGCTGAACGTCAGACATAAGGGATATATAACAGTATTATTATGTCACGGCCGGAAGTGAAACCCACGACCTCCCGGCTCTACTCACTCGGCTATCGAGACGATAGGTAAGTGTACTCGTTAATAATATTGGTGTGTAATGCGTCGATCATAAAAATAAAGATGGAATCCATTAAACAATCAAAGTGCTGATGGCACTGAAGTGTGTGTCTCAAGTGAAAGACTGTTTGACGAGCTGCAGATTTGATGGTTATCTTCTTTCTTGACAGACACCAAACTTAAATAAAATTATGAAATATTGTTTTAAATTTGCTTCCATTTGATTTAGATATGCATAATGATATAAATCTTATAAACTGTATGGAGAGTAAGGTGGCGATTTGCTAATTATTAGCATTCCATTGAAACAAATGGTGCGTTCATCTTTTCTCGTAACGACCTTGTTAACGTAATGTTAAAGCGGGTTTATAACATTGAGTTTATTGGTATCGCTTGAAAATTTGATCCCAGTTTATAAAATTGACTTTGATAAACAAATCCTATTCTCTCAGCGCTTTGATTTGTACTCAATATTTTTCCTAATGCGGTACAGTTGAAGTAATTACGCAAATTGCTGCGAGGGTCAGATGCTCTTAGCTAATTTCATAGAGTATATATACGGGTTTTGGTCATTTCATAGTGTACTAAATAACCCCTGGAGGTATCTGAGGTCGATAGTTTGATGTGATTATTAGTATGTTACATTTGTATCGGACTCCAAGTCTTCTACACGGGTTATTGTAACACCATAAATGACCGAACCCTGCATATTTACTATCCAAAATTATTTACGAGCCACCTTTGCAACAAAACAAACTATATTCCTCCGTATGATTAAGTGATAGTTACGCAACATCACAGAGATATGAGTTCTTTTGTGCTTTTATGCCACATGCAATTATTGTGAACCGTAAATATTTATTTTTGATACAATATTGATTTTTCAACACATTTGCTTAATTTTAGAATATCGGTTATACAGATATAGAGCTTTATTTAATCGTTGAATCATTTTTACAACATTGAGAAGTTATTCGGTTTTCAAAGTAGATAATTGAATGTTCAGAAAGTAGGTACTATAGTTGTGAGTTACTACGTTACGCAGTGAAAATATCACTTTCAATCATCATACAAGAGGAAAATAGTTGAACAAATAGCGAGTTGCTGTATTATAGGTGAATAGATTCAACGAAACAACGAGTAATATTTTTGATGATATAAGTGTCAAATGCGTAAATAAAAAAGTCGTTGAGTGAACTAAATTAGTTTAATTTTGCCATCACCGCTGTTGGCGGTGTGGGTCCCCAGGTGCATATGCTTTGTATTCACGAAGTTTCAATAAAGTCTCCTGACATACTTACAGTTTATTTGACAAATGTATGGTTATCTTATCAATATACTTCTTTTAGATGCATTTTGATACTTGCTTGCGGGTTGAAGGTTATAAATATCTGCTGTGTGTGTAGTTTGTTACGCTGTATGCTAGACAAAATGACGATTTTAGTCCGCTTCATTTCAGTTATGTTTACTCCTCTGATTGTTTTACGAAGACAATGATACACGTTAAAGACATCAGTTCGTACATATAAATGTTCTACATTCAATTACTTTAATCTCAATCATCGCCGCATTTTTAAAGATATTTCTTGTTTGTAATTGTGTGAGTCTGACTGACATACTAAGGGTATCACATTTTACATGTCCTTGTCCTTCTAATCATTGCTGTATATCAAAACACAGACAGACAGGACAGCTTCAGACAGATGATATCAAATACCGAAGATAACCTGAATTTAGTACAAACCAGATTATAGATATTCATCATTTGATGTTTTATTATGGAATGGGGTGTCAGCCAATAATCTATGTCCCATCTCTGAACTTCTGATATGTCTTAACTTCTTATATCTGTGTTCAAACTTAGTAGTTCTATGTCCTAACTTATGAGTTCCATGTTCCATCTTCTTTATATTTTAGTTCTATGCCATTCCCTCTTACGTCTATGTCCAAACTTCTTAATTCTAAAAATTCTCTGTTATCTGTCAACTCGTCTTAGTTTTTATGTCATCTTTTTAGTTTTATGTTCAAAAATCTTAGTTCTATGTCTTAATTTCTTACTTCTATGTCAAAACTCTTTATTTCTATGTCAAAACTTTTCAGTTCTTACTTTTATGTCCAAATTTCTTAGTTCTAAGTCTAAACGTCTTAGTTCTTTATGCCATCTTCTTGGTTCTATGTCTTAATTTCTGAGTTCTAAGACCTAATCACTTACCTCTATATCATAACTCCTTAGTTTTATATCCTAACTCCCCAGTTCTGTGTCCAAAATTCGTAATGTATAATTTTGCAATGATCAAGTACTATATCTGTCTCATGTACACAAAGTCCTTAATTCAGTAGGACGTTAAACCCAAGGAGACAACCATCAACGAACACGAACCTCTCATAATACTATGCCAGATCGGACAACAAAATAATTTGTATTAATTTCAGGTTGCTTTAAATAAAATTGAAATCTAGAGCTATGCTCTTTCATCTATAAGGGAGGCCTGCCTACCTTTTCTTAAATTGCCATGTCCCAACTCATAACTTAAATGTGTTAGCATGCAACTTCTAAGTTTTGCATTTTTTACGTTTTATAATTTGGCTTGCGGTTACAACATCGTTA
>CM037777.1:65685868-65735868 GCA_021229015.1 Solen grandis
GTACTATGTAAAGTTGAAACAGTCGAAATATCTTTCTACTCAACAAGAAAATGATGCCATTCAACATTGACAAAGTTGAAAGAAGTTGATTGAAGTAGAAGAACCAGAACCGTACGGTTCGGCGACCAGAGAGAGAGTGCTGTGAAATTTAGGGAGGCGGAAGACAGCGAAATTTAAATTAAAAGCTCGTGCAGCACGCACTCTGTCTCACTCTCAAAATTCAGGTATTTCCTAATATGGTAAAATACTTTTAGAAGGTTTTATAAATATTCATAAGAAACAGGTCACATGTTAGACGAATACAAAACGAGGCTGGCGAGTACAAAACACGAGACTTAATGACGAACACAAGATTCACGTGCACTGTAAACAAATAATACGTCACACACAGAAACTTTAAAATACATTAACTATATTATCTAACCCTGTCTACATTAGATATTAACCATGGCTTTATGTTTATTATAATATAAATTAACCGTGTCTTGGTATAACTTATATAACATGTGCAATACATCGATGATACTCTTTAATCACCATTTCTTACATGATGCGCACACTAGAGTAGTAAACAGAGGTTAAATAGTAAAATTTAGATTTCCTTAAAAATATTTATATGTTAATAATATTTATATTTTTTTTATCGTATTTTGCACTTGTCTAGAGATTTAAGAGTCTTTTTCCTGACAGCTTACTAATTCGTATATAAAAGTTATGTACAAAATGATGATTTACATGAACCCCACTTTCGTAAGACTTTTGCCTCATCGTTTAACATTTAAATCTCACTATGAGTAAATAGTGAATATCTACCAAATTCTGATGAGCGATGTATAATGGTAAAAATGAGAAAAAAATAAAAATAAAAAAAAAATTAATTAATTTGGTCTACAACACGTGAGGTTATACCAAAATAAATGTGTCATAAATTTAGGAAATATTAAAAATATAATTTAAATTTTTTGTAACCAAAACCGGTTTTCTTATGTAATTCAAATGGATTAGAAATGTATCATTTTTTAACATGATTTTTGTTTGGAAGAACACTTACGGAAAATACATATAGAATTTTAGATGTTTGTAAACAAAACTGGTTTTCTAACGTAAATAACTCAAATAGATTAGAAATGTATAATTTGTTTAAGCATGATTTTTGTTTGGAAAAATACTTACAGAAAATAGATTTTAATAAATTTAGAATAGCCTTAACAAAATCTAAAATATATTCCCACGACCTATCAATAAAAAAAAGGGCAGACACATTAATCCTATTTTTTACTAATAATAATTAATGATAATATCATATCACTAGTATCTTTAGTAAGATTTACTTCTACAAAAGATTTACTATATCACCATATTGCAAAAAGTATCCCGTATTGGCTATAAATGTGTATACACAGATAAAGGTGTTAATTGTGTATTTAAAGCTGGTAAGTATATGGTCCTATTCATTAAATAATTGCTAACCTGATGTGTTTATTGGCAACACTTAACGGCACGTGTCACTTAACTGCTACTGTGTATAGTGGAGTCATTCAGCCGACACGCTTAATGACACACTTTCACACCAGGTGCATGTCCATAATTATGTAATAGAATGCAATCCTTTTTTTTTCTTCGGCGTAGCTGTATAATTTCGATTTCAACTCACATCTTAAACCAATCAAATGTACACTAACAGCGGTAAATAATTCTAAGCTGAATAAAAGGACTCCTGTTATTGGTTAACGCATCATTATGGACTATAAAATTACTGTAAATAAGGGGTGCAGCTTGTATATATCATTCAGCTTGGTGTTATTACTTTTCTTTTTGATGTAAACATGAAAGTGATTTCAGTAAATTAAATACAATCCTTTTCCATCAATTGAGGAATGCTACTTTGTGAAAATGATTTAAAACAACAAAAAAGAATCCACCGTGTTATGACATGAAACCCCTTAATTACTATGTATATTGAATTCTTCCAGCCTGCCGAGATGCTCTCATTGAAAATTAATTCGCCAAAACCAAAACAACTAATAACGCTTTTATATCATAATTGTCATATGCAATAATGATATGAACAAATATCAAACAAGCCTATTTACAGATATAATTTTTTGTATTAACGTCTATAAATAAGTATATTTCATAAAAAAAAAATACTGAACTATTTCTAGAGCGTACTAAATTTGTTGTGCGTCGGTCTTTCGCGCGCTTTTCCTCGGAATGTTCTAGAAGACTGGAAATCTCGTTTTTCTTTCATCCTACGCCGAATATCTTTTTTAAAGATATTTCTTGTTTTAAATTTTTACACGAATGTACATCTGATTTTTATAAAAATCATTTATTTTTTATTCAAAGGTCATTGACATTATCATATATTTCGATTTCTAAATTATGGGAATATTATATTATACTTGGAAAATACGTAAATTATCATTTCTTATATAGTGATACTGTCAGTACTATTTCACAACTTTATTATGTTAACAATATCATTAAATAACTAAATAAATCAAACTAAGAAGATAATTATCATTAATAACATAAGGATCAATTAATATACATTAATTTCTACCCAAAGGACTTCAAATAAAAATAATAAAAAAAAATAATGTGGGAAAATATGTTTTAAAATACGTATAAATAAACAATGCATTTAAAAGTTACTGAATTGGTGTTTTTTCTCATGTGTGTGTGTGTGTTTCCTCATCTAATACATGTGCACTCGATCACATTAACCTTTCAAAGTCTTAATTGCATTGTTTATCACCTTAAACACCATCACCTTTTTTACTCCTCACACCTTTATTATTCAGATCATTAAACCCATCTTATAAATAACATCAAAGTGGGTGCCTTCAAATGTAATTAAAACATTTAATTTTAAAATAAATAATTGTAATTACTGATTAATTCTGTAATTAATTAATTGTAAATAGTATATTCAGGAAGGACAACTTACCGTAATTTGAATAACATTCTATAAAAATATTGAGTATTCTTTAATTAATTTATGATAATATAAAGTAATTAAATCAAAGGCTTAAAGCAGTGACTTGGAAACCTGTGCGCCATGCGCCATAGTCCCATTAAAATTGAAAATGTCCCATTGTTTTCACATTCCCATGCGCCATTTGTCTCTTTTGCTTCGAACCCAATTGAGTATAAAACGCATTGAATCATACTAGTCCGTCTTGGGTTTTTTTTCTCGTATCGAAATACATTAATGATAAAGTACAAATCACATTTTTTTCCAAGTAAGCGGTATATTCACAGACACTTATTAAGGTAAGATATCATGGGCAACTGAACTGGACGCCATAAACCATAAAGAATGACGCAATTGGAATACTCAGTTAATATCTCGGAAAAGCTTGTCCGAGATATTACATTCAATTTCGTATCAATAGACGCATTGAATATTATCTGAAAAGAACAAGAATGCCTCCCAAAATAAAAATTAAAAGGTCCGAATGACATAGGTCATTTCATTGTCATTTCAACGTTTTTGGGCTTACAATCCAGAAATAAAATGAAAACTGTAAATGATAATAATGAAATGGCGTCAAGTGCTGATTTATTGCAGTCTCCCTCTCATGGAAGTTACGAACCCTGCTTCACTCCAACCTCGAGAAGTTTCGACTGATTCATTGACACAATCTTCCCCTCGCCCTCAAGATACCTCGATACCTACCAGTAACACCATACAAATATAAGTCTAGAAAAATACGAGAAAGTGGAACTAAGATTAAGGAGCTGAACTTTTGGTTTAAAACTTTTAATCAGGCCTATGTTTTATTTAAACAGTTTTATTTTATAGTTGCTTCAGCTAATTGAAGATACTGTTCTGTATAAACAAGGATATGTGAAAAAATCTTATTTACCTAATATTAGTACATATGTTCTGAAACAAAATAAAAATTGATTTTTAACCCTCTAAAATGTGTCACATCAATAATTCAAAATGTCCCATTAGATTTGAAAATGTCCCAATGATTTTAGCAAATGATGGGCCATAGTCCCATTGAATAAAATTCTTTCCAAGTCACTGTTAAAGTAAATAAAAGAGGGGAGGAAACGACCTGTTATGTGCTCAAATACAGGACGTTTCACCCCCAAATTGGGGGTGAAACGTCTTGGGAGGAAACGACTGTGGAGGAAACGACTTGGGGGTGAAACGTCTGACAACCTTATAATTGACCTGTCTACATCTGGATGGTATTAACAAATTCATAGGCCATTTCTATCCCTGCAAGTTCTCCAACATAGTTATTAGTTTCTTTGCTGACACCTTTGTTTAGTAATACTGGATCTGATTTGTACCCATTAAGAAAAATAGCTGCACCTGCACCAGTTTGACCTGGATTTTCAAGAGCAGACCCATCATAGGTCAAATTGGATTACGAGCCGGATGCCTGTGACACCAACTAGACAACAGGGGGAGGCATGTCAGAGACAACAAGACTGAGCATATTCTAGAGAATCGTCGTTCGAGATAATAAGAACTGCTACATGAATAGATTAAGAACAAATATTGTCTAGAATCGTGCCAACCCCTATGATACCTCGAGTGAAATTCACAGGCCGCGAAAATACGTGACTAATCAGAAAAAGATAACATAAGATGGCTCTTTCTGATTAACTCATGATTTAAACCAATTAAAACATTTACTTACCATATAATATTGATGTCAAACTCTGCCGAAATGATGATTAGTGCGATGGTAGTATGTTTCAAAATCTTTATTTGTCATGAATTATTTGTTTACTTTTTTTACAACTTGAATTTCCCGCACCTGCTTCGGTTTAAATGTTGATATGATTTAAAATTATTATATAATTTCCATACACGAACTATGTATATGACAGATTAAAAAACATTATGTAAAAGAAATTAAAAAAAAAAAGTGCATTATAACAAATCTAATGATTCAATCTCGGTTGCACGAGATCAGCTGATGAGAATTGAGTCTGACAACCGGAAGTGGTGAATGTCCAAAATTAATTATTCAACTGACAGGTAGAGTAGAGAAAAATCGTTGTTTATGTTATGACACGACCCTCATAAAAGTTAAATGATATTCATATGCATGTGAACTGCTTCATTTTACTTATATATGACTGTATTCGTATAGACATGGCGAAAAAGTGCTAAAAAAATGTAAACATTAACAGGTGCTCCTTCAGTTGACATTAATCAAAGTAAAGATGTTTAGCTGTCAAGCGAAGTACAACGCCTTTTTTAAATTCATTTCGGTTCCTTTTTTGATATTAATATATTTTTATTTTATGAGAATGGTCAAATCGTTCAGCATCGAATTGTGTCACAATCCTATTTATAACGTGTCGGAGTGTCTGAATACCACGATAGATTTTCCTTATTGACTTTCCTGGTAAAATTAAAATTAAACAATGAAATATATACATAGCTTATTTATGAAAGATTATGACAATGATTGATTGTATCAACTAGTTATTTTTTCCATTAATTTAAGAATCAGAGATAGAATATGAATTAACTCCCTTATACAATTCATGCCAGTCCCTAAAATAATCTTCACATGTCCGCACTAACTCCAAATGTAAATATTTTCTAAGCCTAAAATCCTACAAAGTTAAACCAGACCTTGTGATGCAAAGATTTCTGCATGCACAAGTAACTCTCAATAAATGTGTAACAAACTCGAACCAGCCCAGAATTGAACCTGGTCTGCCGACGTGCAAATCCAGTGCTCTAACCACTGAGCCAAAGAGTTGACTCCCAGACACAGTTGTCAGAGATTTTAATTTTATATATACACCTGTGATGACGTATTTTCACAAAAGTACTTCTTATCATATTTCTCCAACTACTATCAGGCCAGTAAGTTCACCACTTCAAATCTACAACTCACCAGATAGTGCAATGAAAACTGCGTAAGATTGTAAGGAAGTGTTTTTTATGTGCTGACTTGCAACATGTACCAGCGATCATTACCATGTCATCACCTTTGGTCATGACCAGAATGGATGAGCTCTTAAGAATACTGTGGTATCACCTGGCAAATTCACACACTAATTGGTGACAGACTGACTGACAACACTCAACCTTCTTTCTTTGAACCTGTCTGTATTTGAGAGAATGGAGAAAACCAGCTAGATCGGCAAAGAAACCCCCCAACCCCAATTCTGCTAGACCACAATAGTGCCAGGTGTCGCCAGACGCTGAAAAACAGTCTGGGAGGAGAGTACCACATCACCCAAAGGAGATATTCGGGGCTGTACCAGCAGAACTTCCATTTGGAGAAACACAGATACATACCTGTACACCACAGGGTTCGACATTAATTTTTTGAGAGCTGGATCAGTTGTCCGGTAACTTAGTAAACCTACTAGACCTGACCTTAACTGAACTAGACTGAAGTGTAAAACACATACCTGTCATACTTAGATCAATATACTTACTTCAGAATACCTAACACTATTTTTTCATGTTTACCTTTAGAAATGAATAAAGATGATACTAGAATTACTCTTGTGTTACATGCTTTTCATTAACATTGCATGAACACCTTGGTTGTACTTACATGGAAATCCTCATATATGCGAGTTCTGGATAATGTCTATTGTTTAATGATTTTCAAGCAATTCATTTAAAGCAAAACGATCTGTTTCCTGTCATCTATTCATACTGTTTCTTTGATTCCTCTTTACATTTTTCATTCATTACTGACATTGTCTTTTTTGTCGGATGAAAAGGCTATTTGACATTTTTTATATTGGCTGCACATTGCAGCAAAACAAATCGTAAAAAGGTCTATTGTCGTTATACATGGGATCCCAGCATAATAAAATGATTAGCGTTCATGCATTAACTCTAGCATTTTTGAAATAAATTTTATTCATTATAATATGAAGATTTCATAAACATTATAAAAGGAAAAGTTAGATGAAGAAATTAGCATTTTTAGCTTAGTATTACGACATTGAACTTGGCAAGTGCGTGGGGGGTGGGGGGGACATCGTTCTGAAAACACAAACCAATGAGTGAATGCGTGTCAAGGTTGTTACTGAAAATGCCGCTAAATATAGCACACACGGGTTTTCCAAGAAACTGTTTTAACAAAGGTCAGTAGTTTGGCCATTACAGTTATTTTTGTGCTTTTGATGTGTCAGTAGATAAAATTTCTGCGAACTTTGACCAATTTAAAATACGACCAGTCAGTCGTGTTAGCCTAGGACCTAGCTGGACCGGACCATCAATCTACTAGTGAGTGTCGTTCGGTTGGGCCTTAATGTCAAACCCTGCTCCAAAGAGTGGGAGATCTTTCAGGGCTTTCCTTTGACCCGAGCTCCTGGATTTTGACCCGGGAGATTTCTCAATGACGCTTATTTGACCCGGGGTTAAATTGTACCAAGCATCATTTTGACCCGGGGCAAAAACAGCTGGTGTGTCAATACCACCAGATCAGTCGATCATAAAAGTACAGCCTCAAACAGATTACGTGATCAGTAAATGCAACTGACCCCCCATTGACTCGCTATCACTGTCAGTTACTCTAGTTAGCCTATTAAATTCTCGTATTGCTTCGGCAATCTTCATATACACCTCTGAATGTAATCGCCGATTGCGTAACCAACCTAATTACAAATTCCCGTATTGCATCAGCAATCTTTGTGAACTCTCAAAGTTACTGTTAGCTTCTGTATAGAGGATGCTGGATGTGAGAAAGATTAAAGGCAAGGAACCATGACAAAATGTGTTTACTTCCTATGGCTGTTACTCAGGTTAATTACCAATCGGAATCGGCTGAAATTTTTATTGTTTGATAATTACAAATAGTTTAATGGCAGTACTTTAACCATGCTGGTTTAAATGAAAGGTGTGATGATTGTAACAAATAGGTATGATTAGTCTGTCAACTGAAAATATTGGACCAAAACCGAAAGTAGATCGACTCTTACAGAATCAAACAAGGTTTAAAAAAACAAAACAAAAAAAACGTAATGAAGGTGAGTAAAACTTTCATTTTTCCTTAGCTATCTTTCTGTATTGAATAACTGAGAATGATTTGAGCAATTATGTTTTAATATGGGTTTTTTAAAAAAAAAATTTTTTTTTTTTAAATAAAACATAGATATTCTAGAATTTATAAATTAAATTATCCTGTTTACATTTGAAATTGACAACAGTTTATTATGATGACTTGGACTATTCCATGATAAAAATGCAGCTTCCCAATGTGACTACACTTCTAAGTAATGGAACAGATAATAATTCTTATTTTCATTTATTTTTTGGTTGACTATTTTCAGGAGTTCCAGTCACATGCTTTGTGTTTCATTGTGACAAATAATTTGTCATTGATGGCCCAGAATGAACTCATCACCATTCAGCAGGGGAAAGGGGGCTACCTTCCTTGAGGACAAATCATCAACATACGCCATTGTCCAGATATTTATTATATTCTTGTGTTTTGTATGCAATATTATAGAAATAAATTTAATTTTCATTTTGTTATGTTTTGATTTAAAACAGGATTACTTTTAATCAGAACACTTATTGCAAATAATATGTACATACAATAAACAAGTATACATTACATACAAACTTTGTTAATCTAAAGATATATATCGCTACATGTAAAATTTGTGACATATGATCTAAGCGAAATACTGCAAATTTTATTTGACTCTTAATAATTTGTTTTTGACTCTTGAAAATTTGGCCCCAAGAGTCAATGACTCTTGGGTTTCAAAGACTATGGAGAGCCCTGTCTTTGTTTTTCCAAATAACACAGTGCCTACCAGCAACACAATGGTCTATTGCGCCACATCTGCATGTTAAGTTGTCTCCCCAACATACTCTAGGGGGTTGGAGATAGTAGCAATGCAGTCGACACATTTTTTGTATGCCTTGTTTTGGGTTCTGGCGTATTCTGTACAACTATTCAAAGCCGGTGCAAAAGTTGTTTGGTTGGTGTATGTGGACAAAGTCCAGTACCATGCCTTTTCGTATGTAGCGAGAAACTGTCTAGGGATTTTGTGCCACTCGTAGAACGTGTACCCCACCTGTTCTAGTATTTGTGTTTCTGCATCGGAAAGGAGTAGATGTGGAAATTTGTCTATAAAGCAACTCCATTTGGCTTCTGTTTCTTCTTGGACACCTTCCTCATTTGTTGCAGTATCTTCTTAGGCGTCTGCGCTGTCGCGAATTCGATAGTATCTACTTCGGGAGATGTGGTACTTCTCCTTTGCCTTCCGTACAGACAGTCTGCTGGACAGTATTTTCACGTTGGCTTCTCAAGGTAGAATTGTACCTGGCATATCCACTCTTTGGGGTGTTTCTCTGGCAGTCTGGTCATGGCAACGAATTCGGTAGTATCTACTTTGGTAGATGTGGTACTTTCCTTTGCCTCCAGTATAGACAGCCTGCTGGACCGTATTTGGGCCCAGGCTTCTCGCAATAGAGTTGCACCTGGCATATCCACTCTTTGGTGTATGGGTATGTATCCGTGTTTCTCCAAATGGAAGTTCGGCTATCCACTCTTTGGTGTATGGGTATGTATCTGTGTTTTTCCAAATGGAAGTTCAGCTGGTACTGCCATGAGTATCTCCTTTGGGCAATGTGGTACTCTCCTCCCGGACTGTTTTTCAGCGTGTAGCGACACCTGGCACTATTGTGGTCTAGTGGAATTGGGGTTGGGTTTTTTTTTTTTTGCCAGTCTAGCTTTTTTTTTTGGTGCATCTGGTGTGGTGCGCTTTCTACTTTTTGGCACTGGCCCAGTTGGCACACGAAGAAGACCTCGACGAGCTGGTTGCTGTCGGCAAGCAACAAAAAGAGATATCGGAATTGGGGTTGGGGGGTTTTCTTTGCCGATCTAGCTGGTTCTCTCCATTTTAGTATGTCCGGTGAGGTGCACTTATGCCTTTTTTACCCCATTGTGTATACTACTTCATGAGTTAAGCCCCTTTAATTTATAAAAAAATGCCAGATTTCACTTTGTTTACACTCTAGCATCTTGATCTTTTGAGCAATCATCTTCAAACTTCATGACAATGTTTATGACCATAATGTCTCCATTGAGCTCGATTATTGTTGAGATCGGCCAATAAGGTCAGGAGTCTAGCCCCTTTTAATATAAAAAAAAGCCAGATTCACTTTTTTAGCAATCATCTTCAAACTTTAACCCTTTCCCTCATATAGACTCATTTTGATGCACTCAATAGGTACCACTTAAAGCCTGATCTGCAGGAAAACCACAGTTAAACCTTACCAAATTTAATTATAAAGTCCTCATTTTCTAGACCTCTGAGAGCAGCGAACGCAATGTTTATGATGATAATGTCTGAATTTAGTTCAATTGTGGCTGAGATGTAATGTCTGAATTTAGTTCAATTGTGGCTGAGATGGGCCAACAAGGTCAGGAGTTAAGCCCCTTTTAATATAAAAAATGCAAGATTTCATATTGTTTACTCTCAACCATCTTCATTTTTTAAACAATCATTTTTTGAACTTTAAGATAATGTTTATGACCATAATCTTGATTGAGTTTGATTATGGCTGAGATTGGCCAATAGGTCAGGAGTTGTATTTCTTTTATTATACAAAATGCCAGATTTCACATTGTTTACACCCTAGCGTCTTCATTTTTTTTAACAATCATCTTCAAACTTTAAGACAATGTTTATGACCATAAGCTCACAATTGGGTTCAGTCATACATTTAGGAGTTATGCCCCTTTCACTATAAAAAAAGCCAGATTTCACTTTGTTTACACTCTGCATCTTTATTTCTTAAACAATCATCTTTCTCAGGTGAGCGATTAAGGGGCAATCTTGGCCCTCTTGTAATTTTCTGATTTCATTTATGTAACATTGAAGTTAACAGTAGTTTTATAATTCCATTGTTATTTTTATACATAATTATGGATTTCTGGCTCATTATGCTTTAGGTACAGATTTCATGGATGTTATTAATTATTTTTGTAAGCAGTTATACCATTCTAGAAAGAGAGTTTTGATTGATATCCTTCCTATTTACAAGGCTGAGGCCTGTAAATATGATAATGATAACACCAGTAATGATGAAAAATAAAATAACTTTAAATAACATGCTTTCGACATAAGTGCACATAGAAATTCATAGTTGATATTCCATATAAGTAAGACATAAATTATAGAAATACAACTTCTGCTTTTCATCTAATTAGATGGTCTTTTTAATAATTAAATGATTTGAAATAACTGGCACATTGCAATATTTAGCACATCTGGCAAACTGACCGCAGTTTGCACCACTGTCAACTTGTAATATTTCACAGTTACTCAATGATGTGTACACAATAGTTTGGGACGTTTGACTACACAGTAATTCATTTTGAGTGCCTCCATACCCTACTTTAGCACCTACCATAAGTACAGGTGCCACCTAGGGGATTCTGAATCTAGGGGATTTTGACAGCCCCTTCATTTTCAACTAGGGGATTTTGACACCCCTATTGTTTTTGGCTAGGATATTTTGAATACCCTACCACTTTTGGACCTAGGGGATTTTGAGGCTTGGGGATTTTGAGTGTCTCCCTCGCGGCCGGGGATAGAACGACCTTTCTCTCCTAAGGCCGACGCTCTGTTCACTCGGTCAAGGGGGATAGTGAATAAATGTCAGAAAATGATACTAGCTGCTTGTGAATTACTTCTTTCCAACAAAATACCTTGGGACCGCCGTGGCAAATCTCTTTCAGCCCTTCACCACTGTGGGTTCGAATCCCGGTAGGGACTTCAGATTTTTCATGTGAGGAAGCCTTCCAACTGGCTTGCGGCAGGTCGGTGGTTCTACCCGGGTACCTCTGTGTACTCGGGGTCTTCCTCCACCTGTAATTAGCTGGACGTCGCTATATGATTGAAATACTATCGCAGCGACAGTAAACCCCAATACAACAACAACAACAAAATACCTTGAAGAAACAGGTTTAATTCATTTCGTTATGAAAACAAAGTTTTATATCATCACTGGTGGCAAGTTATTTCTGGGAACAAGCTATCACAGTAAACAATAATTTGCATAGTATTACAGTTGACCCAGTGTATGAAAGGTTCATGAAAGGTCCCAGAATATTAACTTAATAATGCTTGCAGTGTAGTGAGAGTTTTTGCAGACAAGTCTTAACAATAACAGTTTATATGGCACCTGATCCCTGGAGGTCTGATTCCTAACGTATATACACAGTATATACACACCCTAGAGACATCTGGCTCTTGACACACTGACGTGAACTAAGGCTGTATATTCTTACCATTGGGAATGGCTTAAAGATGGTGACTGCTTATTTCAGTGTTAGAATATACTGATTTTTATTAAGATGAATCATAATCTTAAACTGACCTCTAAAGGCAGAGAGAATGTTGATACCAGGGCTTGCTTAAGGCAGTTTGACTGTATACCTTATTACTGATCACAGTGGGTTTTTTCATTATATAATAAAGAGTGTAATATAGTAGAGAGTTTACCTGGCAGGCATGATGATAGTATGTAAGTTGTAACCAGACAAAGAAATGGCAGTAAAAGAGGTGGTAGTCTGGCCAACAAATTCGGTAGCCTATGGGCTCTGGGCATGGGATTTGTTGGACACTGTAAATTTACTTAAACATGTTTACGTGGCTATCTACATGATTTATGGACCGGTGGCTTAGTGGTTAGAGCAGCCACCCTGGAATCGATTGGTCGTGGGTTTGATCCCTTGTCATGACATACCAAAGTCGTAAAAAATGGTACTGGTATTGCTCCCTTGTTTGGTGCTTAGCATAGAAAGGTAGTTCCAGGACTGGTTGACCCAGTGTCAGGAAAATGTGACTGGGTGGGGTATCATGTCACATGTCTATGGTATGATACTGCAGTGTAACAGCATTATATCAGTCTCAAGTAGACATAGTCTCCAAATGATTGAAATACTGTTGGTAGGACATTTAACCCAATTAACGAACAAACATACAAACATGATTTATGATTTTTGCATTACTTTTTTGATCTGAGAAGAAGTTTCATTTATCTGATTATTTGCTTGTTGATTATTGCAGGTATTGATTTGCTGAAAGACTGATATACCATCCAGGGAATGGTGGCACTGCTTCATTGAGATAATGTCAAATGGTAAGCATTAATCCATGTCCTTATTAAGTCACAATAGACATAGAGATACATACAGTACATTTCTATAGGACTGCCACCTGATATAACAGGCTCATTTCTAGGGTTTTTATGCCCCGCCAACTCGGTTTCTGTCTGTGCGTCCGTCCATCAGCGCGTCCGTTCCTCCATCCGTCCATCCAGTGTTCTGCCCATGCCGCGCCCTTGCGCCATTGGCGCTAAATAAATGCAAATGGCGCATAAATTTCCCCACAGATGGGCTATTCGGCGCGCTAAAATTGTGAGCCAATCCGATCACGAAATAAAACATTTGAATTCATAAATTTGCGTCGCCGAAACTTGCTCGTCATTTTGTTTACATTTAGTTATACAATGCGTCTATTTTCATACCAACCAAGCGTCTAAGCGAACTCAAGGCATGATTTTCTTTCTAGAGAGTTCCGATTGCTGTTTTGATTGGTGTTTAGCCAGTCGGTATCCTGTGGTGCTTGGCTTCGGTAAATCTTTCCAAAATGGCAGACGGCAAAAGAAAAATGAAATCTTTTTAGTTTCCTTTTAATCGCCAACTACATACGTACAAAAAACTAGCCAATCTAATGAAAAATATGCATCGTGTACACAGGATGTGAGCGCGGAACATTAACCAGTGTTAGTAACGAGGTAAATTCTTCCCCAAAAATGCAAAATGCGTCCCCAACCCACCTCACATCAACTGCATCTGATACCGTCGAAAAGAAAAAGGCGACAGTCCCAGTTATTGGTAATAAAAGGAAGAAAAAGGAAACCAGATCCTTTTAAAAAATGGTGGTTAAGTGACCTTAATGTCTTTGAAATATCAATCTCTATGGTATGTAAACTGTCTGAAACATACGAAATCTCTCTATGACTACAAATGTGTGTAGAAATTGGAAAACAAGCAAAAGAAAAGTTACTAAAAAAGGCCCTTGGTTGATATGGCCCATAAAATTTGGGAATGGCCCACATTTTCTTGGCTCAATGGGCCTTGTGGCCCAATGTTTTTGAAGACTGGGCAGAACACTGGTCCATCACACCTCAGGTTTACCTTTGCGTTAAAGCTTTTTTTCTATGAAGATGACTTCACATCTTTATGAAACTAGGTACATATGTACATCATGATATGATCTTTTTAATATTCATGCAAATTTATGGCTGTGACATATATTTCACTGTTGAATGAACATGGTAAAATATGGATTATTTACCAGTAATATTTCTTTAATTTTATGGCTGTGACGTGGTAAAATTGGTTATTCTGCCCCAGGTTTACCTATGTGTTTAAGGTTCTTTTTCTTAAAGGCAACTTCACATCGTCATGAAACTTTGTACAAATGTACATTATTATATTAACTTTAAAAATGCAAGCAAATATTTTGTTCTGACCATATCCTGGTGGGGCATTAGTGTCTCACAGACACATTTTCTTGTTAGATCTTGTTTCATAATCATATGAATAATTATAAGTGAGATAAATATAAAAAAACAAACATGTATAATGATGTCAGCATTCAAATAATCAACCACCTATCAATTAAGGTTATGCTTTCAATTTAGCCACATGTGTCTATTACACAATAGTTCACAATAGTGAACTGGGAAAACCTGATTAGATAGGGTAATATGTGCAGTTTGATCAGGGATTGAAACAAGGTCTTATTTGATTAAAAAGAACTCCTTTGTTGCATTCAACAGTGTTTCACACAAGAGGCTGGGGAGACCCCATATATCTGTCTCAGTTAGAGGGAGGCTAGGGAGACCCCATATATCTGTCTCAGTTAGAGGGAGGCTGGGGAGACCCCATATATCTGTCTCAGTTAGAGGGAGGCTGGGGAGACCCCATATATCTGTCTCAGTTAGAGGGAGGCTGGGGAGACCCCATATATCTGTCTCAGTTAGAGGGAGGCTGGGGAGACCCCATATATCTGTCTCAGTTAGAGGGAGGCTCCGGGAGACCCCATATATCTGTCTCAGTTAGAGGGAGGCTGGGGAGACCCCATATATCTGTCTCAGTTAGAGGGAGGCTGGGGAGACCCCATATATCTGTCTCAGTTAGAGGGAGGCTGGGGAGACCCCATATATCTCTCAGAGGGAGGCTCCGGGAGACCCCATATATCTGTCTCAGTTAGAGGGAGGCTGGGGAGACCCCATATATCTGTCTCAGAGGGAGGCTGGGGAGACCCCATATATCTGTCTCAGACTAACATATATAGACTATCAAATACAGTCTGTCACACTACTTGTTGTCATGTAGTCCTTCTTTTTGATTGTTGTTTCTTTGTGTTACAGTGTTTTTTCACTTTGGGGGGAAAGGGGACCATAGGAGGGGGAAAAAGTTCACAGACAAGGTAAAAGGGGAATTTTCCTACTATATATAATATAGGTGTTTTATTCTCTTTTACTCTTATTTAATGATGTTATATTACATAAAAGAATAATAAGAACAATAATATAATATATTTGAACAGTTTCATTAAGAATATAACATTTAAAAAAAACATTGTGACAGTGACCATGCACACAAAATGGTATGCAAACTGTCATAATTATGGAGTGGGGGGGGGGTTAAAAAAAACTGAGTAGGGGGGGGGGAATATATACTCCAGGCAGGGGGGAATGTTGCCTATATTCTCCAAATATTTTGACCCCACCAAAAAAAACCACTGTGATATTATATCTAAGGCACATGGCATTTTATTGTGACACTCTGCCATCATTTGCTTGAATTTGACAGTTAATTATGATAGTACTTTAAATGTTTTCATTTGATATCTTAAATTTATGGTTTTGAAAGTAAGGAATAACATCAAGCACTGTTTCAAATTGTGGATATATTTTGTGTTTTAATTGTAACTGTTTGCAGATCATTCCAAGATAGTAAGTCTTACTTAATTTTGTGATGGTTATCTACTCTGTGGAAACTCCATGATGTATTTAAATTAATTGAAGCATTCGATCTTAATTGTCTCAATTAACACCCAGGGGTTTCACTGTGGAAGATATATGAGCTGCTGTAATTGGAAGACTGAATTAGAAACAAAATTTTGCTGAGAAAGAAAATCAGAGATAAAGAAAGACAGGGGTTTTCTTAAGTGGACGCCCACTTGCCCGCGCCGGGTTAAAATCACTGCGGGCTAGTGATTTTTCAAAGAAGATAGCAAGTTTATTTATGTAAATGAAATCTTTCGGTTTTCTAATTTTCTATAGTATATCAGGGGTAAAATGCTTGCATATTGTCTTTGATACATATTAACTAAAATCCACCTTAATACTGCACATATTTAGTTTTAAACATTAACAAACACCAACTAACTTCAAGATTGGGCAACCTGTTTTCACTGGGGGTGAGTAGATATTCAAAGTAACTTGCCCCCTGGACAAGATTAAGTCAAATCCTTAAGTAAACCCCTGGAAAGAGCTGCTTTTTTTCTTTCTACATTTTCTGAATATAGAAACCTGAATTTTGGTTCAGATAGATACAGTGATAAGCAATTTACAGTTGAACATTATATTCCAGATTAACAATGGCGATCCTTCTCAACACAGACATACCATTATACATTATGTAAGCACATTGAAAACCCTTATCAGACACAGAGGCAGTTTCCGACCTTACATATCCTTCATATATGAAAGCACTGTATAAAACCTGATCATCTTGCTAGTAACTCACAAAGTGATGAGGTTTCTCCTAGTCTCTACTAATCTATTTGAGAAGGGATGGTAAAACATTTTCAGACTGAGAATTTATTTCAAGTATGTTAGGGTGTAAAATGGTGTATTTGTGTCAAATAGTTTGAAGTATCTTGATTCTTATGTGATTTTAAGAAAAATAAATCACCTCAGTCAGTCCGTTTGCCGACTGACTGTTTCAGTGTAATAACTGTTGGTATTTCTTTGATAGCTCACCTGAGCACGAAGTGTCCATTGTACATCAGGACATCATGACAGATACCAGATTTCACTATGTGTACACTCTTGCATCTTCATTAATAATTCAATCTTCTTCAAACTTTATGACAATGTTTATTAACATTTAATCTCTCAGCCAAGTTAGATTATGGTTGATATTTCCCATAAGGTCTGGAGTTAAGGCCCTTGAATGATGAAAAATGCCAGATTTCACTTTGTGTTCAATCTAGCATCTTCATTTCTTAAGCAATCTTCTTTAGACTTCATGACAATGTTTATAGCCATTATCTGGCTTAGTTTGATTATGGTTATGGCATATGTATAGATTTATAAATGAAAATACTTGAACAATCATAGAATAATCTTTAAACAACATCTCCTGCTAAACTGCTAAGCAGGAATGATCCTTAGGTGGTACTGAACAAAAATAGCTAAAATTGTTTAGGTCTGCCGATCAAGATGGCCACCAGAACTAAAAATTAATACAATATAATTTATTATGTGTAATTTTTTTTCCTTAAGCAATTTCTCTCAAGCAGTTGAATTCAGGTTAGCGATTTAGAGCCATCATGACCCTCTTGTTTTTTGGTGTTTTTTTTTACTTTTAACTAGGCCTAAAGATACAAACATTCACATGAGCATGATAACAACACAGTGCTATACCCTTATCGTGATGTAATTTATGCAATAAATGGCATTATATTTCTTTTCCTCTCAAACCAATAATATTTCTAATCCTCTCAAACCACTGTACAGAATTAGATTCTGTTTTGAATCTTAGATAAGTCGATTAAGCCCATGGTCCTATACTGTCATTATATGGTTTTGATCCCCTAAAAATGAGCCCTGCAGATGGTTGGCTAGTTTTCTTATTTAGTCTGTATAGAAACTTTGCAATTGTTTGTATCTAAAATTTTAATCAAGGTTAAACTGAATTGTTTAATTAAGCTGATGGTACTCTTGTGATCGTTCCAAGGCCATGATGGCCCTCTTGTTTCTTTTTGCCATACTGTTACACCTTCTGGAATGGCAGCATTATATCTGTCAAGTAGACATAAAGTCAAACCTGTCTTAAGCAGTCAGTAAAACAAGAGAAGTGACTGCTTCTTTACAGAGGTGGTCACTGAATGAAGGTTAAACATATAACAAAATGCTAGTTTGGTAATATCAAACTGATCACTAAATGCAGGTGGCTGCTAATACAGGTGGCTGCTTAATACAGGTGGCTGCTAATACAGGTGGTTGCTAATACAGGTTGGCTGCTTAATATAGGTGGCTGCTAATACAGGTGGCTGCTAATACAGGTGTCTGATAATACAGGTTGGCTGCTTAATACAGGTGGCTGCTAATACAGGTGGCTGCTTAATACAGGTGGCTGCTAATACAGGTGGCTGCTAATACAGGTTGGCTGCTTAATACAGGTGGCTGCTAATACAGGTGGCTGCTAATACAGGTGGCTGCTAATACAGGTTGGCTGCTTAATACAGGTTGGCTACTTAATACAGGTGGCTGCTTAATACAGGTGGCTGCTAATACAGGTTGGCTGCTAATACAGGTGGCTGCTAATACAGGTGGCTGCTAATACAGGTTGGCTGCTTAATACAGGTTGGCTGCTTAATACAGGTGGCTGCTAATACAGGTGGCTGCTTATACAGGTTGGCTGCTAATACGGTTGGCTGCTTAATACAGGTTGGCTGCTTAATACAGGTGGCTGCTAATACAGGTGGCTGCTAATACAGGTGGCTGCTAATACAGGTGGCTGCTAATACAGGTTCAACTGTAGTATCAAGATGACTGAAATGTTGTTTTGGTGGAAAGTTTAATCCAACAGACAGACAAACTTCTGACCATGGCTGGTTGGCTCAGTGTCAGGATAGTATGACTGATACTGCAGTCTCAAGTAGACATTGTCTCCAAATGACTGAAATACTGTCTGTGGGACATTAAACCCAAAAACAAACAAAAAAACATTAAAAAAAACTCTAGATTGAAAATAGCAACTGCCATTTACTTGCAGATACTTTATGTGTAGTTGTATTTCATTCCAAGAGGTTTCATGCACTCAGACAAAGTTGTATAGATCTGCTTGGTACAACATTGATTTGCATTTGGTAAGAATCAGTCATCATCATCATCATCCTAGAAAAATCATTTGCAATTCAATGGCCTGCAGCTCCCCCAGACTACCAGAGTATATTGATTATTGATAAATAACGCTTACCTTCCCTGGAAATGATTCCACTCTGACATTTGTGAACGTGAAACTTTGTTTTGAAAGTACTACCTAGAACTGAATCATTCATTATTTGCATTGTAGCAATAAGACTTCAACTGTTATTTCCAATTGAGGATGTTGCAAAAAGACCTGGTTTGTTTATGGCAGAATTGCATTAGAAGTTAACATGGGTTATTGCCCTTTGATTAACATTCCAACTGCTATTTGTTTATTACTAGCTGGAAGGTTTGAATGTCATTATAAAGGAGAATGGAAATTTAAAATTAAACATAAATTGAGTAGAAAATATGATCAGAGAAAGAGGGTATTTCAGGAAAATACAAAGAGCACAAAGATGAATTGTTGAATTTAAATTATCAGTTTGGTTTTCTTATATGGTTCTTCTCTAGATATAAGTCTCCTGTTCGAATTTGGTCTCTCATTTAATGTAATGAATAAGCCCATATTTCAGAAAATGTAATAAAGATTGACCCAGATATAATTATTATATAACAGCAAAGAGTATCAGTTATGTTCCTTTCAAGGTTTTAAACGTTTTACCTCAGTTGTTTAATGCCCTAACAAATATAGCAGACTACACTGATTGCTCATGCAATATTGTGGCTCATATTCTATGAAGTCTGCAAAGCAAAGAAATATGTATGGTTTCATATACCATTTTAAGTTCAGTAAATACATTAATCATGTCATTAATTAGTACATGAATATTCATGAGGTAAAAAGTTAACTGACTGGCTTAAAGAAGGATTTAAAGAAAACAAACTTTGGAACAAAACAAAAAATAAACAAGAACCACAAGCAGTATCTCGGTTTTCGCTTTTAACCTAATCAGCTTGAACACTTTATTTCAACTCAGCCACAATTTTCAATATGAAACAGAGCGCAAAAGAAAATGCATTGAAAAAGGCCTTCATGTTCTTGAGTTATAAGCAGTTAAGCATGGAGCCCTCTCCCTGGCGAAATCTTGACGTAATTACTTCAGTACAGATCACGTGATAATATTTTTAAAATTATAAGAATTTAGTGTTTCGCATCAATCTGCAATCATTTGCCAATTGTAGTGAAGAGGGGATAACCTAAAAAAAGTGGGGTTCATGTAACTCCTCATTTTGCACATAACCTTTGTTATGGAAATCTTACAAGCTGTCAGGAAATTGGGGGTTTAAACTCTAGAAAATGGTATTTGTGTTCTGTGTATATATTACATTGTGAAGAAAACTTGAGTACCGTCGCTGTGAAAGTATAAATGTCATATATTGGAACTTTCAGCTAAATTACATGTGAGTAGCTCTTCTAGTGCAAATATTTTCCCATACCCAATACTTTGAAATCCATCATATTCTATTGTGCTGTCAACAAGGAACAGAATGCTGAAAACCGCATTTGAATCAGACTTCAACATTTTTAGTCATAAGCAAAAGAGTGATTTTAAGCGAAGCGCTCCCTAGCGGCAAAATAGGAAACAAAATTGATTAAATATTTTCTATTAGGTACCTAGAAATGCAGGAAATAGTTTAATTAGGTATATTATATGCAAGGGTCAAACATTCTATTTTTTAATGTCACAATTTGAAGAATACAAACTGATTTACCATTGTTCAAAAAAGGATAAAACTTTGGACTGCCTTTAAATGACCAAATCAAGTTCGATCTTCAAAAACTAAACCTCACTGGAAAGAGCTCTTCAAGAACTAAATCTTTTCTTCATATACTCTCAATAAAATATTTTCAGCTTTGTAGCTATTTGGGTCGAAGAAAAAAACAACAGTTTTTGAATATGACCTTGACCTTTGCATTTTTTTTTAATTGTGAGGCCTTTTCAAACATAACACTTCATAACATGTGAAAATTCCACGAAGAATGAACAATGAACAAAAAATAAAGTCAGGAGCAACAAAAACATGTTTTTTAAATTTTAATTTTTCCTAAATTTTAGTGAAGTTTGACCGTTTCTAGAGGACAAACCATGCATTTCTTATATTCGCCACCCCATATATTTTGTGCATGTATGTCTTGCAAATCGTATGCAGCAAACAGAATTCTTCCATCTGTTCTCTAACAAATGGGAAGGTTTTTGGTAGACCTACCCTCATTTGTCCACTTTTTTACAAGGTTTGAATTTTCAACCTCCCCTAGAACAAATTTTTTCCTTACTCGATGCTGAGATATCCATCGTATTTGATTGGGCTGTCAACAAGGAACATAATGTAAAAACATGCATCTAAATCAGGCTTCAAAGTATTGAGTTATTAGCAAAAGAGTGATTACATGCATAGCACCCCGTAGTGGCTAAATCAGAAACAAAAGTGAAAAGTTTTACCATTTTGGCACGAGTTCAGATAAATGTGACACCATGCCAAAAATTTCATAGCTGTAGCTTTTCTCATCTGGCTGCTAGGTTGGCTACAAAAATGGGTGGATTGGAAAAATAATAAAAAAAAAAAAAAAAAAAAAAATCATTAGAAGAAGACCAATAGGTTTTCGGCCTGCAGCGGCAAAAACCTAAAAAAACACCAGTAAAAATTATATCATGTTTTAGAGTGTGGCTCATGTGATCCTCTCTATCATCTTTGTATTTATTTTTTCTGCAGATCTTAATAGGAACTCTTAAGTTGATGAGAAGGCTAATCCCAAATGAGCATCCTCTCCTGAAAAAAAAGCAGCTTTCTTGAATTCATAACTGCCAAACCATAACACCTGATCTGTTGTTTTGTCATTACATTTTTTTCATGTTAAAGAATGAATCAGGACTAATTGAGAAAATACCATATTGTCAGACTGGAAATCCAAGGATGTAGGCCTCGGTCGGCAGATATTGTCTTTAATTTTTTTTTCCATAGAGGAAATGGTTTAAAACTTTATCTGATTTTTTTTCTATAAAGATGCATGTCCATAGGATCAGATGCATTTTAATCTTTACAATTGATGTGATTGCCTTTGTGACCAATGCAGACCAAGATCAGCCTTCACATCCTTGCAGTCTGATCATGGTCTACACTGTTTGCTATTCAGTCAATAAATTTTCAGCAGGCACCCCCATAAACAACTAATGAAACAGTCCAAAATGAAAAATGGACAAGTCCAATTTAGAAATTAAGCATTGTTAGGGTTAAAGAAATGAGTCAGAAGATATTAAATTTACAGCTTTTTGACTTAATGTCAAGAGAATGTACATTATGGCAATGCTATGTAACAGCATTGTGTTAAATAGAGATAATTCCAGCTTCAGTGAATAAGGTTTTCTCCATTTTTTACCAAATCCACAAAAAAAACACAATGGAAATAGAAAAAAACAAAAACACGGTATGTATTCACCACAAGAGCAGCTATATAATTATTAGATATTCATATGCAATAGTATGTGTGATTTAAAACAAATAATTCTGGCTACCAACAAAAAGACTACTTAAATTCTTTAAATTATAGGTAGTTCTAAACAATTCTATCCAGATAATGCCTTCTTAATGAATGATTCAAGTATATGCCAAAGATGACATGAATTATTACCTTAATAACTAGCAATATTTGTTTAGAAATGAAGTATTTGTTGTTGTTGTTTTCATTTCTGCTGTCTTCTCTGACCTAAGTTTATATGTGCCTGATGCACCTTTGACCCTGAGGAGTTTGATAAATTTTCTCCTGAAAGAGCCATTTGATCTAAAAAAAAATTAAAAAAAATGGAACAGTCTTGGACACAAACATAAATACCATACTTAGTTCCTTATTTAATTATATAGATAGATTTGAGAAAATCCGGTTTGAGTACAATTTTGATTTTCCAGAACATGGGGAAATTTGCCCCTAATTGCATGCATTTAAATATTATCGAGGTATCTTCCATCTATTACATTCACTGATCTATAGACCTTATCTATATTTAAGACATAGATGCAAGAAATGCATATCTCTAAAGTGATAATATACTTCATCTTTATCTACCAATAACTAGAATTTTATATCTTAACCTTTTAGATAAAAATGATGATATTATTTTTGTAAATATATTCATTACTGTTTAAATATTACAAAAATAATGTTGAGATTGATCATTGAAGTTTGAGATTCCTAAATCCGAGTCAAAAATATGGATATAGGAGACAAGCATGATTCCATTCACTTGTATGCCGTGAATTTTTTAATTGGAGAAAGGGACATAACTCAGGAATGACTATTGTCTCTAAAGGGACTTCCTGAGTCAT
The DNA here is from genome assembly GCA_021229015.1 of Solen grandis. Classification (NCBI taxonomy): domain Eukaryota; kingdom Metazoa; phylum Mollusca; class Bivalvia; order Adapedonta; family Solenidae; genus Solen; species Solen grandis. The sequence goes on from CM037777.1 coordinate 65,709,348, forward strand.
ACCTTTGATCATGTTTTATTGCAGGAAGTATTGAATTTCTAGATCTTTGTGTTTAAACTGTTTCATCTTATTACACACACACACTCACAAATAAACCTAGTTAAACACATAAGTTTTCTGCTTGAGTAAGGTATTTTTAGCTCACCTGAGCACAACGTGCTCATGGTGAGCTTTTGTGATCGCCTTTTGTCCATTGTCCGTCGTCCGTGTGTGCGTCTGTCGTCAACATTTTCTTTAAACAACATCTCCTTCAAAACTACTCACTGGATTTTGATAAAACTTCACAGGAATGTTCATTATGGGGCCCTTTACCAAAGTTGTTAAAATAATTTTGATTGGTCAAAAATCTAGGTCACAGGAGCTAAAAATAGATTTTAAAAATGAAAATTTTAAAAATCTTCTTCTCTGAAACCACAAGGCCTACCCTTTTTGAATTTTGGTATGTAGCATGATCTTATGACTCTCTACCAAGATTGTTCAAATTATGACCCTGGGGTCAAAATTGGCCCCGCCCCAGGGGTCACTTGATTAAACATAGGCTAATATAGAAAAAACTTGAAAAATCTTCTTCTCAGAAACCACAAGGCCTGGGGTTAAGATATTTGGTGTGCAGCATTGTCTAGTAGATCACTACCAAGTTTGTTCAAATCATGGCCCTGGAGTCAAAATTGGCCCAGCACCAGGGGTCACTTGATTAAACATAGGCTAATGTAGAAAAAAAAACTTGAAAATCTTCTTCTCAGAAACCACAAGGCCTGGAGTTTAGATATTTGGTATGTAGCATTTTCTACTGGGTCTCTACCACGTTTTTACAAATCATGACCATTGGGTCAAATTTGGCCCCACCAAAGGGGTCCCTGATTTTACATAGGCTTATAGGGAAAAACTTGAAAAATCTTCTCAGAAACCACATGGCCTGGTGTGTAGCATGTCTAGTGGATCTCTTCTAAATTTGTTCAAATCATGACCCTGGGGTGAAAATTGGCCCCACCCCAGGGGTCACTTGATTTAACATAGACTAATATAGGAGAAACCTGAAAAAAATCTTCTTCTCAGAAATCACAAAGCCTGGAGTTTAGATATTTGGTATGTAACATGGGCTAATAGACCTCTACCAAGTTTGTTCAAATCATGAATCATGCATTGTCTAGTGGATCTATACTTAGTTTGTTCAAATCATGGCCCTGGGGTCAAATTTGGCCCCGCCATAGGGTAATAGGCTAATATAGAAATAACTTGAAAATTCTTCTTTTTAGAACACTAGAAAACACATGGCCTGGGGTTTAGATATTTGGTGAAAATTGGCCTCGCCCCAGGGATCACTTGATTTTACATAGACTTATTTTGGAAAAAAAACTAGAAAAATCTAGACTAATATTGGAGAAACCTGAAAAAAATCTTCTTCTCAGAAACCACAAGGTCTGGAGTTTCGATATTTGGTATGTAACATGGGCTTATAGACCTCTACCAAGTTTGTTCAAATCATGACCCTGGGGTCAAAATTGGCTCTGCCCCATGGATCACTTGATTTTACATAGCCTTAAATGATACCAGGTGAGCGATCTAGGGCCATCATGGCCCTCTTGTTTCTATGTTAATAAAAGCCATTTGTCATCACTTCCTTGATCTTTTGGAACTTATTTTATTTTAAAGCCTCATATATTATTACAGTCTGTTAATACTTGGTATCAAAAACATCCGACTGAGTGGATTACTTTGTGTTTACTCACAGTTCTTTTATGAAAAGCTTTGTATTCCCGAATGTATAAGACTGGTCTATCAAATTGGATGGCTTGAGTGATACATTCTGTGAAATTTATTACTTGCAATACAAACTGAATTACAATTTATCTTGATTGTGTCTCCCTATATCTGATTTTATTGAGGTTTACTTTGTTAGCATAAGCTTGCAACTGCCAAGAAAAGTTGTCTCTCATTTTATCTGAACAAGGAGAATTAAGAACATACATATAAAATTTTATTACACTCTTACAGAAAAGGATTGGTGCCAGTTATAAATGTTATGTATGGGATATCTTTGGTGAATGGATGATGCCTAGATTAAGTAAATTACTTGATACCACTAGTATTTTTAATCTTTTAACAGTGATGTGTTTTCTCATGTAAGTTATTTAAATTTTTGTAAGAATTAAAAAGGGACTCTGGAAAAGGAATGCAGTTTTTATGTTTAATTTGGTCAGGTTATGAAATTCACACAGCTATCTCAAGACAGTTCCCCTCTGTGTCTCATCTTTGTGTTGTACATAGAAATGTATTTCCACTCTTTTTATTCACTTAAATTTATTTTGCTTATGATGTCAATTGAGAATGGCTTATCCCAAGGCTTTCCCCAGGCCATTTAAGGGCCCTGGGACCAGGGCACCTGCTTTTCAAAATCTGTTTTACCGGGGCGCTTAACTATCAAATTGTGTCTGCCAGGGCTCTTACATTTTTGTCTGCAAGAAATCCAACAAATTACATGTATCCCTTGATATTCCTATTGTACACAGACAGTGAATATACCAGACGTCATGTGGTGCTAACAAGTTGTCCATGGCTGTGTAATAAATATGTGTCTGGGTACTGTGTATGCAAATTGAATGACATTTATACCACCCATTTTCACTGATTGACAGACATTTGCCGAATGCAGAAATATCGGGTACGGCCAGGCAGTTACTGATTGCCGAAGCGATTGTACCATGGTTTAAAAAGAGTTAAAAATGCAAATATCACAAATTTATATCGGGCTAAAATTGATAAATCTAATTAACTACCAAGTTTACAAACTTTTGGGCGCATAAAAATTCTTTTTTTAAACACTTTCTCTAGATAAGTCTATAACGCAATGAAAGAAAAAAAAACAAAACAACCTCGACTATATCTTCTCATTTTAACCTTTCTCAATATATTTTTCAAACCTGTATTTAAAAACCTGACAGTTGTCATAACAAGAAGATATGTTAGTGCTACAACCATATGTGCACTTAAAAGGTCACGGTCACAGGAAATGTTAGATGTTGTCTTTGGTGTTCATGGTCATTTTCAAGTCCGCTATATAACTTCTAGGGCTGCTGCGAGTATCCAAGTACTTGGATATCTACGAATTCTGTCTGCAAATCGGGTACGAATTTTCGCCACAGCGAAGATCGCTGGATTGCAATCTTTTCTTAAACACCTACCATAAATACTTTTTATAAAACTTAAAAGAATAAAATATAATAAAATGAAAGTGAATATAAACGTCGTTTTTCAAACCCAAAGTTGTTTTTACAAAACCGAAAGTAAAATATGACAAACATGTAGAGCTAGCAATGCTGTGCGTCAATAAAGATTCTAATTTAAATCATTGGTATGATTTCAGCATACTGTAATAATGTCTAGCGTTACCAAAAATATAATTCATTATTAAATCAAGAATCAAGCATAATCGTAAGTATTCATCATATTTTTCAAATTTCGAAAATACGTCCTACATGTAGTGCAAAGCAACGCTGTTAAGTCGAGGGAGATTTGGATGTAAATCATTGATATCAATACATCACGTTTCCAAAATCATTCTGGTAATTAATTTTTGAATATTATATTTAATAGATTTAATGTTTATAAAGCTTAAGAATCAAGTGATTTTGTAAGTAATCCATATTATTTGAAATTTGAAACTGATGTTTACTTTACTGAATGAATCGTCTGCAGTTTGTATACATGGCAGAGAAAAACAACTTATCAAAAATTCACCCACAAAGCACACATCAAATGTGTAGAAATACTTCGGTATTTCTACCCAAGTTGAAAAAGGCTATTTGTAAAATCTGCAACTTAAATGTTGCATATACTGGCGGTACAACTAACCTGTCAAATCACCTAAAAATGATACGTCAAAAAATACAGGTAGGCTTTTGTAAATGTTACCAAAATTGAAAATAAGAAAATTTTGTGTGTAGAATACAAACACGTTTTTATCAAAGCAGACAAATGATATTGGATCTTATCATTTGGCATTTGAATTCCATGTTTTTTACTGTGGAGCTTGAGTTAATGCTCAGTCTAAACTTACCATATATATTCATTACAGGTTTCACTTTTGTTATTATCAATAAAACTGTTTAAATTCTTAATATGTTAGTTCTGTTTGTCTAAGGATTCTTTAAGGTTTAAACCAATGATTCGTGATCCGATCTGTGCATGTCAGTCCCGGATCGTGGATCGGATCGGATCGGATCGTCACTTGCCCAACAATCCACAGCCCTAATAACTTCCATATCTATGTTTGGATTTTCATGACTCACAAAGGTGCATAGAGAAAGGAAACAAATTATTTGAGAGAATAGATGACAAAAAATAATTGTTTGAAACATTACCAAACATTACTATTCTTAAAAATAGAATCAAACTTATACTTGGAATGAGTTAATGCTATTGAAAATGACATTGCATGTGATCAAAGTTTTGATGCAAAATATATTGTTCAGGCATGGATGCGCGCTTACGCTCACACACACACACACACACACGCTTAAAAACACTTCTGCATCAAAACTCCTAGCCAGATTTTAAAATGTTTTGGCACAGATGTTCTATGGGTAACCATCTACAAAGATTGCTCCTTTAGAGCAGTGGTACTCAGGTGAGCGATATAGGGCCATTATGGCCCTCTTGTTTCTATCTGGCACAAATTTTTATGGGGGTTTTTCACCTGTTGGGACTCCTGACAGTATTTCTTACTATACTTACAAAGCCTTGTTATAATATTTATATATATTTTAAATTAATTGAAAATGAAAGAATAATTTGAAACTTCTAAATTTGCCATAATTTGGAATAATATGTAGATCATGTAGACCAAAAGCAGTTAAATCAGTCATTATGCAAGGTTATTGCATAGAAACAATATTAATGCAAAAAATATATTCAAGATTTTATATGAGATAATATTATTGTTTTTCATGTCTCATTAAGCTATTAGAGATCACTAAAATGTGTTAATTAAAGGTGTGATAATGTACAAAAAAACCAACACCCATAAGGGTCCACCTCTCCTGCACTCCAGCTTGTTTCAAACAATGCAGGTTTTACAATGTTCTGTCATAAAAAATATATATATTTTGAGCTTCCTGTTCTCCTAAAAACTGACCGGTTATTACAGCATGTAACCCACAGGGAGGTTCAGGATTCAAAGAGATGATGCAGAAGCATAAAGAAATAGAGCTTGTGTATTTTGTTTATAAACCCCTCTCATGGGGACAGTAGGCTCAGCTTGTCTTGTCAGAGGAAGATTTTTCGGAACCTATACTGTAGTAAGGATTAGTTCTGTAAGTCTGGTATTTATGGTGTATATAATGGTGGTTCGGTGTAAGTCGGGTGTTAATGCGGTGTTTTGAGGTTGTAAGTCTTGAATGAATGGTGGCTTACCATCACAAAGGGATGAGATTGTGTCATGATATCTTACAGGCCTTGTCTTACAAATGTATTAGATTACTCGGAAAGACTTTCTGTGATGAAAAGTAAAATGGATGGACTGAATTGCAAATTAGGTACAGGAGTTGCTTCTATGGTTCACAAAAGCTAAAACACATATAGCTGTATATGGTGTCACAAATGTAGCTTATTGTCATTTGTTGTGGTGAACGTATTTTATTAAAGTTTAACTATTTATCAAGATCAAACTATTCTTTTGCATAGTAATATTTTTTTTTTTAAGAAAGTTAAAGATATATGAAGAAAATCATAAATATTGTTATATGAATATATCCAGTGATACATTTGTGAGCAGATAAAAGAAGAAATACTGTGGACTGTGGAAACTCTGATTAAAATCTCTGACATACTGTTGTTATCTCCCTTTCCATGAGAACATAACATTGATCAGATCAATGTTATAGCTGTTACGCTCTTGGCCCATATTGTTCGGTTTGGCAAGGTTTTGATCATCTAAGAAGTTGAACTCAGCCACCAAATGTGCTTTGTTTGTGTTGACCTGAATAGGCTAGTTATTGACAAATGTCAGATATATGATTTATAGCTGCCTGACAAAATATGGCCTCCCTCCAGACTCTAAATATACATTCAGCATCAGCTGCCAAAACAAGTTATCTCTTCTAGATGCACAGAAGAGTTAAGGCATTTTAGTTCTTTCAGAAAAGCACTGGAAGGAATGTGCCATATTTGGTTTGTTTGCCTGGTTGTTCCCAAATAAACATGCCACTGCCGAGACAGCTAGTTACTAAGTTACAGCGCTAAAGAGCTTTGACATGGCTAATGTACCAGAATCTTGGCAGCTTTATTCCACCCCATCTCGTATTATGTATTGTGGGATACTGAAGACAAGTGCTTTATATATGAATAAAATTATCTGTAGGGCTTTTTGGCCTTGCCAGGTCAGATTGCCACAAGTTTGACAATAATATGACCGTCAATGTCATAGTTTATCAGGTCTTATTGATGTCTTGACTCTGAGTGCAGTTTTTATTTGTCTCACTTTGTATTTGGCCATAAATGTGTTTGAAGCCATAATTCAGACTTATTTGGCAATATTTATTGGCATGATACACTTTCTTCTTTTTATTGTTTAGCTGAATTGTCTTGATAACAAAACATGGGATGTTAGGAGATAAATCATGGGGAAAAAAATGTATTCTTTGTGTATGGACGATATTCTTTGGAACATTTGTATCCATAAACTAATGGTACGTCATTGGGCGGACAGGCATCAAACATGTGGGTTCCGTCAATTATTTCCTGTTAGAATTAAGGTAATCATATTTGGTAGGTAGATACCTTATGAGAGGAGGAAGATTGGGAATGATGCAGGTTTATAGGGTCAAAGGCAAGGTCACTGTTACTAAAAAAAAGATTTTCTGTTTCCATAATATAACTTCTTTTAGGAGAGAGGTATGATGATCATATTTAGTAGATAGATACCTTATTGGAAGAGGAAGGTTGGGATTGATTTTTAGGTCAGTAAGGTCAAGCTTGCTGTTACTAAAATAGCTTTGCCTCAAACAGGTTGTTCCTGTTGAATTTCTCCTGTTAAAATTCAGATACAGTTTTCATACTTGGTAGGTAGATACCTTATGGGAAGATGAAGATTGGGATCTATTTTCAAATCAGTAGAGTCAAGGTCAAGGCCACTATTACTAAAATAGTTTTTGCTTCCATCAAATAACTTCTTTCATCAAGCATGTTATGTTGTCACCAATTAATTATGATGTCACTAACATTCTAGAAAAAAATACATATTTGTTCTCTAAACATGCATGGCTCAAAAAAAAAAAAAAATCGTTTGGTTGACAAGGATCTTTATGATGTCAATTTGTGTGATATCATATGTTTACTTCTACAGCAGGGCTGGAAATAAATGGTACAGTCTGGTTGCCTGGGGTGACCCTTAAGAAGACAACAAGTATATACAAATCAGGAGTTGTCCAGGAAACAGTCAGTAAAATTCCAGGTCATGCTTTGTGGATCCGTAGGTTGGTGCAAAGAAAAATGTTTTAAAATTCTGTATTTTTTAGATTTTTTGACAGACCTTGCAGACATGCTATTTAATTCCCTCTCATCATTACCCTTGTATGCCATAGTGACTATGGATTGTGCATCAGTGCAGTTATTGTATATATTTTTTATTTATGATAAGTACAAAATATATCAAGGTATCACTTTTGAAAAATTTATTTTAATAACTTTATTAAAAGATAAGGTATTTTTCTAGATACTTTTTGAACACCCCATGTATGTGTAATATATCATAAGGATATACATAAGCCAGTAGAAAAGGGGAATGGTCATATGAAAACAATACAGTATAGAAATCTTCTTACTACTGTCTATTCCTTATCACTTCTCTTTCAAGAACAACTATGAAAATACTGTTTATAAGGAAGAAGTTACAAAAAAAAGGAAAATAATGCAATATTTCCTGCTCTTTACATGGTCTCAGGTCATCAGCAATTGCAGTCTCTCTAGTTTGGCCTCAGAAATCACTTGTTTTGTCTGCAGTTAACAGTGCTGATTTGTAATGTTGCATTAAGAATATTAAATCCCTCAATAATTACGGCAACTTCTGTACCAGATTGGAAGATTGTGGTCCCTAGAGGGTGGTTCAGCAACATGGAAATGTTTTGATTAAAAGTCTTTAACATCTCAATAAATCTTGTGGCTGGTTGATAACAGCAGAATATTGGTAGCATTCCATTAGGAGGAAGTAGGGAAGTTGGAAATTGACAAAGTACATTGAGTTATTGGAGATGTCTTAGAACTTAAGGGGAGAGGCTTAGAATTATTTGACTTCAAAGTCCTGGAAATTGTAGCACAGAGAGGTTCTGGTTTGATGAATTGCCTTTCGGCTTCTTTTTCTGTTAGATACAGTAACAGATAAGATTATGTTTTTTGGTTAGAAGTTTTGTTTTGTTTGTGTGTGAAGACTTCAGCTAAAACTTTAAATGTATTTTAGAAAGAAAAAAAAAAACTTTGTTAAGGAGTCTAAGCATATATTTATACCCCCACCCCCAATTTCAAGTTTTTTTAGCCCACCTGATCTGTGAGCTTTTAAGATTAATGGCTGTCCATTGTCAATTTGTCGTCCACAATTGTTATAAACAACATCTCTTCTGAAACCAGTGGGCCAAATTTGATGGAACTTAAAAATTGCCAGTGATGTACCTTTCATGAAGGTCTACCAAAGTTGTTCATAGGAGCTAAAAAATATTCACAGGAGCTAAAAATAGATTTTAAAAGTCAAATCTTCTTCTCTGAATCGACAAGGCCTAGAGCTTAGATATTTGGTGTATGTCATTGTCTAGTGGTCCTTTACCAAGTTCATTCAAATATGTTTACTTGTTTTTTATACACCCGAAGAGCAGTATTATGTTATGCCACTGGTCGTCTGACCGTCCAGATGTCGGGGAAATCTGGATCCCGAGATAACTTAAAAACTGTGTAAGATAATACTATGAAACTTGGTATATGAATAGATGGCAGTATGGAGAATCTGCATGTCTCTTTGTTTTTTTCTCGGACCAAAATTCTGGTTGCTATGGTAATGGAAAAAAATAAATAAAATGAAAACTTAAAAAATCATCTCCTTCAAAACATTTGGCCAGATTTCAAAATATTTCAGTACAGATGTTCCTTGGGTAACCGCCGGGCTCAAATTTATTTATTTTTTCCCACTCGCATTTTTTTGCAAGTGCCTTTAATTTTAACTCGCAAATTCCAAAACTTACTCGCAAATTATTTTACTTTCATGGAAATTATTTCTGACGGGTTTGTGTATAAAAATATTAGGATCACAGTTTCACAAATTAATGGATTTTTAAAAAGTGATTATGCTGTTTGTCTACAACTGCATCAGAAATGGCGCATTTCAATATTTGTACTGATTTTTTTATTTTTTTTGCATACATATTATGTGTGTTTGATTAGTTGATTTTAGATTCTGTGCTTAGTTCATTGACATCAGTAGATTTAATAATAATAAAAACAAAATATCTTTTGTTTTGACATTGATCAAAATCAGCATCAGATGCGTTTCCATTCGAAACAGGGACTTGTGTAAAATCCATTGTCCAAGGTCGATAAATGAAAATTAAATCAGTATCATAATTTAAACTTAAATAATTATAATAATAATTAGTAAATAAAGCAAAATCAAGTATTAATATTCATTAAGGAAAATATTTAGGGAATATAATGTGTCTGTGTGTTGTGTACCGTAGTCAACAGACGAGACCCGTATTTTATACCAGTCATACAACAACATACTTGTGTAAATTAGTGCTTGTTATATTTAAAACAAGCCAAGATTATTTAGTTTTGATAAAGTTCTTGATTATTTTATTGAAATATCTCATTTAGACATGTTTAAGAAAATGATAAGGCCAAAATTTTTACTCGCAAGAAAAAAGCTAGTGGTTTAAAATGGAACTTGTAAACTTCATTTTCTACTTGCATATTGCCAAAGTGCGAGTGTTAATTTTGAGCCCTGTAACCCTCTACCAAGCTAAAATTACTCCGATCTGTAATAAAACATGGCCGCCATGGGCGGGGCTAATTTGCCTTGTATGTATATAGTGAAAACTTCATACAACATCTCCTAAAACCATTGAAGAGAATTTGGTTAAACTTGGCGGGGATGATCATTGGGTTAACCTACACAAAAGTTGCTTAAATAAACTTGATCCATGTAGAATTGTGGAGACCTGTTTTCCAAAATGCAGGCCAAGTTTTAGATTTTTTTGACACAGGGTAACCGTTTGCAAATGTTTTTAGTCACTTTCCGGGTTTACTATGGAGGGGACTATAGGTTTGCTGTACGTCTGGATGTCGAGAAATCAGGATCCCGCAATAACTTTAAAAAACATTTAAGATAAGATTATGTAACTTGGTGTATGAATAGATGGCAGTATGAAGATTATTCATGTTACTTTGTTGTTTTTTTCTCGGACCAAAATTCTGGTTGCTATGGTTATAGAAAAAAAGTATGCACCCTCACTGGTAGCGGACTCATGTGTTGCATGCAATACCAATTACTTGTTTTTCTAAGAAGATGGCGAACTCATGTGTTGCATGCAATACCAATTACTTGTTTTTCTAAGAAGATGGCTTCACATCTTTATGAAATTATGTACATATATACATCATGATATGATCAGTTTAATGTCTATGCAAGTGTATGACTGTGACCTATATTTCACGTTTGAATGATCATGAATGAATTGGTTTTTTTGCCTCAGTTTCACCTCAGGTTTTCCTTTGCGTTCAAGCTTTTTAGTCCCCTACCGGTGTTCACATCGGAGGGGACTAGAAGTTTGCCCTCCGTCCGTCTGTCCGTTCGTACACACGTGGGGGTACTTACGGGGCTAGGGAACAATGGGTTAGGGTTAGCAGCCTTTGATCTTTCTCTTTGCTAAAGCTTTAGGTCCTTAAACGATGGTACATAGGAAGGCACTACAAGTATACCTGCGTTAGCATCCGTCCGTCTGTCCGTCTGTCTGTCCGCTCAAATCTGGATCCCGCGATAACTTAATAACTAAGCAAGCTAACTCGATGAAACTTGGTTTATGACTTGATGCCAATGTGTAGATTATGCACGTCATTTTATTTTTGTTCTTCGACTAAAATTGTGGTTGCTATGGTAACGGAAATAGTGAAAATATGGCAAAAAATGGGATCCTGCGATAACTAAGCAAGCTAACTTGATGAAACTTGGTATATGACTAGATGGCAATGTGTACATTATGCACGTCATTTTATTTTTGTTCTTCAACTAAAATTGTGGTTGCTATGGTAAGGAAATATGAAAATATGCAAAAAATGGGATCCCGCAATAACTAAGCAAGCTAACTTGATGAAACTTGGTATATGACTAGATGGCAATGTGTAGATTATGCACGTCATTTTATCTAAACTAAAATACTAAAAGCGTGGTTGCTATGGTAACGGAAATAATGAAAATATGACAAAAAATGGGATCCCGCAATAACTAAGCAAGCTAACTTGATGAAACTTGGTATATGACTAGATGGCAATGTGTAGATTATGCATGTCATTTTATCTAAACTAAAATTGTGGTTGCTATGGTAACGGAAATAGTGAAAATATGGCAAAAAAATGGGATTGATTACCATATTGAGTCAAGGTGGAGCCGGTAGGGGACTTTATGTGTTGCATACAAAACTATTTACTTGTTTTTAGCTCACCTGAGCACAAAGTGCTCAAGGTGAGCTTTTGTGATCGCCCGTTGTCCATCGTCCGTGCGTCGTCAACTTTTCGTTCAAACGACTTCAAAATTATTTTGCAGGAAAGTTCCTTGGCAGACTCTCTACCAAAGTTGTTCAAATGGTTCCAGTCCATCGCATAATTAGGTCACAGGAGCTAAAAATAGATTTTAAAAGTGAAATCTTAAAAAAACTTCTTCTCCAAATCCAAAAGGCCTAGAGCTTAGATATTTGGTATGTAGCATTGTCTAATGAACCATTACCAAGATTGTTCAAATCATGGCCCTGAGGTGATAAATGACCCCGCTCCAGGGTTCACTTGTCTTACATAGAGTTATATAGGAAAAACTTTAAAAATCTTCTTCTATGAAACCATTAGGCCAGAGCTGATATTTGTATGTAGCACATTACCAAGATTGTTAAATCATGCCCTACGGTGATAAATGACCCCGCGCCAGGGGTCACTTGTTTTACATAGAGTTATAGGAAAATCTTTAAAAATCTTCTTCTATGAAACCATTAGGCCTAGAGCTTTGATATTTTGTATGTAGCATTACCAAGATTGTTTAAATCATAGCCCTACGGTGATAAATGACCCCGCACCAGGGGTCACTTGTTTTACAAAGAGTTATATAGGAAAATCTTTAATAATCTTCCTCTGCAAAACTGCAGGACCTATAGCTTAGATATTTGTATGTAGCATCTGATCTAATGGGCCATTACCAAGATTGTTCAAATCATAGCCCTACGGTGATAAATGACCCCACACCAAGGTCACTTGTTTTACATAGAGTTATATAGGAATATCTTTGAAAATCTTCTCCTATGAATCCAGAAGACCTAGAGCTTAGATATTTGGTTTGTAGCATCATCTAATGGGCCATTACCAAGATTGTTCAAATCATAGCCCTACGGTGATAAATGACCCCACACCAAATCTTGATCTCATATATTCTCCTCTACAACAATGTGTTCCTTTTTATGTGAATATATTTTACAATGTTCTTTTGTTATTTTACAAGGTTCTTTTGTTATTTTATTAATAAGAAAGAAATTCAAAATGCGTTTTTCATAAACGTCCCATTTTAGCTGTTAAGACTTTATAAAATACTAATTTTAATCTTTCCTTATGTTATATACTTTATTTCATGGTGGTTAACAGTGCACTAGTTAATTTTAACCGGAACAGCCTCAATACAAGCTATAATTGTCTTCAATGCCTATACATCAAGACCCCTCAGGTGAGCGATATAGGGCCTTACGGCCCTCTTGTCTATGACTTGACTTGACTAGACTATTTGAGTATACCGTCACTTCGACAGTATTCCAGTCATATAACGATGTCCAGCTAATTACAGGTGGAGGAAGACCCAGTATGCACGCAGGCATCCGGGTAGAACCACCGACCTACCGCAAGCCAGCTGGAAGGCTTCCTCACATGAAAATCCGAACTCATCATCACATCATAATGTAACTTCATCCAAAACAAATGTACATCCTTATATAAACTTTTAAAAATACAAGCAAATATTTGTTTCTGACTAAATCCTGGAGAGAAATTAAGTGTCTTAGAGACACATTTTCTTGTTATTATTCCATTTCTAGTTAATTATGTGCATCATTTACAATTTGTACAGAGAAATTTTGGGAATCTTATCTAACACCTGGATCCTTAATGTGACTTTGAATTAGTTCAAAGAGTGATAATTGACCCAAGAGATTGCTAGAACAATGCCTCATTTGCAAGAAAAATTTGAATATAATCAGCAGATAATGTGAATATAAATGTCAATAAGGAGTTAGAAAAACATCAAATTGATGTTATGGCCAATCGATGAGGTATTTGCTTTCATATTTTAGTGTACTTATGACTGTTTTCTGATAGATACTGTTATTACTGCTATATGTTAATATCCATTACTGCAGCTGCCCATAAATCCTCCATCCATACAAAAAGCATCATCAAGTGATTGAAGGCACAATCGGGTTTAATGCCATTTTGTAATAGAACTTAATTTTTCTCTATATTTATTCACAAAATCTCATTTCTAAACCACATTTAATGCTCTTTAAACTGTTGCGATGCAGAGGTAATTGGAGATACAGACACCTAAACATGAATGATGACGGCTGAATGGGTGGACTTGGGTGAAACAGTGACATACAGTGAGACCAAGACAGTGTACAAGGGAAGTCTATTACTGTATTATTTACAGTGACACTGCAACTACGATAAGCAGACCATTAAACTGTTGTGGTTGTTTGTAGGAAGTAGTTAATTACTGTTTAATGGCTGACGTAGATAGTTTCAAGTGGATAAAATAGATGCTCTTCTTGTGCGAAGGCATTTATTTCTACATAGTATTTAATAGATTTGCAGTAAATCATTAGAACTTTAGCTCCTATTAGCTTCTTAGAATTAAAATCTATACTGGTGTAGTCACGATGATGATGATGATGATGATGATGAGCAAGACAATGCATAAAAAATAAGTTGATTAATATAAATACTTGTTACCAAAAAAAGTGAGTAAATATCAGTTATGCAAAATTAGGACTTGGTTTGTGATTCGTCAGTGATTGTGACTAGGGAAGCCTGAAAGAGTGTCGTGGTCCAGTGGTTACATTCTTATCAGTGAATCCAAAGGTTGTGAGTTTAAGCCCTGTTTGGGGCAAGGATTTTTCATGACCTTCTCAGATGCAAAGTACTGGTCCAACTCAGGAACCTTTGAGAGGGATTAGTATGAGTTAAACTTATTTCTCAATCAGTGTAAAATAATGAATTCAGTAGCCGATGAAGAGGCTCCTTAGCTCTACCAAGTTACTAAAATGATCTCCAATTAATAAAATGCTGTATTCTTGTATGATGTTTTGATTAAAGATTTGTGGCATATCTGAAAGTTTACTGGTGCCAATATTTTAATCCACAGCCGAAGGCGGTGGGGGAAATGGTAATAGTCTCCATCCTTCCATCCCACTTTTTTGTCCAGAGCATAACTTAAAAAAATATTTGAGTTATCAGCTTGATACTTCATAGGTGGATAGATCTCATTGAGGAAATGCATGAAAAGATTACTCTACCTTTAATTTTTTTTCCCTTAATTTTTTTTTAATTTTTCCAAAAGAGGAGTGCAGTGCGCAAGAATGATAACTCTACCTTTCATAATTTTTTAATTATTGCCCTTTTTTTTTTTTAGACTTAATTTTTTTCCGGAGCATAAGTCAAAAAGTATTTGAGGTATCAACCTAGAACTTCATAAGTGGGTAGATTTTTTTGAGGAGGAATGCAGTGCACAAGAATGGTAACTCTGCCTTTCATAATTTTTGATTATTGCCCTTTGTTATTTTTCAGGCTTAATTTTTGTCACAGTGACCTTGACATTTTACCTGTAGACTTCAAAATAGGGGAATTAGTAGGTCATCACATAGGTTTCATATCTATAATCACTTCAAACATCAGTCTTCATAACAAATTTTTTTTTTTAAAAGATAAAATATTCTACTCTCCAACACATCTTCTAAAGAGCAAGCATTTGGCGGGTGATGGCCATGTCGACATAGGTCTTGTACTAATTTACGATTTCTCTCAACTTAAAACTGGAAATTCTCAATCGAAAAATTTTAAGTTTGAAATTTAAAAGCAATTTTATAGTGTGAGAAAAATAGAAAATAGGTTTATTTTTATGCTAAAATTCTAACCTGATTCATTTTGATTAATGTTTGCTTATTGGTTTTATCAGGCATTAATCATATTGCATTTGTTTTGGGGTTTTTTCTTGCAGTTTATGCAATTTTATGAAATAGGAATCTTGATTAATAAAGTAAGTGGAAAAACTCCCTCAGATCTATCTTGAAGTTATCTATAAAAGAAAGGCAATTGATATATCCATCTATGAAAGAAAATAGAAAAGGATTGAGATATATTACTCCATTGCAAAAAAAGGGACAATACAATATTTGTGTATCATTTAATTATTTTGTACCAATGAAAAGACACCATATTCGCCACTTGCATATACTTTCAAATGAGCCGATGTATGATAACAGACCTGTCTGTTGATTGGACAGAGGCCTGACGTAGATTGAACGGTTCCCGGTGATTAATGGGTGTTCAATCAAGATAGTCGAGGTTTAAGAAATAACAGTTTTCCAACTGCTGGGGACTGTATTGATCAAGGCAGCGACCTGATTGGTCAATATCACACTGGCTCCACTGCCAAACACTCTGACACATTACCATTACGATCAGGCGGATTAGTTGTTCAGGTTAATGAAAAAACTGTCTTGCCAGTTTAAAAGATGCAAACTACAGGGTGTTTCCTACATCTGAGCTTTCATTGATGATACTGTTACAGTTGGTAGAGCACTGGATAAATCTTCTCAGCATTGATTTTCTGTTTGTCTGTCTGGGTTTGCAACGATGACTGGTCGGGATCTGGCGGGTCTCCCCTAACTCATTATTCTGACGAAATCAAACAGGTTATTGCCAAGAACGGGAAGATTTAGGCTTCCATCGTCTTCTTGGAAATAATTCTAGCCAAGTTTGTGACACCTGTCACTCGGAGGTTTATAGATATATAGATGTTTAAGTCTAGAATAACACCTGTCAGCTGTGGAATACTAACATTATGTTATACTGCTATGTAGTCAGTGAGATTTTAATTCCAGCATATCTGAACATTGAATTCTTCTGAAATTAAATGCAAATATAGTTACATTGTTGAATCTTAATAAATAATTCAAATAAAACAAGTTTTTATAATCATTGATTTCAGCAATTTTGATATAGTATTTATAAATATAAATAGTAGATAAATAGCAGTTCTAAACAGTAGATAAATAGCAGTTGTGACAGTCTTAAAAACTTGAACTAATCATTGATCATAAAGCCTTACATCAGGTAGTTTTAAGCTCACCTGAGCACTTGTGCTTAGAATAAGCTATTAGGATCGTTGAATGTACGGTGTCCGTCTGTCCACATTTAGTTTGTTTACACATTAGCATCTTCATTTTCTTAAGCAATTGTCTTCAAACTTCATGACAGTGTTTATTGCCATAAAGTCTCGGCTAAGTTTGATTATGGCTGATACGGGCCAAATAAGTCAGGAGTTATGACCCTTTTTAGTGTAAAAAATTGCCAAATTTCTCTTTGTTTTCACTCATGCATCATCATTTCTTAAGTACCGTATACACCGGCAGATTAGGCGCACTTTTTCCCCAGAAATTTCAGGTTTATAGAGGGGATGCACCTTATATGGTGATATACAGCTTTTCAGGTTTCTTTTTTCACTGACCCAGAAGAGAAATTTACCGGTATACGATCTCAGAAAATTGATATACTTGAAGCCATTGAACACGATAATATATCGTCTATACGAAACCATTATAAACAATACCAGGTTATTGCTTTTGTTCTTATTAGTTATCCTACTGGTATATTTCATGATAAAATGATCGTGAGAAACTGAAACAACTTGATGGAAGCCATTTTCAACATAAACAAAGAAGTTTATTTTACGGGACCTCATGATGTACAGGAGACACTAAATGACAGGTGGCATTTGTTACATAATGTTTGCTAGTTGGGAGAATTTTGACAGGTGACAATGGTCCCCAGTGTTATTTAGAATGTGGGGACATGGTTGAGTAATGTCATGTTATGAAAATGTGTCACCTTTATCCTACCCCTCATTAACGTAATGGTAATCTTATGCCATGTGCAAATAAAACGGTTCACCGTATGATTAGCCCAGTGATGTACGGATAGCTTTCAGTCTGTCAAAATATACGGCGGTCAAAAATGGGGTCTTTTTTGTTTCCGCTCCATAACTCTGACATTCATTGATGGATTTTGAAATTACTCAGCAGAAATGTTCACCATCATGAGACAATGTATTGCGCACAATCCCCAGGTCTGTAGCTTTAAGGTTACGGTCATACTTACAGTTTAAAGGTCAAAATAGGGTCTTTTTTTGTATCTGCTGTTTAACTCTGACATTCCTTGATGAATTTTGAAATTATTTGGCAGAAATGCTTACCATCATAAGACAGTGTTTTGCTCGCTTTCTTCGGTCTGTAGCTCCAAGGACAAGGTCATACTAAGAGTTCAAAGGTCAGAAATGGGGTCTATTTTATGTGTCTGTTCTATATCTCTGACATTCCTTGGTGGCCTTTTGAATTACAGTAAAAAATGTTTACCATCATGAAGCAATATGTTGTGCAATCCCAGGTCTGTAGCTCTGAAGTCAAGGTCACACTTAGAGTTCAATGGGTTTGTTTTTTATAATAAATATGTTGATTTTCAGAGGGAAATAATACAATAAACAATTAAATTCACTCTTATTCAATATTTCGGCTAAAGTATGTCTTTCTCAAGAAAAAAAAAACATGAATTTTTAACAAGTTTCAAATTATTGCTCTTTTTTTTTCTGTAGCATTAACAATATGGCAACTATTCAAATGTCTGTAATGTAGAACTTGCTAAAAATTCATGTTTTTTTCTTGAGAAAGGCATACTTTGGCCGAATATTGAATTAGAGTGAATTTAATGGTTTTTTTTTGTGTCCGCTCCATATCTTTGTCACTCCTCAATAGATTTTGATTTTTTTTTGCATAAATGTACACCATAATGATACAGTGTGTTGTGTTTAATACCCGGATTCATAGCTGAAAGGTCATAGTCACACTAAGAGGTCATGTGTCATAAGCCCTGATTGTGCATTGGTTTGCCCTCCATCCACCTGTCCAGAAATTGGGATGCTGTGATTACTTAAAATCAAAGCGCTGAATGCACTGAAGTTGTGTGTCTCAAGTGGAAGAGGGTTTGACAAGCTACAAATATGCAGGGTAACTTAGTTTTTCCAATATCAAACTTATATTAAAATAATAAACAATTATTCATTAAAGGCTATAGAAATATAGGAGGAGTAAGAGGTAAGAGTGGCAATTTGCTATTTGTTATCAGTCTGTTGAAATAAATGGTGCGTTATCTAATGACCATGTTAACACAACGTTAAAGCTGGGTTATTGGCATTGTGTGAAAATTTGACCTCCGTTTACTTAATTTATTTGATAAACAAAAGAAATGAGACAATACTGTTCTCTTAGCACTATCAGCGCTTTGAGTTGTACTACCGAGCAATGGCACAGTTTCTATTTATAGATGCTGTGGCTCTCTACTGTGTCTTTAGTAACTTTGGATAGCAAATATACACCTGTATCAGCCATTCTGTAGAGCAACAAATAACCCATGGAGATATCTCTGATGTATCTGAGATAGTAGATGTGATTATAAGAAGGTTATACGGGTCTTTATCGTAAATCAAACTTTCTATATGGACCATTGAAACACCACTAAACATAGACATATGTCTGTGCACTAAGTAACTGAAACCTGCACACCCACCATCCAAATTCAGGCATGAACCACCTTTGCATTTGAAAGAAACTATACTCCTCTGCGTGGTAAACATTCGAAGGAAAATAGTTCTTCTGTGCTTTTATACTGCATACAATTATTGTGTCCCGTAAATATTCATTTTTTACTCAAAGTTGAGTTCTCACTACTTTGGCTGAATCTCAGCATATTTGTATTGTAGAATTCTGTTCAATCGCTTGGTCCTTCATACACAATTGAGAGGTTATTCGGTTTTAAATGTAGAGAAATGGACCCTAAGAATGTAGGTACTATAGTTGTGAATGACTACATCATATGCAACTAAAAACATATTAAAAGCTAGCTCAGTGAAACTTGATATATAAAGGCAATATGGAGATTAGTTAATGCACCTCACTTTGATATTTT
The DNA here is from genome assembly GCA_021229015.1 of Solen grandis. Classification (NCBI taxonomy): domain Eukaryota; kingdom Metazoa; phylum Mollusca; class Bivalvia; order Adapedonta; family Solenidae; genus Solen; species Solen grandis. The sequence continues at coordinate 65,728,869 of CM037777.1, forward strand.
TCTTGGATAAATATACTGGTTGCTATAGTAATGGAAATAATCAAAATATGCATGATCAGTAGGGGACTTATGGTTCAGTTATGCATATGATTCTAGCTATTGTGTATTTAGTACATGCATAATGCTGTAGTGATTTCACTGTTAAAAATGTCAGGGATAAGTCTAAAGAAATGTCAGGAATTTTTTTACAAAACCACGAATATGCACTTTGGGGGCATTCATCACATCCTGTGACATATCTTGTTTTTAGCTCACCAGAGCACGAAGTGCTCAGGGTGAGCTATTGGGATCACCCTTCGTCCATCGTCGTCCGTCGTCAACAATTTGCTTTAAAAGACATCTCCTCTGAAACCGCTGGTACATTGGTACAGATGATCCTTAGGGGTAGCACTACAAAAATTGCTAAAATTATTCGGATCCGCAAAAAAACATTGGCGTCAGGGGCCGTTATATAGGGAAAAATTAAAAAAAACATCTCCTCTAAAACCAATGGACAGAATTTGATGAAACTTGGTATAAATGGTCCTTGGGTGGGACTCTACAAAAATTGCTCAAATAAAGTTGCTCTATGCAGAACTCTAGTTGCCATGGCAACAAAAAGAAAAAATTCTTGGAAAGTTTAAAAATCATCTCCTTCAAAACTACTGGCCAGATTTCAAAATAAATTGGTTCAGATGATCCTTGGGGGTAGCACTACAAAGATTGCTAAAATTATTTGGATCCACAAAAAAACATGGGCACCAGGGGCTGGGCTAATTTTACATTTTTTTAGCTCACCTGAGCACAAAGTGCTCAAGGTGAGCTTTTGTGATCACCCTTCGTCCGGCGTCGTGCATCGTCCGTCGTCAACAATTTGCTTTAAACGACATCTCCTCTGAAACCGCTGGACAGAATTTAATGAAACTTGGCAGGAATGTTCCTTGGGTGAGGCTCTACAAAAATTGCTAAAATAAAGTTGATCAATGAAGAACTCTGGTTGCCATGGCTACAAAAAGAAAGATAATTTGAAAACTTTAAAAATCATCTTCTTCAAAACTACTGGCCAGATTTCAAAATAATTTGGTACAGATGTTCCTTGGGTCAACCTCTACCAAACTTGCTAAAATTATTCCGATCCGTAAAAAAATATGGCCGCCAGGGGTGGGGCTTATTTGCCTTATATGTATATAGAGAAACCTATAAACAGCATCTCCTCCGAAACCACTGGACAGAATTTGATTAAACTTGGCAGGAATGATCCTTGGGTCAACCTTCACAAAAGTTGCTAAAATAAACTTGATCCATGTAGAACTCTGGTTGCCATGGCAACAAAAAGAAGAAAAAAAAATGAAAACTTTAAAAATCATCTTCTTCAAAACTACTGGCCAGATTTTAAAATAAATTGGTACAGATGTTCCTTGGGTCAACCTTTACCAAAGTTGCTAAAATTATTCCGATCCGTAAAAAAACATGGTCGCCAGGGGCGGGGCTTATTTGCCTTATATGTATATAGAGAAACCTTTAAACAACATCTCCTCTGAAACCACTGGACAGAATTTGATTAAACTTGGCAGGGATGATCCTTGGGTCAACCTTCACAAAAGTTGCTAAAATAAACTTGATCCATCTAGAACTCTGGTTGCCATGACAAAAATAAAAATAAAAAAAAAAATGAAAACTTTAAAAATCATCTTCTTCAAAACTATTGGCTAGATTTTAAAATAAATTGGTACAGATTTTCCTTGGGTCAACCTCTACCAAAGTTGCTAAAAATTTTCCGATCCGTAAAAAACATGGCTGCCAGGGGCGGGGCTTATTTGCCTTATATGTATATAGGGAAAACTATAATCAACATTTCCTCTGAAACCACTGGACAGAATTTGATTAAACTTGGCAGGAATGATTCTTGGGTCAACCTTCACAAAAGTTGCTAAAATAAACTTGATCCATATAGAAATCTGGTTGCCATGGCAACAAAAAGAAAAAAAATATGAAAACTTTAAAAATCATCTTCTTCAAAACTACTGGCCAGATTTTAAAATAATTTGGTACAGATGTTCCTTGGGTCAACCTATTTATCTCAGGTGAGCGATTTAGGGCCATCATGGGCCTCTTGTTTTATATAGGGAAAGATAAAAAAAAAATCTCCTCTTAAACCAATGGACAGAATTTGATGAAATTTGGTAAAAATGATCTTTGGATGCAAGTCTACAAAAATTGCTCAAATAAAAATGATCCATGCAGAACTCTGGTTGCCATGGCAATAAATAGAACAAAAATCATCTTCAAGATTAATATAAATCATCTTCCAGATTAATAATTTGCAGGGTTTCAAAATTTTTTAATTGGTACAGATGATCCTTGGGTGTAGCTCTACAAAGTATTCAAAATTATTTGGATGTGTGTTGTAAACTCGGCAACAATACGAGGGGAGGCTTATTTATTGTATTTATATTGATTTACGCAGAACTCTAGTTGCCATTGCAATGCAATGAAAAAATAAATTTAAAACTCATCTTGTTTAGAACTGCTAGCCAGATTTAAAATACATTGTTATAGATGTTTATTTAGGGTTAATTGGCTAATTTTTACTTTGTTTTTCAGACAATTTTAACAATTAATCAAAATCAAAGGAAATGTCCTTTGTTTTCACGTGACGTCATCAAGACAAATCCGCCATCTTACCATTTTACTAATTGCACTTCTGTTTCAATTAAAGATTTACAGATATATACTTTTGAGTTTAAAAAACAGAAACACGTGAAGATTGATTCTATATTAAAGAAGTGAAATTGCATAAAGTGGTTATTTAATACAATATATAAATTCATTATTGAAGACGGAAAATATATACGTTGTAATTTTTTGCAGTTGTCGGTAATTAATTTCCTTAGTGTCCTATATGAGACAAACGGATCCATCAACCTCCAACAATCAGTTTTAAGTCACTATAAACTGTTCGGAGTCAAAGGTGTATTTTTGTGTGATTTTTCACTCCGTTGTCTAAAATATTTTTATCTTAATGGAAGCAAGCACGTTTTTCCCAAAAAAAGAAATGTAATCCATCAACTTACAACCAGTTCACTGTTCCAAGTCAAGGGTGTATTTTGTGTGGTTTTTGACACCGATTTATCTGTACTTGAAATTGTTTTGGCTGCTTTTTTCAGATTAACAACTGTTACTGATTTAACCTTTTCCTTCATATAGACTCATATTGACACTCTCAAAAGGAACCACATAAAATAGTCACAGTTAAACATTCCTTGTTACAGAAAACAATTGTTTCATTTTAAAATGCAGATGTACTCTGGTGAGCGTCTATGGCCCTTGGGCCTCTTGTTTTTTTTTTTTACAAAATGAATGAAATTAATAGGAAAAAAATGGGGGGAAAAGATTCCCTAAAGGTTAAAGAAATTGAGTAGGGAAACTTCTGTTAAGTCACTCAAGTAACGGCAGTTACCAGCAATTTTTAGTGGTGGCCTCATAGCTGATGAGTCTTGTGACATAGCCTTGTTGAGCTTCTTTTAACAGTTGTTGCCGTTTTGTTGTGTTGGAGTTGCTGCAACAGTATTTCAGTCATATAACAGAGAATAGAGACACCTGAGAAGACCCACTGTCCTCAACCACTAGCTAACTGGGAGGCTGACTCACCTGAAAAATCTAGTTTAAAAGATCTGATTGAGTTTGTGATATTGATACAGACTATAGGACCTGATTTCTGGCAGACATTTTTATCTTGTCAAGTTCTATCCTGTCAGGCGGCCTCTCATATCACTGACTTGTAAATCTTTTTCACATTTTTATTTGAGCTCTAATGAATATTCAGTCCTTGGGCTTATCAGATTCTTAATATAATAAAAATGACAGGACACACGCAGGATGGTACTATAGGACTGTAGGATGCAATTTCAAAGTATATATCTATCAGCATCAATGCCCTCATTCCTGTGGAGAATTCTCAGGGGACATTACTCTGTCTATACAAAAACTTTCACTGTTTTTCATTGATCAATCGTCAGAGCATCTTGTATGCCTTTTTTGAAGCAGTCCAGTCAAAATCTTTTGTTGCCAATATCATAGAAGTTAGGAAACTAATTTGTCTCTTTCATATGTATATGAGGCAGCCTACTGAGTTTGTGTTGTGGTTCCTAGTATTCCCTGGTTAAAATGTTGGCTCCAGCCTGTAGTGAAGTGATCAGCCAATTTGCATCTAGATTGTAAGAAAGTTCAAATGCTTGATTTATCCCCAACCCCCTCTCTGTCTTTCTTTCCTTCCCTTTGATTTGTTAATGTAACAGTGTTAATTCTCTTAAACACTTTGGTCTTTTAAAAACCCTTTTTAGCTCACCTGAGCACAACGTGCTCAAGGTGAGCTTTTGTGATCACCCTTCGTCCGTCGTCGTGTGTCGTGCGTCGTCAACAATTTGCTTTAAACGACATCTCCTCTGAAACCGCTGGACAGAATTGAATGAAACTTGGCAGGAATGTTCCTTGGGTGAGGCTCTACAAAAGTTGCTAAAATAAAGTTGATCCAGAAGAACTCTGGTTGCCATGGCTACAAAAGAAAAATAATTTGAAAACTTTAAAAATCATCTCCTTCAAAACTACTGGCCAGATTTCAAAATAATTTGGTACAGATGTTCCTTGGGTCAACCTCTACCAAAGTTGCTAAAATTATTCCGATCCGTAAAAAAACATGGCCGCCAGGGGCGGGGCTTATTTGCCTTATATGTATATAGAGAAACCTTTAAACAACATCTCCTCTGAAACCACTGGACAGAATTTGATTAAACTTGGCAGGGATGATCCTTGGGTCAACCTTCACAAAAGTTGCTAAAATAAACTTGATCCATGTAGAACTCTGGTTGCCATGGCAACAAAAAAAAATAAAAATGGAAACTTTAAAAATCATCTTCTTCAAAACTACTGGCCAGATTTCAAAATAAATTGGTACAGATGTTCCTTGGGTCAACCTTTACCAAAGTTGCTAAAAAAAATTCCGATCCGTAAAAACATGGCCGCCAGGGCGGGCTTATTTGCCTTATATGTATATTGGGAACTTAATCAACATTCCTCTGAACCACTGGACAGATTATTAATTGCAGGAATGATCCTTGGTCAACCTTCACAAAGTCCTAAATAAACTTGATCCATATAGAAATCTGGTGCCATGGAACAAAGAGGACATTGGTTTGATCCACGGCTGCAGCATGTCAACCTATTTATCTCAGGTGAGCGATTTAGGGCCATCATGGGCCTCTTGTTTACTGTCCCCAGTGGCTGAATGGTTAGAGCATCTGCATCAGGAGCAGGAGGACATTGGTTTGATCCACGGCTGCAGCATACCAAAGTCATTAAATATGGTACTGGTACAGCTCCCGTATTTGGCATTCAGCATTATAAGGATTGTAGTTCTAGGATTGGCTGGCCCGTTGTCAGGATAATGTGACTGGTTGTGGTATCATGCGACATGTCTATGGTGTCATACTGCTGTGGGGCAGTACTATATCTGTCTCAGGTAGACATAGTCTTTAAATGACTGAAATACTTTCTGTCTACAGGACGTTTAACACAATACAATTTTATTTTTTTTCTAGAGGATCATGGGATTTCCAACATTTTTCACATCTGCTGGTCCTTTTACAGACAGAATACTACTAGTATTTAATTTGAAATTCTAATCTCAAAAGGTACCTATAACAGAGTATGTCCCTCTTGAAGGATCAACCAATCAAAATACTTGTAAAATAAGTGTTTGGCAACCATGATTGTGACATGTCTTTTAATTTCTGGGAAAACAATATTTCCCCTTTTTGACACTATGTGTTATTTACTGATGGATGAATTAGTTATGGATCAATAATGGATCATCATTTATGATAGGAAGGTTGAATTCAGACAACAACAGTAAGTGCAATTGAAATTACGTAAATCCTAATAAGAAAACTGGAAGAACACATTCCTATTTTGCAAAATAGTCAGGTAAATGACTAACATGGTATGAATAGTGGCTTTACAAATTAACACTTCTTTTTAGAAATATTAAAATAGTAAGGAAGTTTTAATTTGAAAACAGCTTTATTATGTTCTTAAATATTTTAGTATTTATGATGAATAAGGATGGTGGAATTGGCGCTTGGTCTGGAAGTGGCAGCTAGAACAGTTCTTCAAGCTAGATAATTTGTTCCTTTTTAATTTTCAGCTCAATTTTTTTTTAAGCTTTAGTACTTTTAAATTTATCTTTTGAATTAAAATTCAAGTGGAAAAAAAATCAAAATTCAATTATTAGAATATTTATTCTAATTTATATATTAGTTTGACAAGATGGTTATATCTGCAATTAAGGGAATTTGAAATTGAGCTGAAAACAATTTTGATTTGAGATATTGTGACAATTTCAAATGAAATATTTCAAGTTAATTTTCGAAACTGAGATTAAATAAGATTAAATAAGATTTCTGAAAGTTTGATTACAATCTGGATAAGAAGTATAAATGGGTTTCATTTCAGACCAAGGAAACACGCTTTGAGAATCAGAGCTCTAATGTAAATTTCAGTTAATTATTCCAAGCACTCCTCCGGTTTTCATTGCCTTCAACAAGATTACCATGAAATGGATGGGGTTTTATTTTCCATGAAAGGTGTTTAAACTGTTGAAATAAGACTGATTATCATTCATACAGTGTGCTTTGTTTCAAGATGGACTGCAGAACATATGATGGAAGGTTTGGAATGAAATTCTTATTTTCAGATAGTAGCTGGCATTGTGAGGGATTATTTTTGGCTTTTATTGTCTCAATTTCCTTTTGGTAGTGTTCCATTTGTCTTTGTATGGAATGTCATGGTGATATATATTTGACAACCTTTATTTCCTCCCAACTTAAAAAGCATGCAAGAAAGATAAGGTCTCCCACTAATATGATGACATTTTACTCCTATTTTTATGTTTATTTAATTTTATGTTGGTCTTCTATCACAATATCAAAACAATAATGATCATTGATGTAACAGTTTGTTGATA